>LR737389.1:5485198-5728927 GCA_902655005.2 Marronus borbonicus | reverse complement strand
TTTCCTTTTTGTGATCGAAGTATATGTTAATTTTTCTTCTTTCTTCACAAAGAGAAGGAAAAGTAGAGTCGCTTTTGTTTTGCAAGACACTTTTGGAATGTAGGGTACGAACTATTCTCCACACCTATCTATGCAAACAACTTCTCTAGGAATATTTTATCCGATTATATTATAGATAAAAATTGTTTATACGTTGAAAAATATGAATAGAAAATTAAAAAAAATTAATAAAACCCAAATAATGCATGGGGGGCACGAATAAAATTATTTAAAATCATGCGAGTGCTATACAAATTTATTATGAACAAAGAAAATAATCTCTGAACAATATGTTCATATTTTTAAACATTCATGTGAATAAAGTTTCGTTTAAGCTAATATGAGCTTTAAGGTGGTTAATCCTGTTCTTTTAAAAATTATTGTTTCTTTTATTATGACAGAAATGGTTTTTTCTGTTTTATTTTTATCATTCTTTTTTTTTCTTTTTTGTGACCGAAGTATATATTAATTTTTCTTCTTTCTTCACAAAGAGAAGGAAAAGTAGGGCCGCTTTTGTTTTGCAAGACACTGTAGGAATATAGGGTACAAACTATTCTCCACACCTATCTATGCAAACAACTTCTCTAGGAATATTTTATCCGATTATATTGTAAATATATTGTTTATACGTTGAAAAGTATGAATAGAAAATTTAAAAAAATTAATAAAACCCAAATAATACATGGGGAGCACGAATAAAATTATTTAAAATCATGCGAGTGCTATATAAATTTATTATGAACAAAGAAAATAATCCCTGGACAATATGTTAATATTTTTAAACATTCATGTGAATAAAGTTTCGTTTAAGCTAATATGAGCTTTAAAGTGGTTAACCCTATTCTTTTAAAAAAGTTGTTTTTTAGGCAAAATACACACTTATTATTATAATATATTTAATTAATGTTAATACAACATTAATTAAATATTAATTAAATACAATATAATAATAAATGTATATTTAGTGTTGTTACTTTAACTATACACAGTATTCGAAAAACTTTTAATGAAATTTAGAGGCGTTTCGGACAACAGTATTTGTTAAACTACATCTCTCGCTTTGAAATTTGAAAGTTGTAACTAGACAAAATGGCGCCGAGGGAAGCGATTTCGCCTGCAGATGATGGAGCGTTCACACGTCTGGTTGTTTTACTATCCGGTGCTATTAATTAACGAACAATGTAAAAATCTAATCTGTTCGATCATAATGAATCACTATGATCAGATTAATAAAGCAAAAATTCATGAATGAATGATGTTACACTTTTTAATAAATAGTGATAAATGTAAAGTAAAGGAAATTGCCAAAAAGTAAATCAAGATAAATTTCGTTAGACTATATAGTACCAATAGTCAATTGGAAACGAATACAATAAGTAGATTTTTAGGTTTTTTTAAATAAAAACAAGGCAAAATAAGATTCTTATTACTCCACTTTATTATGTACCACATCAACCAATATATAAAATATAAATTTTATTTCTTTATCATATGGTTCATCCCCATATAATTTACATTTGTAACATCCTTTAATTTAAACTTACACAATATAGTTTTGTATAAACAGTATTTGATTAGTAATTGTACAATATATCATATATAAAATGAACCCATTTTTACCATTATCTTTCCCCCCATGATTACATTATTTTATACGCCAAAAAATTGTTGTTGTCCAATTCATCACCATTCCAGAACCCCGGGAAGATATTTCTCTATGAGACCTTCGTAGTAAGGCCATAGTTCTTCGATGTTGGGTATTACCTCACTTTTTGTGTATAAATCGTATTGACTGAAACAAAAAGAAGATCAAATCGATGTTTTCCTTGTTGCTTTGTTTTAATTCCAGCGATAAAAGCTTTATATTGAGAAATAAGCAGCAAAATGATATTCATAATCAATCTATCGGCTTTCTATTAAATAATACTTAACGAAGACGCTTCTTACTTGAATAATAGCACCCATTTTTTGGTCTCCTCATCCTCGTCCTTCATGAAATGTTGATAATCCCCTCCGGCATGCCATGGGTAAAAACTGTGGTAGCGGATCATGTGCAATGCCTCCTTCGGCAATTTGGTTTTGTTATGTATTAATACCTTGTATAAATATTCATCGTGGCCCCAGGACAATAGCAGTTGTTCCAGCCCACAACCCGGTCGGTACATTCCATATTTTGTGCTGCACGCAGAATATATCAAATACACACACACGTACACGTCGAACGAAATTAGACCTTAGAGTAACTTCAGGTAGATCAATATTTGCATTCGAATGGGAAGCGAAATAAAAGAAAATATTGTACATATTTGCATGTGTTTGGATTGTCTTGTTTCCGCAATGAAGTTGGGCAAACATCCAAAGGAAAATATAAAGAATGTACATATTAAATATTGAGTTATTCTGGTATCGTTACTTTAGTTCTTTTCAAAGTTACAGAGTGATTAAAAAAGGCTGATTAAATTCGGAAGTCGAAAGCGGATGTTTTTGCTTGTTAAGTTTAAAGTTTCCCCCACATCTCCATTGAGTTCCTGTTGGAATTGTATTTTGTAAAGATGATATTTTCTGATTTTAGAACATATAATATTGATCACCCAGGCACTTGACTGTCTGTTGTGGTAGATTCTTAGCCACACTTAACAAAATATCAAGTTTCACATCTTCCTTCTGATATCAATTATTAGTCAAAAAAATAATTAGTTGCAGATGATATACCAGAGCTCTCTCTTTATCTTTTCCTAGGTTCTTTGTTAGGAGTAGAATTTAAGAACAGGTGGATTGCATTCTGAACATTTCATCTCTTGAACAATAGCTTTTATCTTTGGCTTTCGTTATCAATAACATTTATGTTTTCCACTCTTTTTAATGACTTTTGCTTGAAAATTTTGTTAAGTGAGGTATCAATATTTTGATGGTACCATTTAGCTAATTAAAAAATCGGCAATTGTCGTTTAAAAAAAATTGTTGATGTAATTACTCGACAACCAGATGTAGGGAAAATTTCAAATTGATGCAGATGCAATTTTTCAAAAAACAAATTGCTTCGAATTTAATGAATTTATTCCGTAATTTTGAAAAAAAAGCAACATGAAGAGTGTATCGTTCAATTTTGTTTTTTTTAGTTCTGAAAGTGTTTGCCATTAAATGCCTACTGATAGACCCAAGATCTTAAGTCTGTCTAGGTGGTAACTTACAACATCATTGAATGTGCTCCATTGAAAATGTACTTGCTCTTGTTGAAATAAGTCTCTGCATCTAATTAATTAATTATGGAACCCATTTTCTTTCACGAGACCATTAATGCTGAACGAAATATGCGAATAATCCTGAACTCTTTTCTAAATCAGATAACCTCAGAAGAAATGTTACGTGGATACTTTCTGTAAGATGAGGGCACTGCATATACATCATTACACCCGCCTGTTTAGAGCATTTCTTTCGTCAAAGATAATAAGTGGAGAAAGACGTGTTAGTGAGTAATGAGTATCCTCATCTCGTATAACGTAGGCTTCCACGACCAGAGTCAGTTAAAACTAAACGTGGACCGTGTCATGGTAGGTAATCAAGAAATTGACGTTTCGCTCATGATCAAATGGGGCTTCTTCAGAAGAAGGAGAGGTGGAAAGCCGCAGTTACTCAACGCAAGAGGCAAAATTAACATATCGGCGATGGACGAAACTAACGGCCAGCGTTAGTCCAGGGTCGGTCGTCACAGCTTCCGTATATCTGCGAGGGAGCAACCTGTATTTCTATTTTGACATTCTTAGGATGTTTACAGATTTCTATGGATTCTCTAATTTTGCGATTGTAAGGGAAGGATATGGAAGCCCAACATCTTTAACGACCGATCTTCGACGACACCCAGCCACTTAGCGGCAGATCTCGCCCACCGCCGATATAGAATCGTGCACTCCCCGTAGTTGATTTTCGCCTTTGGCATGGTGTACATGCCGAGTGACCGTGCCTTTTCCTGAAGAAATCTCATTTGCTTGTGGGCGAAACCTACCATGACACGGTCCAAATCCGGAATACGTTTAGTTTTAACAGATTTATATTTATTTGGATCACTGAGGAACATCTTATTGTAGATTCCATAATACTGAAGAATTAGAAGCAGCGATTCAAAATGAAATGAAGAAATGAATAATTTGCAAGAGCTACAAAAATGCATGTGAAGAGAGACTTCATTTTCATCGCATGTGGGCGTATTAAATAAAATTGGTGATAATTTTGAGTAATTTTGAATGAAACAATTGAATGAATTAAACCATATTTGTTTCTGATTTTTTTTTTTTATAATGAGCTCTTCAAACCGTTGAAATAAATGCTTCATCTTTAAAAATATCTTGAGAACCATTTTCTTTTTTAATTTAGATTGATTGGTTATAGCTCTGAACAATGAAGCTCCTATAAAAATGAAATATACGTTGTTTGGCCAAGATAAGGATATTGATATGAAAAATACTAACTTGTACTTAGGATTATTTCCATCGGGATTGTCTGCAAATGAGGTATTCCTATATACAATACTTGAAGTCCATTCACACCCTACTACAAACGTATCTCCAACAACAGCCCACTGGGGTTCTCCATAGAATGCCATGACCTGAATTCCAGATTTTATTATCAAAATTACATGCAGATTATTTAAAATTACAAATTTTCAATCCTTTGTCTATTAGCAGAAAAACAATGAACGATAATGAAATACCTTCCCGAGGTCGTGTATTAATCCTGTTAAATGGAACCAATCATCGTTAGGATAATCTTGTTTGATTTTTTCTGCAGTTTGAAAAGCATGCACTATATTTGGAATATCAACATCTGGATCACTTTCATCGACTAGTTCGTTTAATTTTTCAAGAGCTTGTCTTACCGTTGCTTTGAAATGGTTGAATTTTAACCAATCGGCCATTTTTCCTAATGTAAAACAATTAAATTTTATTCAAATGAACCACGTTGTATATTGTAAATAAGTAAAAATTGTCAAAGAAGATTTAATTTAAGTAATCGATGGGGAAAAAAATGGGCTCAACCGGGATTTGAACCCGGGACCTCTCGCACCCAAAGCGAGAATCATACCCCTAGACCATTGAGCCACATGCTAAATGAGTTTTCTAGATCAGGTACAGAAACGTGTAATTTTGAAACCGAAGTATTTTTTTTGATAGTACCGTCTTCCTCCTTCTTTTTTTTTTAGTAAAATTCCGTAATTGTTACATATTAAAAATAGTTTTAGAGCGAAACTATTATTCTGTTGTTTAATTTAAAAAAAATATAATAAATTGCTATATATAAAAAAAAAATTAAAAATAAAATTATTTCTGTGGTTTAATTTAAAAATATTTATAACAAAACTTGAAATTAACGCTTTGGCAATAAATTTTTTGCCTTGATCAGAAATTTCAACTAGTTTTCTTCTTTATAAATTGTTGAATATTTCAAAAGAATTTTAAAACAAAATTATTATTCTATGGTTTAATTTCTTGTTTTACTTAAAAAAAACTCTTCATCGCGAAAGCCGCTACTATCAAGAAAGTTTTTCCGATTCAAAACAAAAATCCACAGTGGCCAATTAAAATTGTATTAAATACAATAAATTAAAATTGACCTATCGCTTTACCATTAACAAAATCTACAGTTTGATTGGTGTGCATCAGCTTGTAGGTCTTCCTGACTCTTTCTTTGATTGGGTCATTTTCGTCGACTTCGTAATTTCTGAATTGGCTGACTGGCTTGTTGGCGAAACTGGGTTCTGGCCTTAATAATTCTGAGGGATCTATGATTTTGATCGGGTTATCAACCTAAAAAGAATAAGATGAATGGGTTAAAAAATAATAAAACCATATAGATTAGATCCGAAAATTAGCCAGATTTGCTGATGCTGCTGATGGAGGTTTGAAAGATGGTATGGGGAAGTTCGAAAGTAATCTGATTGATTTAAATAGTGTTTAACGCTGCTAGATTTGGCGTTAAAATAATTAACGTAATCGTTTTGTTACTTTTTCCTTATTCCTTTTTCTTATTTTTGTTTATTTTTTTATTCTTTTTTATTTTTACAATTCTCAGGAATTTCTCGAAACAACTGACCAGCGCTTGAAATGTCCTAAACTTAAATGAAAGATATGTACACTGCCATTCAGCGAAGTTCGGTCATACAATAAAAATCTATTATATCACACTGTATACAATTATTAATACATAAAATTAGAAAAATATTAAGCATACACTCTTTTCTAAGGGATTAAAGCCATAAATTATTATGTAAAGTAGAAATATTGCGACAACCACAATAAAGTCCCTTTTATTATCATTCCAAGAATTTCTCGGAAGTACCGATCTTTTGAAACGGGTCGTTTGGGGATTATTAACGAACAATACATTTAGGAAATATACCGCAGTATCACTCTTGTTTATTTATCACGGGCGTAAAGATATAAATTTGCTTCATGTTACTGTTAAACGTGTGTTGGTGTGCATCTGTCGTTTTTGCGCGAAAGCGAAAACCTTCATGGACGCATTGCCATTCGAAAACCCTTATTACGTCGGGGCAACAGCAAAACGGCTACAGTGGGCCCGTTCTCATCTAGATTGGTCGTTAGATGATTGGAAACATGTGCTTTGGAGTGACGAGTCAAAGTTTGAGGTTTTTGGGCAAAATCGACGAGTTTATGTCCGAAGATCTAAAACCGAAAAGTGATCCCGAACTGCATTGTGCCTACAGTGAAGCAAGGGCGTAGTTCGATGTTAGTGTGGGGATGTTTCTCCTTTGCTGGGACGGAAGATTTATGCAGAAAGCAGGGTGTAGTGAGGAAGGACAATTATTTTGCAATACTCCAGAATCATGCAGTGCCATCAGGATTGCGTAACTTCACATTCATGCATGACAACGACCCAAAACACACTACGTTAGTGTGTAAGAACCTTTCTAAAGGAGCAAGAAGAACAGCACACCCTGAAAGTAATGACATGGCCCCCACGAAGCCCAGATTTGAACCCTATAGAGTTGTTGTGGAATGAACTGGACAGGAGGATTCGAAAAATATGCCCAACTTCACAAGAACATTTACGGAATATTCTGCAACATGAATGGATTAATATTCCGCAATCCGTTTTAACAAAACTTATCGAAAGAATGCCTAGAATAGTTCGAGCGGTGATTAACAGCAAAGGAGGTTTTTTCGATGAAAAAAAAAATAATGTTCAGTATGTTATATTAGGCCAGAATAACTTTTTATTTATTTATTTTTGTCTTTTTTACCTGTACATACAATAAAATTGCATTTTGTTTTTAGTTTCGTTTGTTTCTGTAACCTTTTCATGTTTTTTAATAACCGACCGAACTTCTCTGAACGGCAGTGTACATCCTCTAACAGATAATTTACATGTTGATTAAATCAATATTAAATAGAAAATTAGAAGCTTCAACACTGTTGGCCGAACATTGTCCATCTTCTCCGCGTACTATTTTCTTTAATATGAAGACGTAATATACATTAAATGTCCTCCAATATCGTAAAATTCCTTTCGACAGAAGTCATAAAGCCGGGCTTAAATTTGCAAAGTAATTACTCGACCGTACGATACTAACTGCCCATACCAAAATACCAACGACTACGAATACCGGACCTTATACAAAATATCCTCCACTATCAACGTACCAGAAGCTGCAGGCGAACCCCCAAGGAGAGGATATTTCATAGTCCACCCATTGTATTTATCTATTATATTACCTTCGGCGGCTTTCAGGGCGCAATACCGGGCCAAGTTAAACTTCCGCCCGCCGTCGACATCCAAGTGCATTTCTCCAAGTCTTCAAATTACATATTAATGATGACTAATGTACCAATAAGCAGAGACTCGGCAGGGAACGGGGACAATTATTTAAATGACTTTCGCTAGCGCCGCCGTTTAATGGCATGCTTTTTGCACCGTTGCGATGGTAGAGGGATCTTCAGGGATGGTGCGAGGGGGTGATTAGAGTGTACGGAGGAAACTACATATACAGGGTGCGCTATTTGAAGTGATAAAGAGCTACCTGCGGAGGTATCAGAACAGAAATTAATTATCTCGTTAAAAAAAATTGTGACGAAGAACATCATCCAGCAATAGTCCGGTAAACTTATCCTGTACCTTCTTTAATCTTCGCTTCTGATAGATCTGGAAATTTTTCGCACAAAAATTAGAAACATGGAAATATTTCGTCCAACGTTTTAACAAATTTCTTTGTTAGACTAAGTTTAATACGGAGTGGAGGTAGTAATGCATTTGTAGAATCAGTTAGGCTTTCTCGTATTCTTGTTGCTAGGTGTGCTGCTCTTTTGCTGGCTAATTTTTCTTCATCTAGTCTATATTGATCTCTAGATCTATTACCTCACTTACATAAAAAAACATGGATATTTCGTGAATCCAGATTGCTGACCTAAGGTAGGTCTAAAATTTTTGGGTTGCCGCTTAGTAGCCAGTTTGATTCTTGTAGTTTATTTTCATGGGAACGCGTTAGTAATTCTTTTTCATTGAGCTGAATGGCTAATAGGAACAGAAGTATAATCCTTATCGTAATGTAAAGGAACAGCCTTAAGGCTTCTTTTTGATGAGTTTATGAGATGTCTTTAATTAGCGAATCTATATTGGGAAGCACTAAGCGAAATAACTAGGCTCACCTGCAATTACATCTAAGTCGTCCACGTCATAATATTCGAAAAAAAAATGAGTCTTTTTGTTTTAATTTAGATCCTAGTATTTCGGAGAGATCTTTGGGAAGTCTCAAATTTCTGATTGAATTATTCAGCTCTTGTTGCGAAAATAGGCGAGATACATTTTGATTTGAAGATGAAATCAGTCTCCGCACTAACTAAGGTTTTGTCATCTTCCTCAACATCCCTAACACTTTTGGGGTCACAGGTACAGGGATATTAACATCATGGAATACTGGTTTTATTGCCGACTCAATATTTGAAGTCAGATGGTTATTTGGAAGATCTTCTTGCAGCTACTCTATCCAAAACATTATTGAAGTTAAAATCCTTTGAATTCAACAAATTAAGCGAAGAAATTGTAAAAAAACAACCGAATTTGAATGCAGACTCCACACAAATTAAAACTATAGTTCGGCATGAAGATGCGAACATTCTTTTGTTTCTATTTAGGGTACGGCGTTTCGACCTCAGGACAGAAGTATTTCAAGAAGTACATCGAACCAAAAAAAAAATAAACCATTGGAGACTCCGTGAAGTTGGCTCCCGCCCTTTCAATTTTTTTAAATCTGAAAACGTCCACGTTTTGTTCTGATTTGTGCCGTAATAATTTCGTTTTGTGCTTGCACCATTCTCGAAGTATTTTAAGAAAAAGGCTCTTATTCAACAGCACCTGCACCGCCTTTTTGGTTTTTAAAAATTCAATCGTTTCGTACTGATTTATGCCGTGCAAAATTTATTTTGTGCTCATTCCGTTGTCAAGATATTCGAGTAACAAGATGAGGGCTCCTCAGGCACCTTCTGTTAGCCACCGAATCAATTTTTCGATTTTTGGAAATTTGATAATGGCTAATGCTTACCGTGTGCTTGTTCGTGTCATAAAAAATCCGTTTTGAGAATGAGGATTGACGCAGATTTTTATTCAACAATACCAAAACGAAACCAAAATGAACTTGTCAAATTTGAACAAGTGAAAGTGCTGGACCTGTGTGAAATTGGCCCCGTTTTTCAATTTTGAATATCTCGAGAATGGGATAAGCACAAAATAAAATTTGTGGCATAAATTAGCATAAAACGGACACAAAACGACGGCTCGGTTAAATTTTGGAAAGTGAAAGAGCGGGAGCTGCTACACTAGTTTAATCAAACAACTCTTCCGCAACCAACATAGTTGATGAACAAGTAATCAAAGTTAATAGTGCAATAATTCCAAAAGGGGAATCCAAATTTTTAGTACAATAATAAGCCCTCCATTTAAAATAAAAAAAGTTGACATCCACTTCCGGCATAACCGGAGCCAATACGTCTTCAAAAAAATTTCCAATAATCTTTGTATAACCGAATACTTTTGTCCTAAGCTCAAAATGGCGTACCCTGTATTGCTTCGTGTAAATAAGTTATATTTCTAGCTCTAATGGAAGTGAGCGTTCACATATATATATTTGTACACTTTACCCGACTAGTTTTGTTGATGTTTTTCACAGATATCGCGAGGCGTATGCGTGAGCGAACTTTTCCATTTTCCCGCTTTCCCCCCCTCCGCCCCTATTAGGGAAAAGCAATGTAGGAATTATTCCCTTTGGGACTTCGAGGAACGTTAGTGTTGGCCGTTTGGAAGTCTAATGACAAATCAATAGTCGTTATTTGTGTTTCTTACCCTGAGCGACATTGAATTTAACCGGGGAGAAAGTAACGAATTACCCACGCTACTACGTAACGTCTATTTCAATCGAAATCCAACGAAAGATAGCGTTGGAGTTGGATGTTATTAATTCTCTTTGTATTGGGCATTTGCCTTTAAACTATGCGTGTAGTTGAATTTTGAAAGGAGATAATTTATTTATACCCATTAAGTTGATGAGGTTTTAATGTCTGATCTGTAGATGTAGAAATTATATCTAAAATTCCGTTATAAATAACCAAGTAACTCTTTTAAATTGAATAAGCTTCTTCGGTGATGATGTTATATTTTTAGGGTAATAATGAACCTTACGAGGGTAGTCTGTAAAGTTTCAAGCTTCAACATGAAGATAGTAAGTAAAAGAATTAAATTCTTGCGTTTGAAAGGTAATACGCTTATGCACTGGACTTTACACCATCATTTGCTGCAGTGAAATTGGGTCGTCTAAAACCCAGAATCACTATCGGTAAAATAAGAAAATTCGACCAAAAGGTGCTTACACGACCGTGAAATTCAGGCTATAAGGATAGCAGAGGCTGTGAGGATCTCTGAAGAACCTGTTTGAATGAATCGTTTGGGTGCCGTCGCTTGTTTACTTAGCATTCGAACGAACTTTTCCAAAGCCCTGCTGAGGCAATTTAAGCTGAATTCGGCAATGATTAATAACTGTAGACACTACCGAAGTCATGGCACAATCGAAACCGTGGTTTGCGAAGCGACGGTGACTGCCTTTTGGAGTCGCCATTGAGTTGTGTTAATCGACTATCTTGAAACAGGAAAACAAACATTGCCGAAGAGTTTTATTTATTTAATTTATCGTTGCATTTAAAGGAAAAGAAAGTTTTGTTCCACCAAGATAACTAGATAACACTCAAGCTTCAGCGATCGCCCCATTTTCAATCAAACAAAAACAAAAATTTTTCCTTCGTCCTAAATAACTTATTTACATAATTTACTGGTGCGCTTATATAAAATTAAGAAGTAAAACTTAATCATCACTCCGATGCAAATTAATCAATTTTTCTATAACAAAGTCTAAAATGTTCAAATCCGTTTATAGATCGCGTGCAGATGCGCTGGTTAAAAACGTGTACTGGTTGAAACGTTGGAAATTCCCGATCTAAGGTTACCTATTTCTCAATATCCACATGTACACATAAATATAGATCATAAATATTGCTGTTTTTTTTTTCGTAAATGCGTTGAGATAAGATAAATTGGTAAATTACGCCATAATCTGGCGTTACCCTAGGTTGTTGTGAATTGCGAGATAAATCGAGTTAAAAAATATTTATCAAGAAAGAAATTGACATCAGGTCAAGCTGGTATTACTCCGTATCTAACGCCAATTGTATCTATTACATTTTATAAAGTTAATAATAACAAAGCTTATGAAATTAAAAAATAGCAGTTGACAAATGAAAGGCTTATTCAATTGAACTCGTGAAACAACAGTTATTTTCCCATTTGATTGTGTCTCCATCTCCGCTTTTCGAGATCTCCATACTTAACATTGGAGAAAACTCATCCTGTACAATAAAAGCTCTCGTGGTGTTATTTTTGTGAAATATTTGATGTAGAATGGAGCAGACTCAAACCCACTTCTTACTGTTAATTAAATGTAATCCAGGCGATATTCTAGGCGGAGAATATTTTAACGCTACAGCACTAAAGTTCTCAATCTTACCAAGTGTGCAGTATTGCAATTGAGGTAAGTACATCAACATTTTAAAGCAAACATTGTTGAAATTTCGTAGAATCTTGTTCGCGGTGTTATCATACGTCGTTTCTAATTTCTAGCGATGTTAACTGTCCAAAAGAACAGTTAATTTCGTATGCTTAATTCGAAGAGCATTGTTTCTGTTTAAAGGTATATTTTGAGTATACGCCAGGATTATATAAAATACATTTATACACTGACGGAAAAGATTCTTTAAACTGAAGAAATTATTTTTTTAAGCATATTTCTTTGTTTTAAGACAATACTTTCTACACTCACAAAACACGCGTTTCTAATGAATTTTTTTAACTTAAAGTACAATTGCTACCTTTGAAAGAATATATTAATCATTAATTAAAAAAAAAAAACTCATAATTTCTTTAAACGAAAGTTTATTTTCTTCCATTTAAAGAAACAATTACTCCTATTGTAAGACCCAACTTCTTTATGCAGTCATTCTTTTTGCTAGATTTAATATTTTATCACAAGGAAATATTTTTTTTTTTTTATCCAAAGAACAGGCCTGTTTATTATGTTATTGTTGCCGCAGTTACTCTTATTTGTAACCAGTTGGTGTTCCTTGACAAGAAATATGAAAACAGTCGAAACTTTGTTCAATAAGTGGCCCAATTGGTATACTCTAAGGTGGTGTTAAGGTTTATATAAGTATGATTACGCCAAACGAATGAATGAAAGAATTCTTTCTATCAATGTACCTTCTAACAAGATGACAATTTCAACAAAATAAATGTATGCTTAAAATTACTTACCAGCACCTTCATCTTGATCTATCTGCCTTAAATAAACCAGAAAAATCACTACAATATATCAGCCAACAGCTTGAAACGGGCCCTAAATATCAACACCAAGAGGACCAACCTCTCTGCAAATCAATGGTCAAGAAATATTGACGGATTTCTCGCGATCGGGGGCCTATTTAACGATCTCAGATCTCAGTTATCATCGGGCCCGCTGGGATCCTCGCCTTCATTAACTCCATAATATAAACAAAATAAAAATTACTTCGCACACGCCGTCGTACGTACGTAATTTACGATCTATAGTGGTACGCAACGTGTGTAGACAAAATTTAATTCAGTCTTATCGATTTGAAAGGCAATTCTATTAACCTCTTTGATGATTGTAAGTTGCATTACGTATGTATCGTATATACGCGTTGCGATTAACACTAAATCGTTTATGAGATTTATTTTTAGTGACTTGGACTTGTAGTACACTTGTCGCTATTTAAAGGTCGATAATTTATGGGTTTTAAATGGATTCGATGTAGCGTAGAGTGTATTTGCGTTTTGGTTTTTTCGAAGGAAATTTAGACGATTGATAAGTACCTTGAAATCTGCGGATTTATTTTTTGAATGGTGGAACCGAAAGTGCAATATACAGGGGGTATTCCATTTGAAATAGTAAAGTAGGTGTCTGGTTCGCAACTTATCGATCACCCTGCGTGTACGAACGCATTTTTCAAAGATACTCCACGTTGCGAACTAACATTGTATTTTTAAGAATATTTTAATCGTTTTTTCATTTTTTCTCTACCTGCACGAGTATCATTTCATTTAATATTTTTATACACTTTATTGTTGTCAATCTTATTTTACTGCCTATATCTGTCTATATTCCTATCAGTTGTATTTATTTTATCTGTAAATAACGTATATGCTAAAATAGTACGGTATAATGAAAGAATCTGCTAAATTTGCATTTTAAAATAAAATCATACAACAACGCGCTTTAGCCGCAAATTTAGCTCCTCGCTTTGTATTCCGATACGGCAGTAGGCCAAGAACGTGAATCAGATTTCTCTTCGCTGGTGATCTATTAAGGTCTGCTACAGTACGACGCGTATCCATCGTATACTCGGGTTGTGCGGGCGTAGCTAGGCATCGACTGACGCGATGTTTTCGATGCTTGCGGCCGGACGATATATGCGCTTCTCGCACAATATATGCTTTGTGATTTTCTCACTATGTTAAAGGGGCTGTGGCAAGCAGCAGCCAAAGCGAAGTCTACGGATATAAATATGTGTATAAGCACACAAGTAAGCATACAAATTAATATTACACACATATACAGTCACTCTACTGGGTCTTCCAGCTTCTAAATAAGTATTAGTTGGGTTCCTAATACAAATATGTGTGCATAACTTAGCAAATACTTTTATATTGATACTTAGGAATGAAAGGGAATGAAAAATATAAAAATAAGAAGCAGATTCGATACAAACAGAAAATACACAAAAGCAAGGAAACCGCGTATACACTCGGTCGGAGATAAAAGGTGGTGATTAGCAAATACTAAATGGAACTAAGATAAAAAAAATCTCCGACGAAAAGCAATACACGTAAATACAATATATATTCATAGAGGGAGAGAGAGGGTTGGGAAAAGAAAACCATTTTATTTTTATTATTTTTTGTTTATTATTATTATTTATTTTATATACACAGAATAAATGTATTTTTTAATATACGTATCAAACTTGTCTCTGAGTTTAATTTTCGAAACCTCCCAACAGTTCACCGGTAATCAGTCCAATAAAAGCATTGGACGTAACACTCCATCAAAAGAATTTTAGTTTTCTACTATTTACGTAATGGGTGCAATTTTATAATTTTAGAAAGTTTAATTACTCTGTGTATGAAAATAATCGTTTTTGAAAGCAAAAAAAATTAAGAATCCATCATTTTTCTATTGATTTTACCTCAATAAATATTTTTTTAATTTTTTTTCCTTATTTCATTCCGAACCAAAAGAATTTATAAATTTAAAATATATATATTTCAGAAAACTTTGCTTTTAACTGGTTAGATTTAATTAAATTTAGTTTTACTTTCTTTGGGATTTCCCGTTCAATTTTTTTTCCTTCCTACTATTTACAAACTTACAACTTTAGAAAGTAGGAATACCCTTTGTATGAAAATAATTGTTTTTGGAAATAAGAAAATATTAAGAATTCATCATGTTTTACTCCTGCAACTTTTGCTATAGCGTTTTTTAAAATTTGTTTACTGATTCTACCTCAATAAATATATATATTTCTTTATTTATAATTTTGCTCAACAAGTAATTTTTTTTATTTATTTTTTATTTTTATTTATACATAATTCAATCATTGCTAACTTCGAAAGGAATTTACAAACTTAAAATAATATTTATTATATAATTATAATTTTGAAAACGCCAAGATTTCTTTTTAATCCAGCAAATTCATTTTAATTTAATTTTATTTCGTTTTGGACTTTTTTTTTTTTGGACCCGTTTGTTTCTATTTTCTTTGTTTTTCCAATAAAGTTGCTACATGTTTCGGAAAATATTTTTATTCCTTTTTCAAAAAACTTTTGTTTTACCTATAATACAAATTTGTACATACATGTTGTAAATACATGTTTTGAATAAAATCGGACTCTGAGAATCGATTTCGACCACACTCGGTTACTTACCTCGTTTATTTATCGAATTATATCCCCAAAATAGCTAAAGATAGGGATCAAAGTCTCCCAACATCCTACAACTTATAGCTCGCTTACCGCAAGAGATAGAAAATCGAGCTAACCTTGAATGGATTCAGCGTATCGAATTCTATAGATGAAGGTGTTAGTTGGAGAGATATAGGAACATTAAGAAAATGCTAGGAAAAATCGGACACGGAGAGTCGATTTCGGCTATAATAATAATAATAATAATAATAATATAATAATCAGATTTAAGCAAACAGCTCCAGAAAATTAGGCTTTGACCAGGAAATCGTTCCCCATTACAACGCTAACTTGGAAGTTGCCGGTAGTGTACATATATCCAGGCTTTAATATCCGTGTTAGGCAGCCTTATCAAAGAAATTTATCGTTGTTTTAACATATTTATTACAAAAATGCTATTGTTAACATACATTAGTTAAAAATTAGTTTGTACATAAATGATCTATAAAGAATATAGAAAAAAAAACAACGTATAAAACAATAACTACAAAATATATGCCGTTATTTTCCTAGTACATGTAAAAAGAATAGAAATAATAAAGCTAAGTTGATAGGTACTTGATTACAAAATGTAATTAACATTAGATAGGCAACAAAACATCGTAAACCACAACTAAATTAAATGAAATTTTCCATTGAAATAATTACTTTGGCGAATAACGTTTTTTTCTCTTGTTAATTAAAATTGGAATATTGGTAATTTCGAAGTTTAATCAACTTTCTTCATGCTATCATATTGTTGTTTTTTCTCCCCGTAGTAATACTTCTTCTTGTTTTGATCTGAAACAAGTTCAACATAATTAATGACAGTAATGACCTACAACAAGAGATCTAGATAATATTAAAAAATGCTAAAATAATGTCTTAAATAAGAAACAATTTACCAGTTACAAGCTTGGTGTTATCGTAGTGGCCGATCTTGGGATATTTAATGCCGTGAGATACGTTTAATCCATATCCAACTTGGTAATTCGGTAATGGGATGACTGTAGAGGATACGGGGACTAGATCTGTAACAACGACAAAAAAAAGACGTAAAATCGTCGAAAATTGTCTGCTGAATTTGCTACTCTAGCTGGCTTAGAGTTTGAAAATTAGAAAATACAAAATATTTTTCTCAAATTTGAGACATTTTGGTTGTTAGAGCTGGACTTAGTTGCGAATTGCTTATTGAGTTCATCCAACGTTTGATCTTGCCGGTCTTTTGATTGTCGAGTTCTGAAAAAGCGAATCTAAAGTGATGACGTTTTTTTGATTCGCAAAAATTGAAATTGAACGATCTAATAAGTAACCAATAGGGATTTCCAAGTATGTTGGGATGTTTAAGGATTTCTGGCTTTAAGAAACTTGAACACCCCTGTACCTAGAGCTAATAAGGGAAATGCCACGGTGATCCTGGACAGGGAAGAGTATGGGCAAAAAATTCTTTCTTTATTGCAAGACGGCTTCTTAAACGTAATCCTACTCCCCGAATTGAGCGTCCCACTATTAACTCCATTAAAACGTTATGTATTCCTAACCATACACAGAGATCACTCCTCCCTAGTGATTCTTTAGTCCCCGAGTTATACGATTTCCTCAAAATTCACAAACCCAATGTCCCCTTACGTTTTATTTCGTCAATTCGTATTTATATCAATAGCTCTATCTGCAAATTGTGGAAATACCTTTCTGACCTTCTAAAACTTTACGCTGGACACAGAGACTCTTTCATTCAAAATTCCCAACATTTCGTCTGAACGACTGAAAGAGTTGACGGTAGATCTTGGTTCAAAATTCCCATGTCCCATTATTAGAGAATTCCTCATCTCCGTTGACTAGGTGATCTGATTGACTTGGTTGAAGCTTGTTTTTCGTCTACCGTTTCCCAGTTAGTTGGATAAATATTACGAGCCAAGGTTTAGGCGCAGCTACGGTATCTCCTTTGTTTCCTGTCGTCGCCAATATCTTTATGGTAGTGTTCGAACAATAAGCCCTATTAACAACAACCTTAAGATAAAGTGTTGGTACAGGTACATCGATGACACCTTCTATTTGGCCTCATGGACATGAATCTCCAAACAATTTCCTACCGTCTCTGAATTCCCAACAAGATTCTATACGTTTCACCATTGAGGTCGCATTAGACGGATGCCCTCCTTTCCTAGATAGACTCTAATCAATTAATTAAAATAGAATTTTTTGGTAAGGAAATACATTCTGATATACGCATTAGGTAGCTGGATATTTAGAAGACAAATCCTCTTCCATGAATGCGTCTGTCGCTTGCACATCAGAAAACTTTGGGTTTCATTTTAAATTTGAACCTCAGCGTTCCGCAGCGCACACTTTGAGAGCTGCTGACGTAGTATTTTTTTTGCTTCTGTTGAGATCTCATTTACGTAATAGAGATTTAATTTCCTGCTACTTCCAGAAAGAAAGAGGCTAAACATCAAAGAGACGTTTTTTAAATATCGTTTTTCCTCCTACTACATTCGTTTTCATTTTGTTTCATCTTTTTTTTTTCACGAAGGCGTAGGTAGCGGAAAAATGGGCTACCTACGAGCAACCTGTGTGCGTTACCAACGTCTTTCCTCTCTTTACATACTTCCTAGCATGTCACTTGCCAGGCACGGGAAAAACTGCGTTCAATTTCTTCTCGTTTAAAAGCCGCAATCTCGTCTCGCCCAAAAAACATATCCGGAGGCACGTTAATATTCCAGGATTTGGTTAGCCTTGTATCAGCGGATCGTGGAGGCAAAATGGCAAAAGGTACACACAGTTTCAGAGAATAAATACGGCCCGCATTGACTTTTCGACATTTTACTGATTAAAGCGAAAGATATGTATAATGGAGTCGTCTTTCTTTTTTTTACTTCTGAAACGCCCTTGGGGGTGTTTTCATCGATGATAAAGAGGAATCTTGGCCAAGCAAAAAAATATGCGTTTCTCATTGATGATTGGGATAAGATGTCAAGTAACAGAGACGGAACAAATACATCCCACCATCGCTCTCCTCAAACTGAAGGGAAACAGGAACAGTATGAAAAACATGACATTTTGCGTTGGTAAAAGTACAAAACAATTTCGCAATTTCACATATCCCCGGGCTGTACAGTGAAACGAATTTTCTCTCTGCTGTGTACGGCGACCTGTGATAGGTGGATATATCTTTGTTTTTTGTTATGTTTTTTCCTTGTTATGCGAGGGCTAATGTTGACTTTGTGTTTTGGCGAATAAGCTAAGGTCTCCCTGAAAAATTTATGTAACGAATATTATTATAGTCGTAGGATTTAAAAGTATACACATTCTTCCAAGTTATCAGCATGTTGTTTTATTATTTGAGTTACTTATTGAGGTTATTACTGGGGTTGTGGTTCCATTATTCAATATAGACCCAATATATATGGGGGGGAGGCTAGCTAAAGTATAAGTAGAAGGAGAAAGATGGGAAGTATTCAGTGTATAAAGAGGAATCACGAACAATTTGATAGACTGAGCCCAGTACCACTTATGTTGACTGCTTAAAAAGACAAGAAAACACAAGCAACAACCAAACAATTGAAGATATAAAATTATGTAATTTATTGTAATCGCTCCAACATGAATGAAATGAGTTTACTACAGCGTTTTTAACTCGGGGACAGGCGAAAGTAACATGAAACAATTAAAACTAATGCATTTTAACGTTCAGAGTATTCAAATAGAAAAAATAAATGTATTTTTGCATCAACATAAACCAGGTCAGTGAGCATTGGCTCGGCAAAGATGAGTTTCAATTTTTACAGATCGAAAACTATTACGGAGTGGGTAGCTTTTTCAAATCCATATTTAAACATGGCGGTATCTCAATATTTGTGAGGAATGGCGTCAACGCAACGTCAAAAGGATTAAGTAGCAAACCTATGTAAGTGTAATGGTCATTATATACCATAGACCTCCTGCTGGAGAGTTCGACATTTCCTTTGAAAAGCTATATGCTATTCTTGCTGAGCTTTTGCTACCGAAACAGGTTGTTTCTGTGTGCAGTCTTCTTATGAATCGCGTGCGTTGGCGGACGGATAACATGAGGTTGTTGGTTCGGGATTTTGACCGAGAATGACGGTCAGTTATTGATAATGTAGCGATCAATCTGGATGGTGATCTGTGTGATGTGCCGGTTTTGGATCCCGGATTCTCGGATAACTATGCTCAACTGGTATATCGCACCATAACAGAGAAATTCTAAACGGTACCTAAATTATAGACGCAGCTTTAGCGCGGATAATATAAAACGACTTGTTAATGCAATAACATTTGAAGATTGGAGTGAGATGTACGATGGTATGTCAGTGAATACTAGTTATAATAGTTAATATACATGTTTTCCGTTGCGAAAAATACGGGAAAACAAAAATAAAAATAATTGAATAACACACGAAATTTCGCAAGCTTAAGTTTTTGCGTAGGTTAGTTAAAGAAAACCTGTGTACGAAGGAAGAATATAGTTGTAAAAAGAATTATAGTAAACTATTGAAAGAAACAAAGATAAGGTATAATAGTAGACATATCCCTAACGGTAAACAACAGATAAGTATCGGCACACTGCGCACCACACAAGTTTAATTAATTAATCCGGGACGGCGGTTTCGAGCGCGTTGATGTGAGAAAACTTCTAAAACAAAGATGCATATTCTATCCTTACTTGCGAGAAAAATATATAAATATTATTTCCAAGAGTATGTATCTGCCTCTACCGCCTACATGCCTTAAAGCTACGACATGCGAAAAACACGGACAGATATACGGAAAGGTCTCTTTAATAACAGAAACCATAAAACATGTGCAAGCCTACGCCAATAGGTCGAAAAGAACTGAGTACGACAACGGTCCGTTCTCTCTGTTCATCAGATTTTTGTTACTTTTTATGTATAGAAAATCTATACTTCAAATTAAGGTGCGAAATGGTGCTGTCCACGATCCGAACGAGTTGAGTAATATTTTTAGCGAATTTTTCTGCAATACTGAAAAACAAACAGGCGAACGCATGCTAAGTAATATCGTCAGCAAAAACAATATACATCTCTTTCCAACAAATGCAAATGAATTTCCTGCTGGCATGGATAAAATTGCTGCGGATATCATTAGATACGCTTCTATACTCTGAAGCGCGCCCACGTGCTAGTTTAGCAAATTTGTCGTTTGCACAGGGTGTTTTTCCATCAGCATTAAAGTGGGCAAGTGCGAGCACTATATTCAAAAAAGGTCTCAAATCAATCAAACAATATCAGTTTTATCCGGATTTTCGAAAGTTTTCGGGAAAGCGATGTATATGCGGCTTTATAAAAAAATAAATCCATAAACGATGCCTTGTTTCGCGTTTTACAACATTTCTACAATCAGTTGGATGATAAGCTCAAAGTAGGCTCTTTCATTTTTGACATGGCGAAAGCATTTGATACTGTACATCATGAAGTATTATTATACAAATTGGAGCAGTATGGAATACGAGGGTCATGTCTAAAATAGATACAATTCTACATACCGTTGCTATTGCCCAGGAGAATATAACAGTATTACAAAAAAAAACAACTTTCAGTAACGTCGGATTGTCACAAGGGTCATTGGGCCCTCTACTATTAGCGATATATATGATACTACCACAGCAATATCAATTAGAAGTTTTGTTGAATTATCCGAAATAAGCAAGGACTACGGTGGGAAAGTGTTGATAGATAGATAGAATAGACCCAGGGTAATTCTCGTACTTTAAATATGGAAAAGATAAGCCATAAAAATGCGACTTGCCAGTGTTGATTCGTCTGAATGGGATGTGCCAGAATCGCCAAGTACTAAGGTTTTCGGCTATATACTCGATAAACATTCATCTTGGGAACCTCACATTGACGAGCTCTGTAAGAAAATAGCATCGTCCCTGTTCGCGATTTGTTTACTCAAGGAAAATGTGCCTACTGACGTGGTAGTTACCTCTTATAAAGCATGTATTGAAAAACACGGTTGCGGTATGGTATAATTGCGTTTGGCCATTTCACAAAAACAAAAAGACTCTTCATTTTATAAAAAAAGATACTGCGGGCAAAAGGACTTCATGCAAAAGATATCTATAAGAAAATGTCTCCTGTTTACGGTGAAAGTGTTTGTCGCGTAAAGCGGTGTATAATTGGGCCGAGAAATTCTCTCAAGGGCCCTCAGAAGTTGCTGATCAGCGAAGTGTCCGCCCCTTTCAGATTGCGACAGATGCAACACTTTGACGGGTGGAAGAAATGATTCGAACTGACAGGCGGGTAACAATAGACAGCATAGCAACTGCAATAGGGTGTTCTCATTGTTTAGCTTACGAACTGATGCACGATCGTTTGAATTTACGAAAAGTTTGCTCACGGTGGGTAGGATTCTAATGAGCTTGTCCTTGCAACACCTCTCTCGATACGCAGAGGAAGGGGAGGACGTGCTTAACAGGATTGTTACTGGGGATGAGCCATGGGTGCACTACTACCAACCCGAAGCAAAGCGTGCTTCAATGCAATGGAAACATCCTTCTTCACCGTCAACAGGTTCCCTGTGCTGGTAAGGTTATGCCTACCGTGTTCTGGGATTCGCAAGGAGTGCTCCTAGCCCATTTCCAGAATAGAAATGAGAACTGAGAGTCTGTTGAATCATACTGTAGAGTTTTGTTGTTGCTTCGGGATGCAATTCGACCTACTGACGAGAGGAATATTGCTGCATCACGATAATGCCAGGCCGCATTCGGCTCACTTGCCCCAGGCGGGAATTGAAGAATTAGGGTTGGAACTTCTTGAACATCTGACTTACAGTCCCGACCTAGCCCCAAGCAACTATCATCTTGGCAGCAAATATTTCGAGGGCGATAACGATGTTCAACAAGAGGTACGCACGTGGTTCAGACGGCAGTCTAAACACTTTTATGCAGCAGGCATTGGGGCATTGATAAAGCGATGGGATAAGTGTATTAATGTAGATGGAGAGTTTGTTGAAAAATAAAACTTGTTTTTGGCTAACTATTTCTCTAATTATTTTTGTAATAGCTTTTTGTGACCTGCTTACTGATTTTCCCTCGTATTTACAGCTCCAAATCTGTAGGCCCTATCTATGTATCCATCTCTACAAATTAAATCAATTTGGTATCAAATTTAATTTGGTTTCGGATAAAAAAAGGGTATCCCAAACAATATTTAGTAACAAAAAAAAATGGAATGCTAATTTGACACAAAGAATTAAATTTATACAGGTTTGCATCGATTAGAATAACTAGAAATGGCAAAGGCCGGCGTATTATTACTTTTTTGCAGCGACTAGATAGACTTGTGTTTTGTCGACTGTCGGGGAAACCAGTAGGCAACACGAACCCCTCTCATGAGACGAATAAACATGAGTCTGCCTAGTCGCTGCAAGAAAATAATAATTACACCTACCTTCTCTAAGGATAACTCAAAATTGAGTCAGTATAAAAAAAAATAAAGAAAAACAGATTTAACACATACTAACCTTGTGCTAGAGAGAAATGCCAGGCTGTGAAGAGTTTTTTTTTTTGAAAATCAAATATAAACAAATACCTTCGTTATAAACTGTATGTACATTTTTGTTTTGTGTCTACCTAACATAGATTATGTCCTTCACCATTGGCAATTTTATTAACACCTACGATTCCAAAAATTCGAAAGGTAGTACTGACCATGTTTAGATAAAGATGCGTGGGACTTTGGTATGAGTTCACCGATCTTTCTTTTGCGAAAACGATGACGGAATAGCTGCATTAATTATTAGCCAATTATTAATTTTTTTTAAATTAATAATTAATTGATAAAGAAGGATGTATGAACCCTCATTTTATCCTATCGCATCTACTTTAAAAATAGCATAAAACTAGAGACTCCAGTTACCTTGATATTTACTTCTAAAGAATCTAAAGAGAATGGTATTCACTATTGAAATATTGCGTTCATGACTTTGTATATGACATTCCACGCGGAAGTTATTAAAATTGAAAGTTATCAAGTTGAAAAAAACTTACCAGGTTCCAGGATCTTATTGTCCTTCATCCTGTATACCGTTGGATGGCAAAAGATAGGGCTTAAAGCACAAATAATAAAGAACAAAATTCCATTAATTTGTAATAACATCCTCTTGGATTTCACTTTCGCAAAAGAAAAATATATCTGTACCGCACACGATTATTCAATTAGACTATTTAATATCCTTAAATACTTAATTTTACCAATTTAACATATCCAATCGTTGTTAAAGTGATGAAAATTCGAAAAATCGCTGTTAGCGCGGATTACCACTCGCGAAACACCGGATTACACCGTTTTCTAATAGCAAGTTCCACTCCGCGATTTCGAGAGAAAGTACCAAGGTAATATCAACCTACATATGAAGATTTCATCTGCAAGGTGTTGGATATGTTCTCCTTGTTCCTCTGTATAGATCAAATGGCAGGGGAAGAGATAGCTAGCTAACTATGAATCATCCAGTTTGAAATCTCGCAAGGTGATCGTATAAGAGGATTTATTAATAAAGCGAGTGTCACAGGTGCTGTTGATCGGGTACAAATAGGCTCTGTAGATATGTATATGTTTACACCTAACTTACGAGGGACGATCCCGAAGCCGAGAATTCAAAAAATTTCGAAACTTTGGGATGTATACTGTATGGGTGAAATGAATTTTCGAAAAATAGAAATTTTTCTACTCGTCAAAGGAATGTTGAAAACACAGGAATTTGTTACACCAGGCATATCATATGATGGCCTGGAAGTAAGATGAACTGTATATATACTATTTCTGTTACGTTCTCCTGGCTTGAAGAATAATGCCACTAGTTGTCTGCGTCTGGTGTATTTTTCTTGCGAAGAGGACGAACCAATTGCTTTTGTTTAAATGTGTAAAATAGTTGCTTATTTGCTTAGTACCTCTCGAAATAAGATACAGTTCGCATGTATAAAAAAATTATTAAGTGTTCCCCTTATTATTATACAAAGATTCCCTCTCGCCTATATAAAAAGTTATGCATATATCTTAATATTATTTACATCTTACAATGCGCTTTCCTTACTTGTTCTTGTACATATTTTTGGGCTTACTTCAATATATTTGTGTATAAACATATCTCAATATATATAATTTCGCAACGTATATTTGTAACTTAAATTTGCAAATTTTGTATTTGTATGTTGTTATAAATGCACCTCATTGGAGCGCGAAACATTTTGGTACCTGTATGTCTTTAGTATCGTCACGTTTACTCATGTTAAATTTCGCAACGTTTGCACATACACTGCCGTTCGGTGAAGTTCGGTCATACAATAAAAATCTATTATATCACACTGTATACAATTATTAATACATAAAATTAGAAAAATATTAAGCATACACTCTTTTCTAAGTGGTTAAAGCCATAAATTATTATGTAAAGTAGAAATATTGCGACAACCACAATAAAGTCCCTTTTATTATCATTCCAAGAATTTCTCGGAAGTACCGATCTTTTGAAACGGGTCGTTTGGGGATTACTAACGAACAATACATTTAGGAAATATACCGCAGTATCACTCTTCTTTATTTATCACAGGCGTAAAGATATAAATTTGCTTCATTTTGCTGTTGAACGTGTGTTGGTGTGCATCAAAATTGACTTCAAAATGGCACGTGGCAAGCCTACCAGTGTAGGAACACGTTCACGCATTATTACGGTGTTTGAAGAAGGATATTCGGGGCGATAAATTGCTGAAAAAGTAAATATGAGAACTTCAACAGTAAATGACATCATAAAGCGATATCGAACAACTGGAACTATAGAAAATCGTGTTCGTCCCGGAGCATCTAGGAAAACAACAAAAGCTGAAGATCTGAGAATTGTATTATTAAGCAAACGCAATAGAAAATTAACAGCGCCACAAATAGCACCCGAAGTCAATCGCGGCCGTGAAGAACAAGTTTCGGCGAGTACGGTAAAACGTCGACTTCAACAAGCGGACCTTCTTGGACGCATTGCCATTCGAAAACCCTTATTACGTCGGGGCCTTACAGTGGGCCCGTTCTTATCTAGAGTGGTCGTGAGATGATTGGAAACACGTGCTTTGGAGTGACGAGTCAAAGTTTGAGGTTTTTGGGCAAAATCGACGAGTTTATGTCCGAAGATCTAACACCGAAAAGTGACCCCGAACTGCATTGTGCCAACAGTGAAGCAAGGGCGTAGTTCTGTGTTAGTGTGGGGATGTTTCTCCTTTGCTAGGACGGGAGATTTATGCAGAGTGCAGGGTGTAATGAGGAAGGAAAGTTATTTTGCAATACTCCAGAATCATGCAGTGCCATCAGGATTGCGTATAATAGGCCGTAACTGTAGTTTCATGCATGACAACGACCCAAAACACACTGCGTTAGTGTGTAAGAACTATCTAAAGGAGCAAGAAGAACAGCACGCCCTGAAAATAATGACATGGCCCCCACAAAGCCCAGATTTGAACCCCACAGAGCTGTTGCGGGATGAACTAGACAGGAGGATCCGAAAAATATGCCCAACTTCACATGAACATTTACGGAATATTCTGCAACATGAACGGATTAATATTCCACAATCCGTTTTAACAAAACTTATCGAAAGAATGCCTAGAATAGTCCGAGCGGTGCTTAACAGCAAAGGAGGTTTTTTCGATGAAAAAAAAAAAATAATATTCAGTACGTTATATTAGGCCAGAATAACTTTTTATTTATTTATTTTTGTATTTTTTACCTGTACATATAATAAAATTGCATTTTGTTTTTAGTTTCGTTTGTTTCTGTAACCTTTTCATGTTTTTTACTAACCGATCGAACTTCTCTGAGCGGCAGTGTACATTATTAGGGCCACCAACAACCCTTCAGGAAACTCGAACGTCTGGTTTTACGGAGACAGTACCTAATATAGCCGAAGGCAGTTATCCAGACGTATGTATGTTCCTTGCTACTGCCTCGGATAAGCGGAAAGATTATAAACCAGCGATAGTGCGGGTCCGAAGCACAAGTGGAATTGCGACGGGAAGCACTCCTTGCAGTTCCTAGCACTCGTTCTCCGAAGAAGATTGGATACTGGTTACAAGTACGTTTGTGTGCTTTACAGTTTCTTTCTCGGTGCTGAATTTTTGTTTAATGTTTGAATAAGGTGGTTCTGTCTCTAGCGTTCGTCTTACATCTTGATTTCTAATAAAAGCGCTTGCTGAGGTTGCGATTATTTGAATTAATGCAATTTAATTTAATATACGTAGATTCATTAAATGAATTTACGTATATTAAATTATGTTTTGTGATAAATACGTACACATACAATGTTTTAAATGGATATAAATGCAATATATATGAGATATACGATATAAAATAAATTAAATAAATAAAATTATGAATTTATATAATAAGGAATGGAAATTGGAATTCCTTATCTCATTCACTTTATTTTTTTTTACAAAAACGTGTTCACAGTTTACCCGACGAGTGTTGCTTCCTTCGATAATCTATATTTATTTGTGGTAACAAACAATCTAATTCAATGAAACCAATACCGTACCACTTCACTTAAAAGGATATATGTAAAAAAGTTGAAATATTTAAAAATGAAACTTTTTTGGGGGGAGGGGAATTTATCTATTCCTTAAAAAAATCTTTTTCTTCCTCTTCCTAATTACATCTCAGATTGTTTGCCCTTTTTATATCATGAACTATTAATTAATTTATTTCTAGAGTTTACTTTGAACTTCATGGATAAACATCTTTATTTTGTGATGTACGCCTTAATTGGTGCGAGATTAAATTTTAAAATTACATATAATTGTAATTGTTATTTGAAAAACATAAATGTTGTTTATGTTTTTCGATGATTTTCGTGTATGCTAGCTTATCCTTAGCTTTTTGTTCCGTACGCAGTTTTATTTTCCCATAAAATTCGGTCTATTTTTAAATTTGTAGATACATCGGATATATAGAGTCAGTTGTTGCCTTTATTTATTTAATTATTATTGGATCTTTATGGTTTTTATTTGCCACCTTTCTTTAAATAATCTTTTGTAATAATTACTCTCAATATTTAGAAATTTGTTTTCCTCAAATTTTAACTTGTTTGTTAATTATCTAACGCATGTTTCGCTAAAGCAGTAGCCCCAAAATTTTGTATGCTTATACTATTGTTGTAACCCTTGATAATAGTAAAAGTATACAAAGTAGACAGATATCTTAGCCAGCACATTTGAAACATATAAAAGGGGTTCGCGCTCGAGCCTCAATAGAGAATTAAGAAATCACTCTCGCGCGTAAGTCGTTACTCTGCCCGTTTAACTGCCTAAGGTTTATATTGGAATTCTATGTTAATTCTAAAGTTGTTCTAAAAGTAATCCTTATAATAATTGTATGTTATTATAATTCTATTGTGTTACGGAGTACACAAATAAAAGCTGTCCTGGTGTCAGAAACTGTTTTTTTTTTAAACTCGAATTGCGTTGAGACACACTATACTTGTGTGAATAAGTATTTTTTTCTATTATAAGTATTGTTGTGTTTGACTAATTTATTTTGTAATTTGCATGTTTGTTTATTATAGTTCTTTTATTTGTATGAAGAAGGTTTTATTTGTATAACTTAGTTTACGTACAATTGCAATATTATATTGTTTTAACTTCTTTTTGCACACATCTCCCTTATTTGAAATTTGGTAAATTCATTTTTTCTTAATAAATTTACTTAAAAATTGAATCTTCCGCAATGTGTGGGTTTAAGGAACCAATCAGTACACACTTTACCATTTCTATGCGGTGTCTAAATAATTTAAGGTTGTGTTCGTTCCTTTGCTAAACTTCTTATTTTATATCTTGAATGAACTGTTTTTATGTATCAAATAATAAAAAAAAGGAAAAAGAATTAGTCTAATTAGGAAAAGAATTAGTCTCATAATCTTTTAATTTATAGTTCATAACATTGAAAAAGGCAAACAATCTGAGATGTAATTAGGAAAAGGGAGAAAAAGAGAAATTTTTTGAAAAGGGAATAAACGAATCCCGAAACGAATTCTCGTTTAAAAAATATGTTGTTATGAGCGGCAAAACCCCCCCAAAAAAAAGAATTTTAAATATTTGAACAAAAACCGGTTAAAAAAAGAAAGAAAGGAAAGAAGATAAAAATGTTGATATGTTTAATTTTTTTTCTTGACCACAATAAAACTCATTCAAGCATAAAAAAAATTGTATTAAAACCTTTTCTCTGCCTCATACCGTTAGCGAGTTATGTGCAGAGGCAAAATGGAAACCTTCCGATTTTTAAAAATTAATTTTACTCATTATTTACCCAGTATTTTCCAGCGAAAAAATAATGCGTAGTACATACCAACATAAGTTGCATAACTTTCTCCGTTAGGAATATTACTTTGTAATGTGGAATATTGTAAATTTTTTCATCGTTGGTGCGATATTTACAATTGTTACAATTATTACCGAAAGGAAGTACTGCCGTCGCTCTCTGCCTATCTCCTATGCGGCATGCGAGGCTTAGCCTGCTACCGAACGTAACGCCAATGACAAACTACACGCAACGTCGCCATTCTATTCATAACTTCTCTTCGATATCTGTATACGTTATCCCATCCAAAAAAAAAAGAATCGAATCGCTGATCGGTAATGTTATTCTTCGATAATTTTGCATAATTCTTGCTCACCTTCAACAGCTCTCAAAACAACACTAGTCTCAAATATTATTTATTTTTCAAGACAAATATTTTTCACATTTCTATTTCATTGCACTTATGAAAATGGATAAACGTAGATTATTTTTAAAACGATAAAATCAACGAGGGCCTACAATGCTTATATTTTTAGTTTTTCACATATTAAACTACTCTACTTAAATAAACAAGTTGTCCCTTTAATAATGTCCAGATAGAATGGTTGAACTAAGCAAATATTGTTTTTTGTTAGTAATGACTTGAACGTCCAAAGTCCTTAATAAATGCATTAACTTACCAGTGAGAGATTGTTTTACTATATCCTCTGTGGGCAGATGAAACACCGATTTCAAAACACAGAATAGGCATAACAACATTAAACAAAACAACATCGTCCTCTTCCAGCTTCCGGCACTGAATGGGAAATTGAGTAAAATTTTCACAGAAACTAGCAATTAATTTAATTCAAGCGACTGGTTTTTAGCAATTAATTTAATTCAAGCGACTGGTTTTAGGAACTACACCATTATGCTTCTCTTATGTGCAATAGCATTAATACACTAATACCCACCGAAATTAAAAGTGATGTAACAAAGGACATAATATTTCTCAATTGTGATTCATTTCGAGCGAACGGCGAACGTAACTTTGAATATATTACCATATAATAAAAAAGAAAAAGAATGCTATTCAAACGCCGTGTAATGCGCCGCGGTTATAACGAAACACATGGTACAGCGCTTATTTAACGTTTGTTCACGTGTGTATGTGAAACTGCTTGGGTTTGATTTTCGTAACACTGGATTTGCGTTATATAATTACGTATGTGTTTTTTCACATCATCAGTTTGCAAAATAACTTGATCATTTTTAATTATTATATATGAAGCATTTATTTTAGATACTATTCAAGAAATGATTTCCTTTAACATACGAGGGTGGTTCAAGAAGTGCTTAGAAAATTTAAGAGATGGCGCTCGTAATATCGAAAATGGTTGGAATAGATAGATAGCTGAGAAGGTCTGAGTTATATCCATCACACGGTTTGTCGATTGAAGCAAAGAATTTTTGTTTACAAGATGGGTGCCTCGTTTGCTCTCAGTGGAAAATAAACGCGACCCTGAGGCTGTTTTGGCGCTTTTCTGTCGCAATTCGTTGATACATAACTATGGATGAAACATGGATACACTACTAAATTCCAGACATAAAGGAATAGTGAAAACAGTGCGGTTTTGAAGGCGAACGAGCTACGCAGAAGGCGAAGACCTTGAAATCGGCCGACGGTGATGGCCTTGGTTTTTTTTTGGGATGCACGCGGAATCATCTATACCGATTACTCGGAAAAAGGACAAACAATAACTGGAAAGTATTATGTGTCGTTTTTGAACCGGTTGAGCGAAGAAATCGAGAAAAAACATCTTCATTTGAAAAAGAAGAAGATCCTTTTACATCAAGGCAATGCACGAGTGCACACCTGCGCAGTTTGGATGGTCAAAAAGTTCGAATTAGTACAACATCCACCGCATTCACTGGATTTGGTCCCCCGGTTATTTCTTTTTATTTCCAAATTTGAAGAAATGGTTCGGTGGACAACGGTCCACGCCACGCCACGCAGAATGCCAACGGAAAGAGTCCCTAAAACAATTATGAAAGCAAAACCAACGAAAAGATCGATATTGACTCGGACAGATCAAATTATCAAAATAGGCAGGACCCTAAAAGAAATGAAGAACTATACCCGAGACTAGAAAAAATGGAAGTTATGGACAGAGGAATCAACCGATACCAATCCGACTCCTGACCATCGATGAGGAAGAAAGAAATTAATGTTTTGTTAAACTACAAGAAAGTGAGAAGCGAGCCAAATGGTAGAAAACTACCATGACATGATACCTGAAATAATTCCAAAAGTTTCTCTATAACTTTGAATAATTCTCGTTACTTAAATACACCTTCCACATATTATCCTTCTTTTTGCCTAAGGTCGTAGAAACAGTAGCGACGCTACATGTTCTTGCTGAATTAATAACAACTTCCGCCTCCAACATCGGCCATATTTACTGTCATCGATATAGTTCGTGGCGAGTTTATATTCTCACTTGAATTAGTGATGAATTCGGTTAGTTTTTGGAAGGCGTAGAACTTCTCGAAGGGACATAAGGCTCATATCGTGAGGATTCCCATGGTTGCCATTAAGAACTAAGAACGGATCGGTATATCCGATGTTATACTGCTCTAATTGGGTTAATTTTATTTCGTTAATGTCTTTAGCTATATCGATAGGTCCGAAGAGGGTTTATTGGGCGATAGCGTGCGATGAACTTGTTAAAAATTAACCTCCTCGAAGACTATCGATTATAGTTTTATAGTCTCAGGAGTGGAGAATGAGCTCTGTCTTTATCGGGGTTGATCAAAAAAATTATCGATTTTTCTGAAAGAAAATGTAATTGTTTTGATTTATTTTAAATATTGATACTTTTCTTGTATTGTTTATCTTATTTATGGTAAGAATTTGAAATTGGTAAAGATACTGGCAAAATATTTGTTTCTGCAAGTCAACAATCCCATTTTATTGATTAGATCTAGTCCCTAGCGATGTTTTTCTGTTTCCTAGGCTCGAAGTTTCATCGGGAGGAAATAAAACTGAATTTGACAAAATTGAATTATTTGTAAAAAATGCGGTAAAGACATGCCAGAGTTGGTTGGCAAAGTTGAGAAACCTGTAAAAATAAAAATAATTGTGATGTTTTATATCAAGAGAAAGGAAGTCAAAGAGAAGAAACTATAACACCCAAAAAAAAATGAAAAATTTAATCAAGTTTGCAAATTTGAATAACGGCAGCAATTTTGATTTTGAGTTCCTTTATTCTTAGAACAAATAAGGACAAGAAATAAGAACTAGACAAGCAGATAGCTAGGACCATTTTTTCATTTCTTATTTAAGCTAAAAAACATTTAAAAAGCACGTTTGTTACTGTTAAAAAGAAACATTTATCGTCTTTTTTTCAGCGAACAACCAACGCGCGTTAAATAAATATATAATTAATTATATTCCCTAACACGGCGCTAGGCCCTCATGATGAATTAATCATTTTCCTTTAGATTATCACCATTTTACCTTGTCACTCTCCAGCTTTTAATTTGCCCTTCTAACTTGATCTTTTCCACGTCTTCTTACCTACGAATTCTTCCACCACCTACTGAGTTTCTTTCTAATAAAATAAATACCTTTTGTCACTTTTCGCGAGACATTTAGGTGGTATTCTCGAAAGCAGATTCCTCGGATGTATCAGTAATAAAAACCCAAGGGAAAAGGTGACCTCGTAGCTTTGCCGGGTTTCGCTGTAGGTAAGGGTCAACAAATTTTCAAATTAAATTCGACGTAGTTCCCGAAAGGGGACGCAACTTTTTCCGCTGCGCCTTCTATTGCTTTCGGCCGACATCGCCGCTGGGTAGATTTAATTTAAATCCGGACGTCTTCCTCTTTTCAAAACGCGCTTGCAACTTCCGTTCTGCCCGCCGAGGAAGGCAATAAATATTTCAGCGACTAAGGGCTGCAGTACGGTATCGTCTATTAGATTGGCGCTGACCTCGCGGAAGTTGGCTTTAATAAAATGTATATTGCATTGTGTAGGATGGAAAAGGGTATGTTTGCATATATTCGAAGGAGTTTGGTGGATAGGTTAAGTTTTAGAACGGTTTCCTTGTTGAATAAAAAAGGCGTGGTTGGCGTTTTTGAATCTTTGTACCTGTACGCGGTTAAAGATTGTTAGTGCTTCATTAATCACGTTGCTGTTAATCAATCATATTTTTAAATTGTTTGAAGTATGACAAATGGTGTTCAAAATCAAGGGTTGTTGTTTAGAGTAAAGTGTATGAAATTTTAAGTGAAGTAACCGTCGCTGTTGCCGAATATAGTGTTGGAAATAAAGCATAATGCATTGCCAATGTACTGCCAATTGCCTTACTTTCTGTTGATTTGTATGGATTTTCTTAACTAAATGATGTTGTATTGGATTTACAAACGCAACACTTGCTCATAAAACTGGAAAAAGTGATATTCCCAACCAGAAAATTCAAAAGAAATTAAAAATTTGATGATAGATCTGTATGACAGCATCAAAGAACCTAATTTTCAAATCGGCCCAAACACGTTTTAACAGGGCGAAATACATTTTTAATTTTCCGCGAATTTGGATGTTGCGAAAGAATTTTGTAATAATTGGAATTCATGTGTCTTTCATATACGTAAAAAAGCGCGATATGTTTGGTTGTGAAAAAATGGAACGAATATCCATTCTCGCGAGAATATCGTTGGCTGGAAGTAACTTTACCTAATAAAACGCCAGGGATAGGTAGAGAGGGACTCGAGGCTTAATCAGCCGCTGAAGAACTGAAAATTTACTAAAACAAAGATCGCTCGGTTCTCGGACAGCATTTGGGTGAACGTCACTCTACATGGTGCTAATGATATCGTCTTTAGATGATGTTTTTTATAATATTACGATAGGTAAAGTGAACAAGAGACAAACTGCATTTAACCATCAAGAACTGCAGAACATTTTAAATGTAAAAAAAAAAAAGCGAAATGCTATACCTTGTATCATTTGCACCGAATTAAAAGCCACATATACAGTTCGAAAAAGCGCAGCAATGAAATAGAAGCCGGTGACAAACGTCCTGGCATGACAATAACTTTGAAATATGAACGAGGCTATGTTGTGACCATCGTAGGGGTCGTCCATTTACATTGTCCGTTTCAATTAGTGCTAGGCTAATACCACCACTTGTAATGGGTCTCATGGGTTGGTTACCTACTACGCTTCCGAGCAATGTAATAAATGTTTGGACTTTGGGGGCGCGGGGGAGACACCAAAGAGAGTGGCGACCGTGGCGGTGGAAGGGGATGTCATAAGGGCGTAGAAAGAGGAAGGTGAAATCCTGTCGGTCAATAGACAAATAGGGTGAAAGCAGGGCGATATGCGTTGTTTAATAAAAGGTAAATTAAATTTGTAATAATGTACTACCTATTTAATATTTAATAAATTCTATATGAAGGATTTTGCGACATTTTCAAAAATGTTGTAAAATTTATACGATTTGCAAAATTTGCAAAAGATTTTTCATTATTGCAGCAGGCATGTCCACGTGAAACTATTTATTTATTTCAACCAGCCAGATATGAAGGTAAGGTCGGGAATTTATAAAATTGCATGTAGTGCCTATGACAAAGTCTATATTTGTTAAACGAAAAGAGCGATGGGCACTAGATTTAATGAGCACATTAGATCTTATAGGTACGGGAGAACAGAATCGTCAAGTGTAGCATAACACTTAAACGAAACCGGATATAGTATTAAATTAGAAAACCTCAAATTGATTATGAACGTAACTTCCCCGCGGGAATTAGACGCTTATGAAATTATTTACATAAAAAGGAACACAAAAATTTGATGAATAAAGAGAACAGACCGTTACCATACTCAGTTCTCTTTGATTTATTAGTGTTGGGCATAGACATGTTTTATGTTTCGTATTACAATTACAAGAGATCCTTTCGTGTTTTTCGCATGTCTTAGTTTTAGAGTTGCTAGATGGCAAAGGAAAATACTTGTAAATAATACCTTATTCTCGAGAGTAGGGATAGAACAGGCACGTTAGAAATGGAGTTTTTTCTCACATCATTCGGTTGAAAATGAAAAATCCTTGAAGCAGCTGCTCCGGATTAATTAACTAAACTTGTGTGGTGCGGAGTGCGCCGATACTTAGTGTTGTTTGTAAAAGAGATCGTCATTAATTGAGTAGTAAATTGAAAATTATTTCGGCGGAGCCACCAAGAATATTTCGTAGTTTTCCTTCGCAATGTATTTTTAAAATTAGACTTCTTATACTGAACGCCTTTCGAAACCCATTCTGCTAATGCCATAAATTCAAAATACATAAAAATAGATATTTTTCATTATTGAGGTATACATTTACTTTCAACTTGGAGCAGGAGTTGTTGCTGTGGTAGGTTATTGGAGAAACCAGCAAAATAATACGAATTAATTAATTAAGCATTTACATATTTTATTTATATATTTTATTGCCTATATTTCGCATCTAAATCGAATGCTTTCTTCATCGACGATAAAATATTTATCAGAACTTTATAACGCTCTAAGCTTATCAAAATTATAGGTAAGGCTGAGAAAATTAATAACAAACACAAGGATCATTTTCCACTGAAATGCAGCGAATAAAAATGAAAAGTCAGGCAGAACGTCAGAAAAGTATAGAATTACGGTCTTTCTATACTTTTCTGACGTTCTGCCACAAAAAATTGTTTGTCAGTTCAATGTCACACATTAAAACGAAAATACGTTAGTTACTTTTCATTTTTATTTGCTACATTTCAGTGGAAAATGATCCTTGTGTTTGTTATTAAATAGGGGCGTCTAAAATGAAAATATTAGAATATGAAGATAATAAAATGTTAATTGACCAGAAACAGTAACACAAAATTGAAATATTTACAAAGATCGGTGCCAGTAGCAACCTCAACAGTATCTTCTGAGTAGTTTTTTTTTTTCAAAATATATTCGTACAGTCAATAAAAACTGTTTATTTACTTAGAAAAATATGCAGCCACTTAACTTTGCACATTAAAAAAAAACTTGGATAGACTTTTATAAAATAAATATATATCCGAACCGTCTTCTTTCTATTCTCGAACAAGCAACTCTTCCAAATCCTATTTGCATAATCCATCCGCAAAATCGCACCTAAACAAACCTATCGAGTAGGGAGTAAATCTCGTCACCTCGCCTGTGCTCCTTTTTTTCTCTTTTTCAGGACTATCCTCGCCAAATCGTCCGCCGCAACGACCTCGAGCGATATCTGAAAAACACTTCCTGAAGTCGTCCGCTCTTATCTGGCCGCAGTATCGGGACGCCTTGGTTTGCCACCCTTCCCCCATTGTCTTCGCAACTTGTTGAACGTACCGGTAAATTGGCCGGAGACACCTGTGAAACGTAAAATAAACACTTTGCGCTAAGCGATACTCCTTATACCGGTTAAAAGTAGTTAGCTGTTCGTTTTTTTTTTGTATTTAGTTTCGTGGAAGTATCTACATGATAATTGTTTTTTTTTTCTGCGGAGCATCTCGATAAAGTAAGGATTTTTCTTAATGAATGTGTAAAGGTGTTTTCCTGAACACCAAAGCCTTCAAAAGCTTTTTAAAGATTGGTGTCGCAGTCTTTGGCATTGTTTTATTTGTTTTAATTATATTTGTACAACAGCTGGATAAGTTCAAAAACGTTGTAAGTAATTATGGAAAAAAACTTTTTGGTAATAAGAAGTAACCAGTATATTTTCTACCATTCAAGAATTAATGGGAGGATATTGGGATAGTCTGAAAACTTTCAAGCCTCAGCATGAAAATGACTTTACTCGTGAAATTTTACCAGTTTGGTTGGCGATGAGGGAAATGTAGATTTTTTGCACAGAGGTAAGAGAAATAGATAACGCAGGATGATAAGGATCTAGAGGAACAAATGGCAAGCTATCAGGATCAAATCAAAGAGGCGATTATCAGAGTTAAATACTGGATTTAATTATGTGTTGTTTATATGCATGAAAAATCTCACGAATATTTTAGTAGGAAGATTTACAAAAGCGAAAGGTGCATTTATAAACAAGCTTCACTACCACGCAATGCACTGTTAGCAAAACATACGGCCCTGCTGTATTATTGCAGTTTGCGACAGCAACGTCTTATCTCGTGCATTCGAGCTACGTCAAGAAATTCATTTTTCTACAAGCAGAGGCTCATGAAAATTCCAGGTACTTTGCCGAACTCCACTTTTAGCGTGTTTGTGCGAAATATTTGACAAACTAAATGCCTCGAATCTGTAATAACATGCACGTTTTGGAACTTTTGGAGAAGGTCGCGTCGTCTAGGAAAAAGTTACAATTGTGGATAAGAGGATGGCCCCAATTGCGAAACCAATTGCACAAATACGTGGCCCCTACTATAGTCGTCGTTTCACAAGATTTGCTGTTCCTTCTGAAGGAACACCTCCCAAAGTTCACTGGTTGGTTAGCAAAATACTTCGAGAAATTTGCGTGGACCCAAGATCTTTGCCGTGTTCAAGCCCTACCAGAATTATGAATATTCAACTCTGTATTCAAAAGCTATAAGATGAAGATTTTCAACATATATTTTTTTATTTTCATATTTTAGTCTGATGTTTTTTGCGACTCTATTTCAATAAATGTCAGCTTCATATTGTGAAGTTTATCTTAAGAGTTGTTTTCATTTCTATGCTTGATTTATATCATCGTACGCATATTTTGACAAGGGTCTCGGGACAAAATACTAAATCTGTAAGTGCGCCGTGGACTGATTAAGTTTGGGAAACTCTGGTCTTCCCATTTCTTTCCTAATATCGTACCATCCCCACTTACTGTTCTCGAAACAACATCCCAAACGAAAACAATTGCTTTCCGTGTTCTTCGGTAATTTCACTTTGCACAAAACGAACGCGAACAACTGCCAGCTACTAGGATCTTATTAACATTATTGTATTGTTCGAGGTAGAATGGCCGCCGGACATGCGACAGTAAATATTGTATTACGTTGCCATCAAATGCTCATTTTCATTTATCGTGAATAAAATATCACTCGGTGGTAGTGGCGGTGGGAAGCGGAGACATAAAAGAAGAGGTAAAGCATAGGACTTGTATATAATATGTACCAGGGATGGCTTTTAAGTTTTTACAAAAGCAATTTATGAAAAAAAAAATCTTTGGTATAAAACAGTTTTATTGCTCTCCAATCCCTTCGAACCAATTCTCGAAACATTTTTCCTTGCTGAAGGTGGCACGTCCAAAACATGATTTTTGAAGGCATCAAGAGGTTCTTGAGGTGACCCAACTTACCCAGCTTCATAATTAGAGATTGTGCAATGTTTTTGTTCAAACATTATGGTATCCATTCAACCTTCCTTTAACAACTTATTTTTCCAATTTGCTGGAAGACAACCGAAACCATTCCTGTTCATAAAAAAAAGGAAGTGTTAGTTCTATTGGAAGCTATCGTCTAATAGCGATTATTAATAATTTCACCAAAGCATGCGTTTGCCATTGTATATACCCATAAATCCAACAAATCCTGTAAGAATATCAGCAGGTTTTGTGAAGAACCGATCAACCGTTTCTAACTTGTCCATACCAAGCCAGTACCCTTTAGAGTGTTTAGATACTAAGGTTTGAGCCAAAGCGTTTGCCCGTATAGATCATGGGTTATTGTTGGATAAACTTGAAGCTAACGTGTTTGCTTCACGCTTAACATCTCTGTTTTAGGCGTAAATGGAAAACAGCATGCGTGTCGTAATGGGTATCAATCAAATTTCTTTCTACCTGCCTCAGGACTCCCTCACGGAAGCAAGCTAAGTCCATTGCTCTTCCTACTGTACATTAATGATCTTTGTGATGTCTTGAAATGTGAGAGGTTGTTATTTGCTGATGATCTGAACAAATGAATATCGTATGTTTCTGCAATAATAGATCCTTCTCTCTCCTAATGGGGGGTCTACAAACAAATTAAGTTTGTAACAAAAATTCCCTCCGGATTATTGGGCTACATGAAATTGGTGTTGGTTTCCAGGCAATTGCTCGCAGACTTAACCGTAATCGTTGGACAGTATTACGGTGTTGGAATCTGGATTGGCGCACTCAGAAAGATAGTTCAAATATTGCGCTGATATCATGTATCATTGAGAGATAAGTCTTAGGAAAAGATCGTCATCTCTCAGATCACATCATAAGATTTCTTCGGATAAACGATTAAGAAGACTTTCCATTAAATATATAGAGAAACTTTTTCATCTTGGATTCTATGATTTATTTCTTCCCGTAGATCAAGCAAGAAATCATTTTTGTTGCTCTACTAAGTCATCCCAACTGCTAAATTTAGCACGACTCCACGTGATTTGCTGCAAATTGTATCTGCTAAAACTGTCATCAATCAATGAATCAGCTCTGGTGTACTTTGAAATTATTTCGTAACCAATTGTGGTAGTGTGGGCGTAAGCTAGAAACTATATTCGGCGTAACAATTTAACATTCAAACCTAACGAAATGCCCAAACTTAACGAAGAGGGACTCCCCGTAGAATTGGCGAAATTGCATTAACCATATAAAAGTATAAATTGTATTCCGTTAAACAACACATAAGTATCGACACACTCCGCACCGCACAAGCTTCATTCCTTCCTAGGTTATTGCAGAGAATTTAATTGCTAAGTTATCTCTAGAATTCGGTCTTATGGACATAGTTTACTTTTCTTTTAGAGTAAGTTTGTTTTTTCATTTTTGTCCTGTAATTATCTGTTGGGCGAATAAATATTATTATTAAACAACAACTGAGGGTTCAACTTGGCCGAAAATGAAATTTTTCAGACTCCTCTCGTATTAGGCCGATTATAGAAAATGTTTTTTTTCAACGTATATCTGCATAAAGTTGGTAGAAATGTAAATTACAGAAAAATTACCCCTAATAATATGTAGAATTGTACAATACTGAAATGAGTAGGTATGTAGATGCTGCCCCTATCAGCCATTGATGACCGCCTCCTACCATTGTGTATTGTACAAAGCATATACTCAGTAGTGCACTACTAGTTTGACAGATACGAATAGATAGTCTGATGGACGGAATAAATGGATTAGAAGTGATATTTTTTCCGTTAGTTGGGGGATGATAATTTAATGCGCTGGCGAGCGCATCAGGGGTTGGTTCCATATTCTAGCCTCGGTAATGTTACATAATGGATTTGTAATAAACAGTAATCGGCGGTGAAATAACATACTAGCGTATATCGTGAGGTGTAACATTAACCAATGATGGGTTAGAGAATTCATAAAAGATCTAATTTTGCTATATTCCATTTACAATATTTGAGTGATAAGTTTAAACTCTTCAAAACTCTTCTATCAAATTTCCGCTCCTTCAACTTGATTCAAGTTTTTGTGATGTGAGAAAACTCACAAGGAACCAAGTCAAACAAGGACGAGGAACATTGCTTAGCAATCGCGGGACGAACTTTGCAGCTATGCTTCGCGTTCATTGCTTCCGGTAAAAAATAGGAAGAAATAGGAGGGAGAAAAGGAAGTGATGGGGACACTGGAACAGCGTCCCAAGACAGCAATCAAAGACATTATAAAATTAACTGAGTGCTCGTAGGTTGAAAATTTTACTTAAACAAAATGAAATCAACAGAAAAAGCGGTTTAAAATTTGGAAATTGTGACGTTTTAGGAAATTAGGAAAATTGCTTAAAGTAATTGCAGTTTTTCTCAAACTTCCAAATTCTGAGCTATGTACCGGGTATTGTGTTTGACGTTTCACTGTTTTCCATTTAAACCAATACAGGTAGCGATTTGATCACAATAAAGTGCTATGTAGGATGGAAGTCATCCTAGTAGCTGGGAGTTACATTGATCACTCCTCAATGAAGAAAAAATTTAAGTTACACGAATGGTTTCATCCTAGGCAAATATATAAAGTGGACTGTTTCGTAGATCGCAATTTTATTAACTCATCGCTGAGGACGCAACAACTCAACAAAACTTCGTTTCCATCTCATAATTTCCCTACAATAACAATAACAAACTTTTCGATTCAAAAACGAAAACATCCCTAAATTAAACTGGTACCTCTACACGACGCCTTCGAAGCAGGATCATTTTACAAACAGTAACAGTAACAGTATCCGTTCAACTATACATTAAACATTTCGCGAATTACATACGCAGATCCGAACTCTAGCCATCAATTAACGGACATCCTAACCGGCCTACACGCCGAATATCGCATTACGGGCGTGTTTACTGCGGTCATTATGTCAAAAAGTGCGCGTGCTACCGTTTCAATTACGCCCCGCTAGATCCGAGCCGTCGCGCCGATCTGGACTGTACACAGATAATTACCGCGCTAGCACCTAATAAAACTTGAGCACGTGGGCGCCTCGCTTTATTTTCGAGACTAGTGGGTGATTGTTGTTTGATGTAAATGAACGGTTTGAACTATACACCACCGCATTGGGTGTGGGTGTGGGAATTATCATAAGATGATCTGTTTCTGGGAAACGAACTAAGAAATTCTAATTCCGCAGATGCGTGCCCAGAAGAAGTTTTATATCAAAAGATTTAAGTCTATGAAGAAAATGAGTTATTTTTACTTTTCGAACGATGAAAATAATGCGAACAAATCCATATAGGCGTCGCTCTGTCAGAATCCTTCGGTATAGCCTTTCCGTTCTCTTGCCACTGATAACTGACCAGATTATGGCGGACACTGAATGCTTTACTGTCCTGACTACACCGTCCACGTTCAATTTATTTGTTGGACGTCTTCTGACGACCGTCTATAATTTGAAATGTTGCTTCATGGCTGACCTGTGAATATGCAAGAGGAATAAATTGATCAAAGTAGGATTTGTTTTATGAACAGCCACTCCTCAACAGACAGGCCTTTATAGAAATTGTCCCAGGCTAAACGTTTTTGCACCATGGTAGGTGTCAACTTGGACTTTTTAATTGGCCACGGATGAAACACGTCCCAAATAAATTTCTCCTAGTTGTATTAGTGGCTACAACTGATACAGCAAAGCCTTGTCTCCTGAATTCTTTTTGCTTAGGCTAAGGTGAGTTGTCATTCTGTTCTGAACAGCTAAATTTCCTGGGGATGATTACAGACTTTCTGCCACAATTAGCAGCTCAAGCAGCTGCGACGGAACAGCTTGCGTTTTTTTTTGCGTAAAGTTCCAGAGTATTGGGATACGCCACATCTTCACGTAATCCATCTTTGGCTATATCCTGTATTGCGTATTAATGTAATTACAGATGATTTTTTGTTTTGCAGAAAGATCTTTAGTTCGGCTATCTAAAAAATATCAATCCAGATCAACCGACTGATTTCTTTGTTGAAATCTTAAAATCTAAAAATTATGGGCAATTGGATGAATTAGTGAGGTTACCTTTGGACTTCTAACCTTAATTTTGCAAAAATTAATGCTAAGATGCTTAATTATAATGTAATTCATAGCAAACGCCAACTAGCAACTCAAGAATAATCCTGGGATTTAAATCAGAATTCGATATTATGAACTGAATCCTAACCCAAATTAACTCCATTCCATGTAGTAAGAAATCACTAACCCCAAGCCTGAAGACAAAGTTCAATTCGTTCTAGGAACGCAAAAAAAAACAGTATCACTCGAGTGAGCCTAATAAGGTAAGCAAAGGCTGTACAAGTATTCATACCTTATGCCCCCTCCTTTAAAGTAGTAACTTTGGATTGCTAGAAGTTTCTTACAAAGATTCTGCTACCGTAGGAAGCAGCTTTGGAATGCCTATTTTGAGAGGGCGTCTTGGTGGTTTATCGATCTCAGTATAATATCTTTTCTGGACCGAAAACCATTTTCTTTCAGAGAGTTTTCAGTTTGTGGAAAAGTCAGATATCACATGGAGCCATATTAGGAGAGCAGAGTGTCTGACGGTACACAGGTTTGCTGTGTATTTGTTAGGAAACTGCATCAAATATAAATAATAGGCGGGTGATGCAATACTTTCAAGTAATACCACTTGATGATGGTTGTGCCGTGCGGTAAGTACTCGTAGTAAGCAACGACATTGGGGTCAAAGAAGATGATCAGTATGCCTGCGACCTTGCTGCTGATTTGCCTTTGGTAGTACCCATTAACCCAGGAATCATCCCTAGTGATCACTGTGTTGAGTAAGGTAGGATCACCATTTACGGTCTCCAGCAAGTCATATGCGATCTCCAACCAGTTTCGGCGTAAATTTTGCTGAGATTCCCCTGAAGCTCAAATCCTTCGTTAAAATCGAATGAAGTCTGCAAGTTCTTTGAACGTGATTCGACGATCCTGCATCACCCAATGATGATCCCATTTCTGGATGTTGAGGGTCTCGCCAGAACGTACCTCACTCTTCACAGATGCTTTGATGGCGCTCATTACTTCATGCCCGAAGGCCTGTCGAATCTTGCGGATCGTTTCCACTTAATCTCCTCAAGTTTCTCTTGAAAACGAATTCAAGTTTTTAACAATCCGTTAAAGAGAATCAGAGCTTTCCCGCATTCTTTCGGATTCCAACAAATTTGCGCAATATCACCTAGATCATTTACTGTCAGTTAATATTAACCCATCCACGTTTGAGTTTTTCGAGAAATTACTTTGTCACGTATTTCAGAGGTCAATACCGGAATGAAGAACTTTTTTTTAAATCGCTGGGACTTATCGCTGCTGAGATCCATCTTTAAATGAACGCTCGGTATAATAAAAAGCACGTACCAAATATAAAAAGGTAATAAAGCCTTTTCAGCCTCATAATAAAGCTTATCAAGTTACTTTCATGACTTAGGTTTTATTATCTATTTATTTGACTGCAAACGAATTTTTTTATATTTGTTTTAATAATTTGAATCAGTGTGTGAAACGAGTTCTTGATTAACTATGACACGGTCCAAACACAGAACACGTTTAGTTTTGACTGACTATGGTCGTGGAAGCCTACGTTATTGTTTTAATAATGTTGTAAATTAGGAAGTTCTTGTGATAATGCCACTATTTCTTCCTGAAGCTTGTCTTATAGTGGCCATTTTACGTCTTGTTTGAGAAGTAAATACTAAAGAAAGAAAATGCTATCGGCCAATGTAGGTACAAACAGCATTGACGATTTTGTAACAGGTACATTATTTATCGCTTATTTAACTTGTTAGTCGCCACGGATATATATTTATGTATATATGTAGTTCATATTGCGCATGTAAAATTCCAAGCACGTCGGTATCTCCCACGTATGTAGCATCAAAATTATTACCGGCTAACCAGTTATTCCTTTAATCATAATTATTTGATATATACATTTTTTAATGCTAACGAGATACCGCGTTTGTAAAAAATATCGTCAGCCAGAGTAATTAAATTACGTGTCCTGGTGTGGTGATTGTACCATAAATTGTACCCTTAATTGGTGTACCTCGTTGAATAATACGGCCCGGGGTTTTCGCAAAATTTCGTTTGTTCTTTAATGTTTCACAGTGTTCTTATTAAATTTAAAATAATGGCGTACTGCAGTATGCCATGATGACTCGAAAAATAATTTTAGTATAAATATTTAACATTTATGCATACAGGGTGTCTCACGGGGAATTGCATCGATCGATATATGAAAAAGTGTACGTTGGAAAATTCTGAAAATTTGTCAGTACACTAAAGCCAATGTGCCCCATTGAAATAAAATATTTTTAATAAACCGACACTCCCAGTTATATCAGAAGTAGCCGTCGACTTTGTTAACATCCTGTATATTATTTGGTTTTTGATTTGTTTATTCAAACTTAATATTTTCAGTTTAAAAATTTTTTTTTGATTTTGATGGACGAGTGCATGTGAACTTTTATAACTGTGAAGTAGGCGTTTAACTTTAAAAATTCGGAATTAGAAACCGAATGAATTTCTCCAATACATACAGTGTGTTCTACAATTGCAATAAAACATTCAAATGGAACGGAGTGCCAAAATAAATAAATACGAATGTAGGTTCCCGGATTGAAACCGCGTCGTAATTGTGTGAGTCTGCCGACGTTTCGCTATGAATAAGCATTCTTCGTGCAGCAGCTGTTTCAACGCGGTTTCAACCCGGAAACCCAAATTCTTTAAAAGAAATGTAGTTGCCTGTTAATGTCGTTCATAGGCGTCAGTGTTACTCAATTAATTAATTGATAAAATAATGCAAAATTTGAAAAAATATTTATTTTGTACATACAAGTCCTACAAGAACGTAGAACTTGAAGAGACAATGAAAAGTTGGTCAACATCTGACATTCTCGCTCACCATTAACAGTTATTGTTTTCACATTTTCAAAGAGGTAAGGTTCAAGCACCTCGGGATGAAAATCCACAGTAACCGGTTACAGCGATTTTTGCGTACCCAAAATCGACAATTTTGTTTAAGATCCAATCGGCAAACACGATGGTCCATAGCTTTCAGTTCTTGCGCCAATTGAATCTTGTGTGAGGTAACCGAAGGTTTTTTATCGTAATTCGTTGCAGAAACGATTTTGGATTGATATCTTCGGACTTTCGCTCACATTTCCATTCACACTAATGATATTTTTAGATTCGTTTTTCGTAATTGTCTCTTGATACCAAGAACAGAATTAGTCCGTTCAAATTTTGCAATTATACCAAAATAGCACGAAGTCGTCGAAAAGCGTTCGTAACAAAACGCGCATTTTCGTACAATTTTCATTTTTCCTTTATTCTTAAAACTTCAATACGCCTCATTAATACAGATGCAAAGCAACAAGAGTACAGTAATAGCAACAAGGAATTCGTCGTTTGATTCTATCATCTGTAACCTTTCATTTCCAGCGATGAAATAGCACGAGATGCAGAAACGAGAGGCAGGGCTGACTCGCGCGACCGTTCAAGAAACGGATAACGAAGAAAACAACAGACCCGCGTCCTTTTTTCAGGCTGGCCTGACCTTTTAATTAAAGGTAGCAACGGTATGACTGTATACAGTTAGAAAAGAGGGCCCGGGAGGCCTTCGGGGGCTGTTTCGAACGTAAATTACTACATGTTTAGTTTAATTCAATTGTGCAGATTGAAAATTTGCCCGCCGGCTTGGCGCTGCACGTTCTCGTTGTGTGTGTGTAGCGGTACAATCGTTACGCTTTGTTCTACCGCCTGGAAAGGCTTGCGCAAAGATACAAAATGTCCGCGTAACATATGTACATACATACGTATGTACATACATAGGTACACAGCAATTGTATCTGACTGCGTTTCATGGAATTATCTTTACTGGAAATGATGTTAAACATTAAAATACACAAAATACACTGATCTGAAGTAAGAAGGGGAATTCACGCTGGAAATTTGTACAAAATTTAATTGAATTTCATTTCTCATTTACAATACAGGTAGAAACATTTATACACGGCGAAGGTATAGAAATATAGAATTGTTTCTTCTTGTTTACATAATTCCCACGAAGGGAGTTTTTCCAGTATTAGATTTACTGTTGCGTATTGGAAAGAAAATAAATTGGAAATATGTACATAATGAACATAAAATTGGTTCTACAAGCGATCGTTATGATACATCCTGCATAACATTCAGCATCGAAGATTGCATTAAAGATGGCTCAAACCAATAACCAATAAGTTTGATAATCAATGAAAGGATTGGTTAATTGTGTCCAAAGCTTTATTATAAATTATAATTCAAGTAAACTACACTATAGTATCAGCACCCTTCGCACTACACAAGTTTAATTAATTAGACCGGAACAGTTGCTTCGAGAATGCGTGGATCCTCATTATCAGCCATATGTGAGAAAGAGCTATTAGTTATCACATTTTTGAATTTCCAATTCAATTTTAAGGTTCGTTCAATTCATTATTTTTTTTTAGAGCTGGATGAATGTGAACTTTTATAACTGTTAAAGTATTTAACATGGGAAATTGAAATTTTGTAGAACTGTTGACCGCATAGGGTGGTATTAGAATCCGAATTAATTTTTCGAAAACATTACACAGCGTGTCCGATAATCACCTTAAATTTTCAAATGGAAAAAATTTCGAGATTTAAATTTGTTTAAATACAGCCACCTATTTTCTCTTAGTTATAAAATCACATGCTTCCGGAACACAGTGGTTTGGCAAGAGCCGCCTCCAAATGAAAAATTCGTTAATAGATACTATCTACAACTCGCTGTATTACGTAACTATAAAATAAATTTATAGAAAAAAATATACAGTGCCCAACATTTGATTACTTTCATCTCACAATTGACGCCATTTCGACGTATTAGTTAGAATGACTATAAAAATAGTTAAATTTGATCCCTTGTACAAATCTAGACACCAGTTTGCCTTAGTAAAGGGAGGTTTCGGATATATAACTTGCTGCAAGATCATGTCATGCATTTATAAAACGTCGAGGTACGCAATACTTCAAAACAAGTTCTATATAAATATTTGACATGCTAATCGTTTTAAAAATCTCCAACAATTCTCTTCTTCTTAATAAAATGTGAAAACTTCTCCTTTGTTGCTATTTCAACTTTCAGCCTTTGTTCCTTCGTTGCTGTTGCTCGTCTACATGGCCTTGCTATTATGAGTTAATTCAAAGTTTCTCGCTCTTCGTTTTGGCGGGTTTCTAGGGCTTCAAAGTTGAAAAAAGGAATTTTCATTTTTCAACTTCGAGACGCCGTAGCGTCCGAACGGTTGGACCTAGGGAGTTGAGATTTCGCGCGCTTAAAACGCTCGTCGAGACCTTTCGAGCGAGCCCTAACTTATCGTCGTAGCTCGTCCGGCCGCCGAGATCCAGACGGGCCGTAAAAATTTGAACCCAAAATGATGAAATTTTTGAAAGGCCAAAAAAGAAAAGTACGCGGTTTCGCCGATCTAGCGACGCTAATCGAAGGTCCTATGGTCGTATATGTTCCCCATAAAATTTCAGCCCGCTACCTCTCACGGCTTAGGAGATATGGGCGTTTGAAGTTTTTGAGAACTTCGCCGGAAACGCTCGGAAACGGACGGAAAACCGACATCGCTCCAGTTTTCGTCGATTATCTCCTCACCTGTTCGTCCGCGGTATGCGAAGTGGGTACGCGTTCGACAGAGAATTAAACGGCGGATCGATTGCGTCCACGTGAACCTCTCTAGCTCGTCGTTTTGGCGGGTTTCGCGGGTTTCAAAGTTGAAAAAAGGAATTTTCATTTTTCAACTTCGAGACGCCGTAGCGTTCGAACGGTTGGAGCTAGGGAGTTGAGATTTCGCGCGGTTAAAACGCTCGTCGAGATCTTTCGAGCGAGCCCTAACGCAAGCTAGTTGTTTGCAACTTTGTTTTTTTGCGAAATCTGGGCAGATTCCAGGTATATGGATCGTGGTTACCGTTTCTCTTATAGCTTGGAGGAGGCGGCGGTGGTACTCTTTTCGTTGCTTTGTGGTCGGGCAATTCCCCCGAAACTTAATTAAACCGGAATCACGAACAGATGTTTTAATGCTGACGAGCCGAAGCCCGTGCGAAAGGTAAACCGTATGATTGTATGTACTATGAGCGTGTAATCTTCACTTAGGCTTCCCGAAAAAGGGGGTGTTTGTATAGCGAATATTAATTTTGAATGTTATTATTTGACCAAAGGAAATAGCTTTTGCGGCATCGTTGACGTGGATTGTTGATACTGAGTTTGGGCATGCATACACTGACGAAAACAAGAGTGGGTCAAGTAAGAAAGTTAGCATTTACTTATCCAGCATTACGTTTAGAATATTTGACATTATCAACGCGTTTAAAACTATTTTATCCTAAAAATGCTTTTAATTGAAAGTTTTTAATATGCTTTTATAGTGAAAAGTTGTTCCATTAAAAGCACTGAAATTGATCAAGAAAGTTTCACTCGTTTCAACAATACTGTGAAATTGTGTATATTTGCACAATCAGATCTAGACGTAAATGTTCTTGATTTATGTTAAGTATGTATATGTAAATAGATAAAAAGTTTAAAGAAACGCGACAAACACAATAAAATAGAGAAAATGAAATTGCAGTATGCATTAGAAATTCCTTTATTGTATAGCACTTCTTCTCTATTAGCAGTTCCTTAACATGTCTCTTGAAGTTACCGGATGGCAGGGTTCTTATTTACAAGGGCACTCGGTTATATACTTTACTGCCCCAATGGGCATACTTCTCTGGGGTGTACAAGAATCGTGGTTGTTTCCATTGATAGGTAACAATTCGTTATTGTTGTGTACATACTTTCGTTGCATTTTAGGTTGCAGAGAAGTTGGATGTCGCGCTTCTGCAAAAGAAAGTCGAACTGCGTCAGAAAAATATTCCATAGCTTAGAACTGAATGGAAGTAGGAGAGGTACGTTATTCTTGCTGCTTAGTGTGTTGCGAAATGCTTGACCTTTCCAATAGCACATAATGCCGGGAACTTATTGAAAAGCTTGTTTATATCCTCGTGCCATTTCATACTGGCGGCAATGGTGACGCCCAAAAATTTAACGTATTGAGGTATATGAGCCAATGTTGTCGTAAATGTTAGGTTTTGTCTTTTATTGAGGTTGATTTTTAAGTTATTTTCCGCAAACCAATTGCTGGCATCCTTAGTAGCCTTCTCAATCAATCAATTGCTTTTCGTTACGGGCGATTTTAACGTTAATTTTAACGGTATCTGTAATAGATATGATGAATATTTGTAATTTAATTACAAAGACTTTTGCATTATTTTGCTACTTTAAACGTGCGAAGGTGTTTATCGGAGTGGGGATGTGGAGCAGAAGTTTCTAGCGTTTATAAATAATTTGTTTTTTCGCTATAGTAATGCTTTTCCGTAACAAGCACGTTTCAATAAAGGAAAAGTTTGGGTCAACGATGAGGTTAAGGCTTCTAGTGCAGCATTAAATGATCTATTTATCTTTTTCACAGCTTCACGTTCGCGGCTAAGCGTCACCACAAACAATATAGGCATCACGTAGAATGATTATTACATCAATAATAAGACCTCTGCCATGTGGAGAATCTTAAAACAACCAGCATGTAATTTAAATCTCGATTGAAAACATTCACAACCTGGATGAGATTCAATAACTTCTTTATGGACAATATTAAAGAAAGCAAAGCTCAAATACCATCATCATTCATTGTCTAGCTCTAGTCGATGTACTTTATTCCTGTTTCACCGGATTAGCTATTGGCGATAATGAGTAAAGTAAAGAACAAATACTTCGTCGCTTCTGTGTATCATAAATACGGGGTTTAGAGACACATTGAATTGAAAAAATTTTTGTGCTTTATATAAAGCTTTTAATTGCGTCCAGTAGGATATCTTAGTGGCACAGCTGGAATCGTATGGTGTAGATAGGAAGATAGCTTTTTGTTCTTCGTCCTATCTTCAAGGTAGGACTCAATTCGCGCTCTAACTCCAACGGTGAGGTCAGGATTTTCAATTCTGAACATCTTCCAGTACTCAGCGGCAAAGATCGGTAACAATAGAAATGCTGGATTGGTTTAATGAGAATAAACTCTCTCTTCGTATGAAGAAATTTATGGTACTTCATACCCGATAAACAACTGACGAGAACAGATCTTTATCGGTTGCAGGTTGGCAATACAAAACTGATTGTAATCAGATGAAATTTTTGGAAATTACCGAATTTGAATTTAGAAAAATGAAGTCATTGAACTTATATTTTAGGACTGTGTAAGTAAGTCAAAAGAGCTTTGTTAGTGTCTAAATATTACTACATACAGGAAGATTCTTTTCTTAATTAAAACGTAGGCTTCCACGGCCAGAGTCAGTTGAAACTAAACGTGTTCCGGGTTTGAACCGTGTCATGTCGTTGGTTAAAATAAAACTCGACGTTTCGCCCACAATCGTATGGGGCTTCTTCAGGAGAGTGATGGCAACAGTTAGCATGGTAACACAAGGTGTGAACCACGCCAGAGGCGAAACTAACTGAGCGGGAAGTAGTTGATCACGGTAATTCAGCTTGTGAACCATGCCAGAGGCGAAAACCAACTGCAGTTGGTTTTCGCCCTAGAGTGGCTCACACGTTGAGTTACCGTGCTAACTGTTGCCATCACTCTCCTGAAGAAGCCCCATACGATTGTGGGCGAAACGTCGAGTTTTATTTTAACCAACGACATGACACGGTTCAAACCCGGAACACGTTTAGTTTCAATTTTTTTTTGTAGTTCTTAAGAAGTGCATTACGTTCTTAGCGTTTTAAATTATTTTACCCATTTATTACTCAGAACTTGTCGTCTGTATTTTTATTTTTTGACAATGTCTTTGTCTCAAGTACCTTTTGTTCGGGTAGTAAAATTGGTCAACCTCACAAATTAATGCCGCAAATGTACAAAATATCCAACTAAATTAAAAGGAAAATATAACGATAACGTCGTTTAAACGGATTTTTATTTGCAACATAAGAAGCAAATAAAAGACGTACACTGTTTACATCCGCGCGAAATTTATTTTAAATTGGCGTATCTTCGTTTTCAACGTTGGCTGCTGAAAGGTAAGCGAAAAGTGGGCGGAATGAAAGAAACAGGTTCTCTCGGATGGATGAGTTAATAAAATCCGAAAATACAAAAATCTTTCTGCCGGAAAAACGTTTCTGTTTCTTTCTCTAAACGGAAAATACTCGCTCTCCGTTAATATTGGAGACACAGGGAGATCTTCGGGAAGGAGCAATGTAGGTGGAGAGGGAGGTGGGAGGTAATTTATTCGCTTTTAACAGGTAATAGGATGGATAAAAACGAAAACGAAGTAAATAAGTTGTTACAGGTACAGTGTACTGGAGCAGTTAGAATATATTTCAGCGTCTAGCGCACAACTTATACGAGGGTAGTTTGAAAAATCTAACACAGAATAATATTCTTCGCTGTCCAGGATCACCGTTGCATTTCCCCTATCAGCTCTTAGTACACCAATTTTAGGATCGGCTTTTAGGTTTCTGAGAGTTTCTGACTTAGGAAGGTTTGATTTCAGAGGTTTTGGAGCAATCTCATCAAAAGATAGAGTCTTTTGCAAAGGTTGACTCTAGAATTTTGGGAAGGTTTGAGAATTAGGGAATCGAATTTTCGGATTTGTCGTGTAAGTAATACTAAGTAAGTAGTAAGTGAATGGTTTTTTTCGGGCTATGCGATTTAGGCTATTTCATTCAGATGGGGAATTAAGTGTACATGAAAAAAATTGATAGAAATTCAGGCTAGTTCGGCTAATTCGTTCCTGGTGTGGAAACAAGAAATTTAGGAATAACATGCTTTCTTTTGCATCCAAATAAAAAGGACAAAGAATCAATAAATCTTAGTAATCTTTGTGGTAGTTCTTTCGTTTTCTTCTTGATGTCCCTGTGGATGTCTGCAATTTGTTACGCAGGTTTCCGTGGTCGTCAATAGCACTATACTCTTGCTGGAACCGCGACTCAAAAACATAGTCTTTAAAAATATCTATCAATACATGCGTAATTATAGTAGCAGTGTTCAGTGTACAGTAGCCATGTTTTCAACATGGCTTCCCGCTTCTTCTAATTTCCTTCTCTCTTAAACGATATTAAAAATTATTTTTATGAGGCGCGATATAGTCCGAACTTATAACATTAAACCCGAGTTTAGTACGATATTACCTCGTAAATATAAAGAGGAGAGTGTATCTTCTTTGTTCCTGTAAAAATCCAGCCCATAACGGGAGTTATTCGCACGGTATAAAGAGGTGCAAACCTAAAAGGAATACAGGACAACGACGCGGTAGCTTCTTTATATCTTTTAGGTTTATGCAAGGCGCACATTATGTTTAGTTTTATTTATTTTAAGTGACATATTCCTATATTGTTGTTATTCACATTTCTATTATTTACGCTTGGAAATGTTAATCACCGTCTCGTTTATATTTAATACAAAATTTGTTTACTTTCCTCGTTGCACTATCTTTGCGGCCTTTGTGATAGAAGTGTATTACATCTAGTAGCTAGTTAATTGCAACAAAGAACTTAACGTGCTGACGTGGCAAACTACGTAAGTCTTTGTAATACTGCACCCTTTAATATACTTAAAACAACATTTACTTTCAGTTATCTACTGTTGTTCATTAATAAGGTAATAACTTGGGAAAGAAACTTTAACCGTTACCAGAGCATCGGGTAGAATATTTCCGTTATTAAAGATAAATATTTAATGACCCGGAAATTAACTATTTTATCTATGTATGTACATATGTATGTGTATGCGGCATGAATAATTCTATTTCAGATACTGTAAATCATTCAGATTTGTATTTAAATATTTTAGGGATGATTTGATGAACTCACGTGTCGATATAGAATAAATCTGATGTCACGAAATATACAAATATCTTTGTATATATATACACGAAAAATTCAATTACAGTTACCGCCTTACACAAAGGTACACTGACGAGCCGTAAACGGCGAAACGCGACTAATATTCTGCGTTAATTGCAGTACCTTTCGGCAGATAATCGATAAAATAATCCCTTCGCAATCCCAGAATACAGTAAGCATTATCTCTCCAGCAGACGGAACTGCACGCGCAGTTGTTGCGCAGTCTTTGGATGGACTTTTGGTCACAAGATTGAAATAAGGAATCCACGTTTCGTCAGTGGTTATTAATCGCCGTCGAAATTCATTGCCGTAACGGGCTAACAGCTCTTTTTTTTGTTTTTGCTCCGGTCCCAACAGTCTTGGGATCCAGCGGGCTGAACCCCTGAACAATCATGTAAGATGTCACGAACTTGTCGTGTACCTATCCCTAGGCGTGCACTAATTTGACAAGTAGTCCTCTTTCAGTAGGTCCTCCACTATGTATGTAATGATTCTTTCATTGACCGACGCCACTGCGTAGATCGTCATCTAATGATGCTTTACCAGTTGTAAAACGATCGATGCACCGATTTGCACTACTTTTAGATTCTGCAAATGCACCAAACACTCTTTGCATACGTTGAATAGTTTCTGAAGTTTTCGCACCCTCTCTCCACAAAAAGAAAATTATTGCTCTTTGGAATTTAATCGCGTCTCCCATGATTACGAAAACAGTGTTACGAAAACGCGTCTGTATCAGTCAAACACCTGACTCAGACTGAAATATATTGCGCTGAATAGCTGCATAAACATGTCAAGACTTTCAAGTCTTTCACCAACAGCATTGTTTATAAGTTCCGCGTAATTTAATTAGAGCACAATTCTCAGAACTTTGGGAACATCCCTGGTAATATTGTAAAACAGCTGAGGATTATTATTCAAGCAAAGGGTAGTGTGGCGTTACATGGTAATTTCGATAAGTCAATGAAAGAATTTTCTTGTAATTGATCTTTTTTTAAAAGCAAGAGAAATAGATATTTTTTTGTTACGTAGGCTTCCGGGGTCGTCAATAACACGCTGTTTCGTTTTCACAGAAAATGTAAAGATTTCAACATACAAAATGGCTATATGTATTAAGACATCCTGAATAATTAGAACTCCAATGCCATCCACAGCAACATCCAACAGTCCAAAAACCAAATCCAAATACGTGGCGATGAAAAATAAGTACATGTCCCCAATTAGTCCACAGAATGTCCAAATCATATCGAAAAATTCAACAAAGGAAGACACTACTTCAAACACGCGCTTTAACAGCTTTAAATGCGATTTGTCAGTCCCTCAATCGTGACGGATAAGTGAAACTCAAAAAGACTGATACCAACAAGCAAGTCCTCTGCAAAGGAAAAGGAGATATACACATTTATCAGGAAAAACAATAGATTTAATACAAAAACAGATAGTGGGAACAGGATCAAATTAACTATAGATTCAATAAAATCAATAATCGTACCCCAACATACCTGTGCAAAGATGGAGCTGATAAGGTAGGTAGGTAACGGTTAAGGGAACATCACCGTTAGTGTAAACCTCCAAAAATATATTTTAAACTTCCAAACAAAACTTTAAGATATAAAAAAAAATTGAACAAAAGATCATAAAATCATGGAAAGGGGAAAGTAAACAAATCAGGTACGAAACAACCCCTAATTCCAGCTAGCAAGGCAACCCATACATAAACCTAAAGGCCGTTGCAAAGGAATTTGCACTATTTATAGATAATAAAAAGATTTAAAGATAAAGAACTATACAATAATACCAATAATGATAAATCCCCAAGACTTAGAGACAAATCTCAGTTTTGAAACTGAAAACAAGATTTGTATAGACCAGGTAAGCTGCGAGCCAGAATTAAAACGATAATGTAAGCGTAGATATACAGGTTGAAAATACATTTCCACACCTAGTACTTAAAAACCACGGAATTGATTGAAGAAGTAATTTTTCTACCCGAAATAAAGCGCATACAGGCTGTTTAAAAAAAAAGTAACCACATTGGTATTGGTAAACGTTTATCTTGCAGGGGCCGTTTAAAAACATAGGGGCATCGTTGGGAAACGTATATACAAGGCGTATTTTTTAAACAAGTACCGTTTTGAAATTCGGCCGCTGCATTGTGTATCTACATCTGTGTGCAAATCACAGATGCCATTACGCACACATCTGACCCTGTTTATATTTGTTAAAATGCGAGAATCCCGCCGACTGTGAAATACGCACTGTGATTTGTTTTCTTAGTGTTGAAGGAGTGAAAGCGGCTGAAGTGCATAGCTAGATCAGTAGGGTGTATGGACATGGGTTAGAGCTTTTAAAGGAACGAAATGCGCGCTCTTCTGGTGTTACTGAAGATTTGGTCTAGAAAGTTGAAAGTTAAAAACAACAGATTTCGTCATTAACTGATGAGTTTCCGCAAGTCTCAAGAAGTGTTCTCTATGCAGTTGTGACAGAATAATTAAATTATCGAAAGTTGTGCTCACCCTGAGTACCGAAAATGTTGACAGAGGTGCACAAAATCAAACGTTTAGCCAAATTGTCAGATTCGACGAAACATGGGGGGCTTATGTTACGGAATCGAAGCAACAATCCATGGAATGGAGCCATTCAAAATCACCCACGAAGCAATTTCAGCCGGGAAAATCATGTGTGCTGTTGTGTTTTGGGACAGAAAGAGGGTTCTGCTTGTGTTTTTTTTTTGTCTTGAGGTGATACAATAAATTCTACGATGTATTATGAGACTGTGCAATATAAAACAAAAGGTGCTGCAGTAGTTGTTAATCAGGCGGCAGACTTTTACGAGGATGGGATTCAAAAGCTGGTTGTACGATACGATAAGTGCCTTAATATTAGTGGAAAATCATGTAGAAATGTAGATTAAAATACAGTTTTCGATGTAAAAATAATTTTTTGAAGAAGCGTCTACTATTAGAGAGCCTAGTAGTAACAAAGAGGCTATGTTCAGAAATAAAATTGAGTTTGGCAGACTACCCACGCATACTTAACATTTCCAAATCTTCCTTCGATCTAGGAAATGTGGCATCTACTCCTAATACGTGAATCTTTTGTTTCACCTTGTATATTTACTATTATCAACTGAATATCTCCATTTCAGTGTTAAAATCACCGACGGTACAACTCCGGAGAGTCAGTCAGCCAGACGGATTTACAGTTCCTCTCTTCCTGCCGCCCCCACCATCGCCACCACCAGCACCGGCGGCGGCGGCGGCGTCGGTCTCTCGGCGGCACCGGCTCGCTCGCAGGTCGATCAACCGTAAACCTTGTTTACATCTGCCGATCGACATTGACTAGTCGACTGTAAGTGGTCGCTTCGGCTGGTGGATCGAAGCCGGGAGGTGGGATTCCGCCCCTGCGCCGCTTCCCGCGTTTATCAATTAAATTATTAGCGGATTTATGTAAGCGTACGGCAATCGGATCTTGCAGTATGCAAATAGTATCTATGTACCGTGCATAATAGAGCGGCCGACGGGACCGTTCGCAACCCAGCCCGAGCTGAAGCCGGTCGGATTCGATCGGTTCTCGTTCGGCTACAGCAACAGGATTTACGCCGGAGTTAGTGCGAGAAGTTACCGTAACATTTCAGGACCATAGATGGCGCTGGCGCTATTGTATCCGGAAAGCGGGGTCTTATCGTGGCCGGAAAGTCGTTGACGAAAGAGAATTTTGAATGCTGAATTTCTTTTTTCTTGTATCTTTACTACAATGTTAGATACATTAAATAACATCTCTCTCAACACATTATTAAAGGATACACTACATGCTAAAACTGATGGCTAAGATTCATCTTTTTATTTTTACAATATGATCGTAATTGAGAGAGCCGTGCTGTTTTTAAATTAGTTTTTACGTTGGTTATACAACGATGCTGATTGTGAACTAAATGTAAGGAAAAACGACTGCTTATATTTATAATTACTTTTCATAATTAATGATATTTTTTTATGTTTCGTAGGGCCTTAGGTTTTTCAGATCATTAAGTAGTAACGCGCCAAGAAAAAAAAATGGAGTAAAAAGTATGGCTGATATTATAATTAATAACAACATATATAAAACACATAAAAAGATGTTTTATTACTGAGAGTGGGGCCCCCGAAGATAGCATAAAATAAATATTAATTTTATTGAAATTACTAAAATTTATAACAAGATAATATACTCAGGGCAAGGTGAATATGAGAATTAACAAGAGAATATTTGTGCGACTTAGCGCGATGATGAGGGCAGTTCGTTGGCGGGAAACCGATTGCGCCTCGCGGCGGGAAATGGACAGCGTCTCCTCTCCATCCTGGTGGCTCACGGCTCTGCGGCAACATCTTCTTAGCTTCTCATGCCTTTTGCTTAATAACATGCATTAGCATCTTTGAGTCGAGTAAATTAGAGAAATTATACAAAGGAAACTGATACTATTATATAAATAACTCTGGCTAAAATGAAATTAAGATTGAAACTTCAAATTATTTTTGATATATTTGATAGTAATTGTACCAATAAGTTTCTGTTTAAAGTGTAAATGGCTAACGTGATAATCTAAGTCAATAATGATAGATGTAGCAAAATAAAAAAATATTTCTTAGTAAAGGTGAACGAAGAAGTATATTTAAAAAAAAACTGTATCTTTTAGGCGCGGAAAAATAAAATAATCTTCAAATTCTTTTATATTTATATCTCTTTATGTTTATCTTACATATTCCCTCAGTGACCTGTTTTAAGGTTTATTTACGAAATAGATTATAAAAAATAATAATAAGAAAGGAAGCTAAAAAATAAAATAAAAGGGACGGAAAGGAAAATCAATTATGGGCCAAGTATGGAACCTTGAAGTACACGATTTGCCACAGTCATCCACTATGATCGTACTTCATTACCTCTATCGTCATGAGCTACCACACATTGACGTCGATTTGATAAATACACTACTTATTTAGCAAAGTGGCAACTCTTCCAATCAGACTATCTCCGAACTTTTCCAGCAACACCTGATGCTTCACACGGTTGAAAGCCATTGATAGGTCGATTAACAAACCCACAGTAACTTCACATTTCTCCAATCTATGGTACAGCCATAGCTTCACTACAATGCTTCAGTACACACATCGATCTAAAATCTGGCCTAATTGCTGTAGTACTGTTTAAACAATTTATTGTACTCATTAATGTTTGCGGTTATGTCTTTGTTTACACTGCCGTTCAGAGAAGTTCGGTCGGTTGGCAAAAAACATGAAAAGGTTACAGAAACAAACGAAACCAAAAACAAAGTGCAATTTTATTATAAGTACAGGTAAAAAAGATAAAAATAAATAAATAAAAAGTTATTCTGGCCTAATATACCACTGAACATTATTTTTTTTTTTCATCGAAAAAACCTCCTGTGCTGTTAATCTCCGCTCGAACTATTCTTTCGATAAGTTTTGTTAAAACGGATTGTGGAATATTAATCCATTCGTGTTGCAGAATATTCCGTAAATGTTCTTGTGAAGTTGGGCATATTTCTCGGATCCTCCTGTCCAGTTCATCCCACAACAACTCTATCGGGTTCAAATCTGGGCTTTGTGGGGGCCATGTCACTACTTTCAGGGTGTGCTGTTCTTCTTGCTCCTTTAGATAGTTCTTACACACTAACGCAGTGTGTTTTGGGTCGTTGTCATGCATGAAACTAAAGTTACGGCCTATTATATGCAATCCTGATGGCTTTGGCAATGGCTGATGACTGCATGATTCTGAAGTATTGCAAAATAATTTTCCTTCCTCATTACACCCTGCACTCTGCATAAATCTCCTGTCTCAGCAAAGGAGAAACATCCCCACACTAATACAGAACTACGCCCTTGCTTCACTGTAGGCACAATGCACTTCGGGATCATTTTTCGGTTTTAGATCTTCGGACATAAACTCATCGATTTTGCCCAAAAACCTCAAACTTTGACTCGTCACTCCAAAGCACGTGTTTCCAATCATCTACCGACCAATGTAGATGAGAACGGGCCCACTGTAGCCGGTTTCGCTCTGTTGCCCCGACATAATAAGGGTTTTCGAATGGCAATGCGTCCATGAAGGTCCGCTTGTCGAAGTTGACGTTTTACCGTACTCGCCGAAACTTGTTCTTCACGGCCGCGATTGACTTCGGCTGCTATTTGTGACGCCGCTAATTTTCTATTGCGTTTGCTTAATAATACAATTCTCAAATCTTCAGCTTTTATTGTTTTCCTAGATGCTCCAGGACGAACACGATTTTCTATAGTTCCATTTGTCCGATATCGCTTTATGATGTCATTTACTGTTGAACTTGTCATATTTATTTTTTCAGCAATTTGTCGCCCTGAATATCTTTCTTCAAACAGCGTAATAATGCGTGAACGTTTTTCTACACTGGTAGGCTTGCCACGTGCTATTTTTAAATCAACTTTGATGCACACCAACCCACGTTTAACAGTAAAATGAAGCAAATTTATATCTTTACGCCCGTGATAAATAAACAGGAGTGATACTAGGGTATATTTCCTAAATGTATTGCTCGTTAATAATCCCCAAACGACCCGTTTCAAAAGATCGGTACTTCCGAGAAATTCTCGGAATGATAATAAAAGGGACTTTATTGTGGTTGTCGCAATATTTCTACTTTACATAATAATTTATGGCTTTAATCCCTTAGAAAAAAGTGTATGCTTAATATTTTTCTAATTTTATGTATTAATAATTGTATACAGTGTGATATAATAGATTTTTATTGTATGACCGAACTTTGCTGAACGGCAGTGTACGTCGAATCATCACAATTCTAGATTGGTTACTCCTGTTTATTAAGGTGAAGAATTTTCATTCTGTGAAAGTTGCAGCTGCTCCTCAATATTTCTGGTGTTAAAACAATGTAATTTTTTGGTATTAAGGTATCCTGGACCATTATATTCCAAAAATCATTTATTCTAAAGTCGAAAACTCGAATATACAACAACGGAGCAACAAATATCCTCATTTCTGTATTATTACAGTTACTAAGCTAAGATAACGGGTAAAAACATATATTTTCGCCATGCGCCTCATTATATTCGAGTCGCTTCCAAACTACGCTGCATACATATAGAACAGCCAGTGCATGAGGAACTATATGGCTGGGACGAGTATATATTGATACACAAAGACGGCTTTGCGCCGTATCATACGTATCTCGCACTTAATATATTCGCTCACGGTATTGATTAATAGACGTTGGAATAACTAAGTTCTTTAATAATTGATTTACATCGCCGCCTAAGACATACATACGTTAGCTGATATTTGCATTTACAACTCTACAGGTACATAGACGTATGTGCGCTGCTCCTCATTTGAAGTGGTTCTCCTCTGATTAGGAAGGATCCTAGACAGCTTAATGCTAGGTTTCCCAGATGGCGTAGAATCAAAGCGTTATTGAAACGGATGCATGGAATACATAGAATTCATATGTTGTATACTGAGAGAAGGCCCACAAAATTGTACAGTATTAATAATAACTGATCGACACCTACACGTAGATTAGCTATGTTTTCCAGAAGAACTAGGTGGCGTTATGGTAGCGTTACGTAGCGTTCATCGAGTTGTATCTAATACTAACAAATTCAAATACTTTCGTAATTTTCGCAAATATAGCTAATGTAATAATCAATCATCGTGGATAATTTTGCATACATTTACAATTTACGGGTTTTATTGTTTATTACATTTCGAAAGCTCATTTTCTCCGCACGAAAAACGTCCAATTCGCTCTCAAAGGGACGGCTGTTTCAATTTATTTCGCGAGATTCCATTTAAGGTACCTACGTTTACTTTGTATAGCCATCGTCAATTTTAATGGTCGATATGGCGGACCAATAAACGACGCATACTCTTCGTAATAAATTATTTTCTTTAAGTGGGCGAAAATTCGAAATAAATATGGAATTGCTGTAAAGCGCCTATTAGGGTCTCTGCAAGACGGGGCTAATCCAATTTCCAGATATCGTTTAATACATCATTACATATTCCTTCTTTTTCCTTTTTTCTTTTTTTTTTTCTTAAACGTAAACGAGCGTCTGGAAGCAGAGAAAATGAAATATTACGAAGAGGGTAATGTCTTATTACGCTTTCGCATAATAAATTCCTATATTTTAACGTTTAGATAAATTTATGTTTCCATTAAAATAAAAGCCATGTCTCTTTTGACGAAAAACATGGGTAGCATCGTCAGGGCGCTATAGGAATAACGGAGAATACGAGAGAATAACGTTCTTGTGGATTTGGTTCTTGAGTAACGGTAAAAGGAAGATTTCATTTACTTTTATTAAGTACTGTATATTTAAGGTATTTTTCCTACAAAACTAGCAGACAGGCGTCCTGCGAAATTGGTACAGGGTTTAGATGATTGAAGATCTTGGTCGAAAGTTTTATCAAAATGCTGAGCAAGCATCGATCAAACACTGTTTTCTTATTAAATCTGTGTTCTGATATTCTGTTTTAGCACGTTTAGTGACACAGACTTCTTCCTTTAAATAACCGCAGGGAAGAAAGTTGAATAGGGACAAATCGCAAGACCTCGTTGGGCAAACAATACCATCCCTTTGAGAGAACACGACTAGGAAATTCGGTTTGGAGTAAAAGCAACGTTTCATGTGTTGTATGACATGTTACCCGTCCTGTTGAAACCACATGCCATTCAAGTTCAAATCGCTTTTTATTTTAAAAAAGTCCTTCAGTATCTTCTGATAGCGTTCGCCATTGACCAACTTGCAACAGCGTTTCCAATCTTCGTCATCATGACCCAATGATTCCTCCAACCCACGATGCACACCAAACAATACATTTTTGTGGGTACATGGAAGCACCTCGATTTTTACTAGCCCAAGTGCGACAATTGTATCGATTCAGAAACCCTTTTAAATAGAAATGAGCTTCATCGTTCAGAACGAGTTTTTTTGCAAAGTGGTTCATTGTGAACACTATCGCTTATTGAAACAATATTTTCATCTAAACCACCTCTGCGTTGATACCGTAAGCAGCTTTTGCGCTAGATCACGAATTTTATCTATTATTACCTCAAAAAAATGTTACCAGTTTGTCGTAATCATAATTGACAATATGTGGCACCATGATGGATTTGCTAAATATTTCGGTAAATAGATGAGAGATGTGTTTAATGTTCACAAACACAAACGGCACGTAACTCAAACCCTAAAGTTCGATTTGGACCATCTCTTATAATGCCTTCCACCCAATTCGATTTCATTGTAGGAAAGTCTATATGCGATGCTATCGTATGTGCCACATAGTAGTCAATAGTAGCCAATAAAGTTCATGATGGTCTGTGTAGAACGAAAAAGGTGCGTTCTTAGAAAGCATGGGATGTTATTGATCACTCGGAGGTTTAAGAAATATACGGAGTATCCAAGAACCGCTGCATAGAGAATTGTCCAAGTTATATAAAAAAAGCATTTTATTCTCAGTCAATAGAAACAAGCTGTGGTGTCTCTAGGGATTAGTTATGGCTCCAATGCTATTTTCAATTTATGCGAATAGCTTCTACCTCACATTATTAACACTTTCCAATGTATGCGCCAATGATGCAGATTTTTCAGTTTTTCCCACGACATTACTAAATAAGATGGCCGACCGGTCCTTAACTATGAAAATTAACAAAACCGCTTGGTTCATTATAAATCATCAACCTTCAATCGTGATGCTCTCCATGCTACAAGGACATTCCGATTACCGATTTACCACATTTAAATTTCTAGGCTTGAATGTACACTGCCGTTCAGTGAAGTTCGCCGTTTTTGCGTGAAAGTTTTGAGAAAATTTACTTCAAAATGGCACGCGGCAAGCCTACCAGTGTACAAAAACTTTCACACATTATTACGCTGTTTGAAGAAGGATATTCGGGGCGACAAATTGCTGAAAAAATAAATATGAGAAGTTCAACAGTAAATGACATCATAAAGCGATATCGGACAACTGGAACTATACAAAATCGCGTTCGTCCTGGAGCATCTAGGAAAACAACAAAAGCTGAGGATTTGAGAATTATATTATTAAGCAAACGCAATAGAAAATTAACAGCGTCACAAATAGCAGCCGAAGTCAATCGCGGCCGTGAAGAACAAGTTTCGGCGAGTACGGTAAAACGTCAACTTCGACAAGCGGAGCTTCATGGACGCATTGCCATTCGAAAACACTTATTACGTCGGGGCAACAGAGCAAAACGGCTACAGTGGGCCCGTTCTCATCTAGATTGGTCGGTAGATGATTGGAAGCACGTGCTTTAGAGTGACGAGTCAAAGTTTGAGGTTTTTGGGCAAAATCGACGAGTTTATGTCCGAAGATCTAAAACCGAAAAGTGATCCCGAAGTGCATTGTGCCTACAGTGAAGCAAGGGCGTAGTTCTGTGTTGGTGTGGGGATGTTTCTCCTTTGCTGGGACGGGAGATTTACGCAGAGTGCAGGGTGTAATGAGGAAGGAAAATTATTTTGCAATACTCCAGAATCATGCAGTGCCATCAGGATTGCGTATAATAGGCCGTAACTTTACATTCATGCATGACAACGACCCAAAACACACTGCGTTAGTATGTAAGAACTATCTAAAGGAGCGAGAAGAACAGCACACCCTGAAAGTAATGACATGGTCCCCGCAAAGCCCAGATTTGTGACCCTATAGAGTTGCTGTGGCATGAACTGGACAGGAGGATCCGAAAAATATGCCCAACTTCACAAGAACATTTACGGGATATTCTGCAACATGAATGGATTAATATTCCACAATACGTTTTAACAAAACTTATCGAAAGAATGCCTAGAATAGTTCGAGCGGTGATTAACAGCAAAGGAGGTTTTTTCGATGAAAAGAAAAATATAATGTTCAGTATGTTATATTAGGCCAGAATAACTTTTTATTTATTTATTTTTGTCTTTTTTACCTGTACATACAATAAAATTGCATTTTGTTTTTAGTTTCGTTTGTTTCTGTAACCTTTTCATGTTTTTTAATAACCGACCGAACTTCTCTGAACGGCAGTGTAGATAAAGGCTCAAAATAAAACGAGCACTACGATAGATACAAGGTGTCCCAACCTTCTGGAACTGTAAAATTGTAATTAGTACGAAGCTAACAATGTAATAGACGTCATAATAGACGTAGAATAGACCATAATAGACGTCATGGATTATCCTTAAATAATATTTCTGTCTATACAGGTTGATCGGTAAATACCGAACTAGACACGTAATCTTTTTAAAGAGTTTAATATATTTACTGCGTCCAGCTTATAGTGAGCGTAGTAGCGTTAGTTATTAACAAGAGCATGCAAGCGCGGCATCATCAAAGTTTAATTATCCACACACATTGTATTGTATTGTTGGATTAACTAGATGTTGCTTAAGGGAACATTTTGTCTTCTCTCAGCCTGATACCTTTTTGGACAAAGGCTTTGGCTCAACGTTTTTTTTGTAAGTGTACAGGTGACATTGAATAAATTACGACGCATAGTACCTCGCGTTAGAGGACCATAAAGTCTTATACATTAGTGCCTGTAAACGTTTTCCAACGCATACTCGAAACCGCAACACACTAATTTTGGTTTAATTATCTCTTCACAATGGAAAGAAATTAAAAGAAAAATGTGAAAACAAAAGGTTTACGGACATGTGTATAAGACCTCTTTTTTTCATTATTTTACGGTCTTCTATCGCATGGTAGTTCTTTCGGTATCATCCTGTATTTCACTTAATTTTTATAATTCTGCAAGATACATTGTATCAATTTTAGTGACTTTCCTATCGTAGTATACTATCGAGAAAATTCTACGTGTTATTCAAGTCTTGCACTTTACTAGGTGCAGTAACGTCTTTTATGGTATAGCTGCTCCTGTACATTACGTCCATCGTAAATCAAAGGGGATGTCGTATTTGGCACGTAGCAAAGTAACTCATATGGTGGGGGAAAAGGATAGCCACAGGCGGAAATGAACTTCGCACTTCCTGCTACAGTAAAAAGATGATAATTGTTCGACTTCGGTAATAATATTTTGCAAGTATTTCACGATTGTTTTTCCTTTTTATATCGACCATTTTAATTCATGTTCCAGAATGGAGAACTGTGAAATTACTTCAACCGGGTTTCCTTTTGCGATTTTCAAGATTAATTATCGTATACCACACTAGCTTATATCGGCATTTCTATATATCCGCATAGCTTTAATTGTGATTAAACTTTCCCAAAAGCAAACCTACTGGTAACAATACACTATAGAGTCTCTATAATGTCAATCTGTGTATTCCTGCTAATTAATATGCAGTCCTTGTAACGTAGTTAGCTTTGTTGGGGTATACATGTGCAGGTTGTCAATGTGGAGCTCAAATAATAATTAATAGCATTACAGATACGTAATTATGTATATAAGTAAATACATAAAGATCATTACTATTGCATTGCTTGTATTGCGGTGTATTCTGTGTTTCTTTTTGTTAAGGAAGAGCTCACAGGAATTGTTAGGAGTTGCCAGTAAAAGAAAGATCAAATATTTTGATTAGTTTTAGCATACTCAACGCAGTTATCTTGTTAACGGTTGACTTACTAGAATATCCTAAGGTATGTTAGTGAAAAGGTATATACAGAGAAGAATTTCGAAAGGCAAACCCAAGAAGTTGTACAACGTATCAGATGAAGAATGTCCAAGAACGGCCTGTTCAAACAGATTTACTTGTTTGTTTAACAGAAGTGATAATTCTCTTGCAATGCATCTAAATAGTCACTATCTAGCACAGTAGGATGATGGCCAAATACATACTTTGATCGGTTAGCGATATCTTCAGAACAAAATTACTTACAGTTCTTCAAATTAAAATGTCGTTTGAAATTCCCGTAACTCCTTCCTTGTTCATTATATCAAGTCAAGTCCGAAATGTAACCATTCCATTGTTTTTTTTTTACATGAGTTAGTTGTAGTTGAAGAACTGCTTGGTTAACATCTCAAAAATGTGTTTCAATAAAAACGATAAGGTTGCCTTTTATTAATTTGAAAAGAGTCGCAAGTTACCAACCCCTGGACTAAATACTTCATCATTTAGAAGTACACTACCAGACAAAAACATGGACGCGGTATCGTTTTTACTTACGAAACAAAGTTTATAGACATTATATAAAATGTAAATGAGGGTTATTAATACTTGTTATGTAAATAGTCCATTTATAGATATATCTGGGTATTTATTGCTTTATGAGGGGTAATTGAGATTTTCCTAGATCAAAATAGGAATTTTAAATGCGACAAAAATTTAGACCCTGTGCATTTATTACATTAATATAAGCAAAAATGTTTTAATTTGATACTTCTCTTTATATGCAGCGGTTGTGCTGATAAAGTGTACACATTTCACCACGAGAAATTATATTTTATAAAGTGTTTGCAATATGGGTAGAAAAAACAATTATCCTTAATAGAAAGGGGTAAAGTTCTAGCCCGGCACCAGGATGGTGTTAGTAAGAAGGAAATTGCTCGTCGGTTACGAAGAAGCGATCATTGTTAGAAATTTCCTAAAAGATCCGGAAAATTAGGGCAAACCAAAGGCCAGGGGCGACCGAAAGCTGTAAGTGAGCTGGATAAACGCATGATATTGCGGTGTGCATCCAATTCTTCTGCGTCGGCGAGAGTTATTGCAGAACAGGCGGAGGTACAAACGCACATGCGTAATGTTCAAAGGATTTTAAAGGCGTCACCGGTAATATCACGGAAGAAAATGTTGAGAAAACCGCCACTTTTGGCGAAACACAAAGAAGCGAGGTTGATATTTGCTGAAAAACACATATCCTGGAAGAAACAATGGGAAAAAGTTATATTTTTCGATGAGAAACGTTTTAATTTCGACGGACTGGATGGGTACTCGCATCATTATCATGATCCGAGAAAGGAACCAAAAGTGAAAATGACCAGACAATTAAGGGGTGGATCTGTGATGATATGGGCAGCGATAAAAGTGAGATAGTGTTTTGCACAAACAAAATGACATCTGCGACGTATAAAGACTTGTTGTGTGACAATCTTCTACGTTTTGGAAACCAATGGGCCGGGCGCAATTTTGTTTTTCAGCAAGATAACGCGCCAATTCAAAAAGCAAAAACCACTACTGAATGGTTTAAAGAGAAAAAGATTAAAACTTTACAGTGACCGGCACAGTCACCAGACTTAAACATTATTGAAAACATGCGGGGTGAATTGGCATGTCGCGTTTATAGCGGAGGCCGTCAATATTTCAGGGTACAGGAACTGAAAACTTCAATAGTGACTGAATGGTAGAATATCCCTCAAAATTATGTGTTAAATTTATATACATGTATTAATAACAGACTATTGGAGGTGATTAAGAACAATGGAAGATCGACGCATTACTGATCACTCATTTGTTTATTTTTGTTTTACATTTGCAACAGAGCGTCCAAATTTTTGTCGCAGAAATTGTTTAAACATTGAAGTAATAATTTATTATTTAGTTCATATATTACTGGAGGAGATATTTTTAGGTTTATTTTACTTTTATGAATAAAAACTTAATTAGATATCTTGCTAGTTTCACAAAGAAATGTTGTAACCCTTAAAACATCTTACCGCGTCTAAGTTTTTGTCGGAGAGTATATTCTGATGTTTATGTGCTCAAGATTTTGACCAGTGACAAAATTATTGCTAATTATCTGATGAAGGTTATAAACATTTTTATGCGACCTATTTTATTGGCGAAGCCAATCCACTGGATCAACAAATTATCAAAATGAGGGTATTTAGCAACCGCTTGCAATTTCAATGATTTACAAGCAGATATTGCAAAAGAAGTTAATATTACTCCTATTGAATTTCGACAACAAGAGTAGGCTCCCAAATCCTTATTTTGGACAAAACGCTAGTTCTTTAGCAACAGGCACCTTCAAATTTAATAATTGTCTTAAAACACTTCAATATTGTTTTGTGCAGATGTTTTGCAGAACTGCTTGATCTGAGATTGCAAAAATGATACAAGGACTATTGATCAATACTTGGCCTGCTTAGCTTGTTCAGATGCTTAAGACTTCGTCTAAATGTATACAACTAACTGAGAACGTCGCGGAGATTGAGTCCTGAATCTTATATTCCGGACACTCTTACCACGGTTGGATTTGGTATTTTTCGCCCAGGAATCTGTAGTACAACCCACCATCAAGGGAATCGCGACTTCCAACTTTTGGAAAACATAAAATGCTTCTTTTCTGCATAATTCCAAACGACTAATTCTAAAATGTATCCCTGGTTCGTTCATTACACATATACGTGCGCTCGCAAATCCATCTCCACTACTTCTGATTTCTCACGCAGAGGGAGCCACCGTCGGACCTTCATTATTACATCGCTGACCCTTGGATATTACAATTCATGCACATACTGTATTGAATGCTTTGGCCACCGTTATCTTAGTGTGTAAGAGAGAGGACGGTAGGGGGAATGACGGAGACGGTTGACAATATCCATTATTGAGATGGAACCATAGAATTTTCTATCCTTTACACTCTTACGTAGTATATTTTAGCGGAAATACGTCTTTCTTGCTACTCCTCTTGTTCTTTCCCTTATTTCCCCAGCCCTTTCGGTTCCTATCGCTCGGAGAAAATGCAGGGGATGCTTTAGGCGGTTGAGGGTGGTCAGAACAACACGTGCGCTTTCTTAATTAATAGGTATCACTTCAAATTGCTTGAGGGATAGACTGTATATCGGAGTTGTTCAATTTGGGGTCGTTTAAGTTCGAAGAGATGGTTGGATTTTCGATTTGAAATAATGAATATCCCTCTAAAGGCTCTTTAAGACCGTGAATGATGTGGTTATCAGAAGAGTATATCAAATTGAGTGGCTTCTGTCTCACTATTTGCTGTTATGTCGTCTATTTGTTTTAAGAGCCCAACATTAAATAAGTTAGTCTGAACAATTGCCAGCTTAACGCAGAAATAAGTATTTTTTGTCAAATTCAGTCTCATTTCTCAACAAGTCTATATGCTTTTCACAGCAACGCTCTACTCCTTTTGAACTGTTAAAATAGTAATGGGCATGTTGCTCTGCAAAGTTCGCGTTTACGAATGTGATGACCGCCTCATTCGATGAAAATCTTCGTCCTCACTGAGCGAAACTTTGACCCTAGAAAACAAAAGATAGTCGATAGTGGCCAGATCTGGTGAATAGGGAGAGTGGTTTATCAAAATCGATTTTGTGGATGTTTTCCTCGGTGATAATATTAATGGAATCGGCAGAGACCACGAGATATTTTTTAAAATTTCTTAGGCAATATAGCATTAAAGCGTATTGTGCTTGTTATTTCTGTACCTCGGGGTCAAGCCTTTCACCTGCCCGTGGACCAATTATTGACCGTTCTTACTTAATAATCTAGCCTGGGCTTTCGCATATACCGAACCATATTTTATTCAATTCTCTATTTGCGAAAACCCGAAACGGAAGCTTTAGGGAAGTGCAACGAGCGTGCTTCGTCCTATTTCGGTCCTTTCTATGCCTCCTACACAATCGAAACTCAATTTGAAAACGAGTATTTGAATGTAACGTACTACGAGGGGAATGTGTAGCCACTCTACTTATCCTACAATGTATCTAAATATGTAATGTTTTTTTATGGATTATCAATGGATATTTCCAATTGAACGGTATGTTGTGGAAAAAAGAATTTCAATTTACTCGAAAAATACGTAACACATAAAGGATCATTTACAAAAGAAAACAAAATTGTTAAAGAGGTTATTTTTGATGGGTTATTATCATTTTTTAAGTATACTGATGGCTCAAACTTCAGGAGCTTCTAGTATGTATATTATTTATAATAAGGCGGTTGTATCGATGTCTTGTAAGTTATTATTTTTACGGACCCGATTGCCACGCGCTTCACTGAAATGTTTTTGTTTGTTTATTTAGTTGAACGTTGTTTGATTTTATTTTCTAATATACCACAACAATTCAGAATTTTTGAACACTGTACAAACATGAGGTTTGTTGTCTTTTCGTGTAATCGGAATTAGCTGCAGCTTCGGGTATTTTGGCACATGTAGCGTGCGTAATGCATATCCTTCAATTCAATCAGGGCAAAGCGAAAATATACAACCTTGTTGCTCCAGGATAAAAGTGAGAACTTAAAAGCACGGTGCAGCATATTCCAATGCCTGATAGAATATTTTAGAGAAAGCTAAACGAAATCATCTGCCCATGAATCTGCTCTGAAGCTACTCTAGCACTTTTAATGAAACTTGCAGCAATGGATTTAACACACCCCATCAGGTCTAAACGTTGAGAAGATGTTTTTACTCGTAGGCTGAAACTGCTGGTTGTTGGAATGGCAAATAAACCTAGGGGATTCGAAAGGAGTCCAAACCTTCCTCCTCAAAATAAGAAATCAGTTACATTGGTTGTTTTTCGTAAATGGTTCTGTGATTCTTTTACACCTGAAGTTACAAGAAAAATGATTAAAAAAAATCATATCTGATCATATCTGAAGATGTCCAAGATATACCGTCTTTTTTGAAGAATTTTGTCAGGGACACTGTCTGGACATCGAAGCGAAAAACCAGCACGGGGTCACAAAGTGAATAAGGGTGTCTTATAGATAAGTGGTCTTAAGATCTGAATTTTCCTGTTGCGTATATGGATGGTTACAATGGTTGCTTTCCTTCCCATACTCGAAGGAAAATGGGTGATTTTAAGCGTTGCCTATTATGGTTGAAGCCCTAATATGGGAAAAGTATGCACTCATGCAATGTTTCTACGACCACACAGCTGCACCCTCCTCATTCAAAAGACGAAGCTGCTTTACCTCGAATCTCTACAAATGGACATCATATCTGAAAACGTTCAAGATATACCGTTTTTCGCGACTTTTATTAATTTTTGAGCAAGTGCAAATCCAGAAGAACGCAGAGGGGTCGTTACATAATCCTTTTGTAGTACAAACGCGCCCAAATCGAAGGGTAATGGGTAAGGTCCGTTCTGTACATAAACACACATCCACAGTAGCGAATTCGTCCAATCCACCACACACGATTTCGTTCCATAAACGAACTAAATTAATAAGCGGAATAACCGGAAGCAAGCGATTGCAGCGGTAACTAATGTTTGCCGTGCATTATAAATATGCATCGGATGAATTAGAGTCTACACTAAGTTCCTAAAAGCGGAAGGATTACATATTGGAGGTAGTAAATGGGTGAAAGTTTCATCGTTGGACGTATTTGATGCTTATGTTTGTGTTAGTTAATATAGAAAATTGATGTCTGTACAACTATATACATTAAGGGGTGAGCAGGTAAAGGTTGTGCTTATTTTCGTATATACACTGCCGTTCAGTGAAGTTCGATCATACAATAAAAATCTATTATATCACGCTGTATACAATTATTAATACATAAAATTAGAAAAATATTAAGCATACACTCTTTTCTAAGGGATTAAAGCCATAAATTATTATGTAAAGTAGAAATATTGTGACAACCACAATAAAGTCTCTTTTATTATCATTCCATTCGTGTAGTCAATATTTTACTTAAGTAAAATATTAACTACACGACATCACCCGAAAGACATTTCAACTTTTTATTTATTTATTTTAGTCTTTTTTACCTTACAATAAAATTGCATTTTGTTTTTAGTTTCGTTTGTTTCTGTAACCTTTTCATGTTTTCCTCTTTTTTTAGCAACCGACCGAACTTCTCTGAACGGCAGTGTACATACCGGATGACACTAAAAAAAACTAAAATGCATATTACCACGCAATAGAGGACATCAAAATTTCATTTTGACATTTATGGCATTCGCCAGAAGAGAGTCTTATCAAGGTTCTTTGACAAATAATGGATTCCACGTTCCTCAGATCTAACATTTTGCGATGTTTCCTTTGGGGCCATTTAAAGCACTTATTTTATTGCGATGCACTGGACCTAGGCGTATAGAGAATGCTTGTGAAGTTGTTTATGGGCAACGAGATTTCATTTTTACCGCATATAGGCCTTCCTGGCTAAGTCAAATGTTGGGCAATGTTTATAATAATTACATAAATTAAACAACAGAGGATCAGAAGCGCTGGTTATTTTTTTTGCGAAAAGTTGTTCTGCTAGTCAAAAAAGTTTATTTAACCGTGAAAAAAAATTAGGTCAAGTGTGCAGAGTTATTAGGTTATAAAAAAGGTCTTTTTCGTGTAATTTATCAAGGCACAATCAAGTTAACAATAACAGTTAGTAATTAAAAAAAAATTGGAACATACTTAAGGGTATATCGACATCAATTTTTGATTCATTCCATCAAGGAACTACAAAAAACTTTTCACACCTTGAAACTCGTAAGCTTCGCTTAGTTTATTGAACTTTTTACAAAAATTAACCGCACAGATCGGGTACCGTTGAATATTCTAGAGGAAACTTTTATATCTTTACATAAATAAATCATACATCACGTGAACATTTCTCGCGTAATATAATATTGATTACAATTCTACAGGAAACGAAATTTTCCTTCTCCTTGTTAACGTCGACTTCCTTTAACAAAAAACGAAGAGTATACCATACAATTTCTCACCTACCTAAGGCCAAGTGTAGAAAAGTCGACTACCACCTTATCCTGTTACCTCGAACAATATCTAAGGAGCTGGGAGTTCTAGGGTCTATAGGGAAAGTTTTTAAAAAACATCGCGACGTCTGGGCTAGAAGCGCGACATTTTTCAAGACCTACCTAGCGAGCTAGAAGCGAGATAGGGCTAGGATTACCACCGTAGCGTAGAAAACTTGCCATCAAGTGGGGATTTGCCGCTACAAATAATGCCTGTTTGTTAATTTAATGGGCACATACGCTGGCTGTAGTGAAACAAGTGTTGCAGGTTGAAAGTTGATGGCGTTTGAAATTGCTGTATTAATGTTTAATTACCGTGAGAACATCGTGTTTCTATAACCTCCAGCTTTAAAATTGCTTTTGTTGGTGGGTATAAATAATTTAAATCAGGATTAAGGATAGTGTGTGGCGTTACAGTTCTTAAAATCTGGTTCCTATCGCATTCAATGCAGGCCTTATCATAATCACCGTATGCGAGTTTACAAATTCTCGACTTTTCCTTCGAAGTAATTGTCGTTTGCAATTAACCAAAATAACTTGTGTGGTGCGCAGTGTACCGATGCTTTAGTGTTTGGTAAAAATTAATGTGAAATAATTTCCTCTTAACTTCTTCATTTTAATTCATCAATTTCACGTTTGTGGTTGTGAAAAACAACAAGAGTTGTAGATGTTTGGGTCTCCCCTTTGATAATAATTCAAATCGAAAGTAGCATTGGGATGTTTTTAAATTTACTGTGTTAAATGTCGGCACATTTCGCGGTACACAAGTTTAATTAATTAATCCGGAACAGCTGTTTCAAGCTGCATACAAAACATGGAAAAACAGACGAAAAACTATCTCATCCGTAAAATTCCCACTTCAGCATGGAAAAATTGAAAGCCTCGCACGAATTCTACACAACCCTCCATTCTACAAGCGCAGCAAACGATATTTCCGACAAATTCCATTGACAATTCCCTTCCGAATCGGTGAAATCATCCGTAACAATACTACGTACATCATATTGTTTTCCTACATTTCGTGTGGCGTATGTCTTCCGTTTTCACGTCGCTTTTTTGCCGTAAATTTTTGTAAACTGCGAGCCTGCATCACGCACGATGCCCTCCTAATCGCATCAACGCGAACGTTGTTCTTGCAGCGCTCCTCTACCGGCAGGAAATGCGAGAGCGATGGTTGTATTGAATGAAGTACGTGCGTCACGTGACTGGGCGTCTACGTCCGTAAGCGTGACCGTCTGCGATGGTCCTGTTTCGGGTTTGAGAAAGCGCGTGTCTCCGTCTAACGGAGGTTCGTGGTGTTATTGATGAAAATAAGAACAATCTATGATTATTATAAAGGTGTTTTGCCAGTTGGGCGTGACGCATTTATGATGTTCTTCGTTTTGTGCGACTTGTATTTTTGTTAGAGGCAGGCATCTTGAATTTTTTTAAATGGTCGCATTTGATAAGTACAATATAAGATTGTTTATTCTCATTTAACAAAGGGAATTCAAAAACGAAACAAATACTTCAAGCGAATAGAACAAATAATTGAAAATTGAGTTACTCGGTTCAAGAAAATCACAATAATTGCTCAAATTGCTGTCCATTCACTTCTTGACAATATTTAAGTCTATCAATAAAATCGCCCAGTGTGTTCTACATAATATGCCCGAGCAACGTTTGTGACCCCTCTGTCCAATCCAGTGCCCTGGAAAATTGTGATTTAAAAATGCACGAACTTGCTGCTTCATAAACTAAATGTGGTTTGTAGGGAAGATACTTAGCGTCTTTTAATATTTTTCTTATTGATCCTTCAGATCTGCTGCAAGTTGCCTGATTGAGATTTGCGGTGTTTCACGTAAAGCGTCCAGTAAAACTTGTATCAGTTGTAGCTGTTGTCAGTCTTCCAAGATTTTTTTACAATTTGTAGTTCATCAAATGCTTGCACTATTTGGGATACTGCAGATCTGCTGATTGGAGGTTTGCTTTGGTGATTGTCGTTACACATACGATAAACTTCTTCTGCGATCACCGAATCCAACGATTTTTAATACTTCAATGCGCTGAATCTCGGACAAGTTAATTTTTATTATGAAAAAGGCGTACGAGCTCCAATTCCGAAGACTCAAAAAAAGATCGCTACTTGGTCGATTTGAGTTTTAAAAATAACAACAAAAGTAAAGTAAGAAAGGCAAACAATGATTAAGTTTTAGTACTTCGCTCTAAAGAAGACGTTCAAATTGCTGGCCTTGTTCTTGGATACACTCTTTGTGGTAATATTTGGTGGAATCTTTGATGTATATCTGGATTATTGCGGAATCTATCAACAGACTTCATAATTCTCTTCCATAATTGCTCTTCGTTATTTATTTTCATTCTTCATAAACCCATAAAATGAAAAATCGAGGGGATTAAGGTCGCGACTATGGTGCAGGTCCTTCACGACCAATCCACCTATTTCCTAACCGCCTTTGCAAGAGTTCCCTTGCTCTTCCAGAAAAGTAAGCTGGGGCGCCGTCATGTTTGCAGTACATTCTCTGAATAATGATCAATGAGACATTTTCTAATAAAATGTTCAATTGCTTTTCCCAAAAATTTCGTTAGGATTCGCCTGTCGATCGATGAGGCATCGAAATGGACCAATTAGATAATTGCTGATTATACCAGCTGACACATTAATCGAAAACCCATATTAGTGATTTCGTTTTTTTTTGTACGTGTGGTGACGGTCCAACGGGGTGTATAAGCTTATTTACTTGTCATAAGTTCAGGAGCCTTTAGTGTGTAAGTTGTGCGTGTATAGTGTTCCATGGCCTTGTTACTGTTACCCCCTCGTCGTAAAGAGTGAGGTGCAGTTAATTGTAGCCAAACTGCGAATGGTTTGCTGATCCTAGCGGGACTCCAACACACAGCGCTTAACTCTGCCCAATCAAGCGCAGGCCCTCTTACTACTGGGCGACCGAGCGATTAAAATCTTCTTCATCGGTGAATAAGATTAATGTTGTCCACGGGTTGAATTTTTTGGAAATGAAACAGGCGACGAAGCTGCTCCCTGAAGACTTGCCTAACTGATTTGCAGTTAGGCAAGTTCTTAACATTCCGTTTGTAACCGTACGATGAGTCCCGGTAACTTCAGTGTTTACTTTTGTTTTTTTTAAAGAGTCGTTTAGGAGCATTATCTCATTCAATAGATACGCTGAGCTTCGGAAGGACTTTGGTTCAATTATTTTTTCACGATCCGAAGAAAAAGGAAATTCCAAAAATCCTATATTTTGGAAACAAAAGGCTAGAAGACCTTTTCTTTTGTTGTTTTATGGTTCTAAATCGCGTGGTACTATGCATTCTAGTTTTTCAATGTCACCCGGTATGGACATAGACATTCTTAATGCCGTACATTCGATTATAACTCGGGAACCGAAAGCCATAAACTTTTACAACCACCTGGAGGCGGCAACCCGATCAATGGACATTAAATTTAAAAGCCGAAGGTTCTCATCTTCGTTCGGTATCTGCTTCCTTCCTTCTTCGATCGCTTTGCTCTTCTCATGCAAGTGTCCTTCGTTTTATCATGTACGATGGCTAGTAACGCTATTGTAACCGGTTTCAGCGGAGGAGCTCCCGTTTGGCGGTCAATTAGGCGACCGTTTTGCGTTGACCGTCATCGCCCCGTGAAACTATTCCTGAATTCCAGCTCGCGAATAATTATCGGGTTTCAGGGGTGGCTGTGTGCGGAAGATGCATGTTAGGCTCTTAATCGCGATCCAAAGTAATCGACCTCTTCGACGATTAGAAGCGATTCCATGTTAATAACAGGGTTCGATTTTGTGGTTGATTGGGAATTTGCGATTTTCCGGTTAGTTGTTATGTTACCATAAAATCATAGACTGAGAAAAAAGGTTGTTTCGTCTCTTCTTTTATTTATAATAGCTTATATCTACATGTAATAACGCTGTGCTCTTTGTTACAGGACTGGAAACGTATCGTTGTTGTAGTTTCACATTCTTATGGAACATCTTCAGGGCCGTTACAAAGTGTCATATTCAGGGCTGTTACTGCATACTGATTCAGCCGTGAATCTGTCCCGTATGAGTGTGGACGAAACGTTGGCAGAAGCTACAACAACCGGGAAATCAGGAATATGGTGTTTAGAATTACTTTTTTTATGAGCGCTGGAGTTATACAGTTGTGGGAACAAAAATCATCTCTTGTCGATGCTATTACAACACAACACACAATATTTAAAAAATGCCCAAAAAGTTTTTCTTTATAAGAGAGTAATTAAATTAAGGCCGGGGTGTTGTTTGAAACTCAACAATATAATTAATTTTTTTTTTTAAGTTGTTTCCTCAACTTCTAAAAATAAAACGTGGTACATACACTCAAAACGCTCAAAGCCTCTCTTTCTTGAAATAATAAAGAGATGATTTGTTTATTTATTATACAGTGTATTAAAAAAATGTCGCAAACCTGGACGAGGGATAGCATGCCTTAAAATATACAGAAAAGTCTTAGTAAACATGGGTACGTATTAATGGTGACCGTATTTTTTGGTTGCCAAGAGACTTTAGAAAACCAGCATCAAGAATCGTAAATCGGAGATAAAGGACAACGTCTCGATTTCGTCGTTTATTTTTTAGGTAAAATGCAATATACTATAACCCTAATTGTATACGTGCTTTTTTTTCTGTAGAAGATAACAAATATGTTTTCATGTTTCAGGCTTTGGGTAGGCTATATGAGGGTCTCTTTCTGTGGAAGCACAACAGATTTTCAACAATATGTAAAAGAGATTTCAACCAAAACGAATGAAACAAAGAAGAAGGGCGCCGGAAATCTTTTACACAAAGTTGCAAACCACGATATTAACCAAATAAAACGAAATTTAAAGAATTAATTGCAAATAATAATTATGATTTTTGATAATGATGATGACGGTACATGGTGAGCTTCGAAGGAACTTAAGATTTTAGCATTATTGGTCGAAGTCTAGCGACTCTACTCTATTTCTCTTAAAGTAGGTCTAAATTAGAAGACTCTTAATTGCTTTGAGCTCCAACTTATCAAATATACACAAAACATATTGAAACATTTCCATGAAACTTTATAAAGTACTCTCATTTAAAATTTACGAAAGAATCGATTACAATGTAAGATATTTTATATAAATTACATTTTATTCCATTGTGCACAAAGCATAATATGTTAAACATAAACTTTTTAGTCGAGCTGTAGATGTAAGCCATTTACCCTTCCAGGACGTGACAAAGGCGTAAACGGGGAGCAGTAGAACACATCCGTTCTATGGCGCCATTAAACGTTGTAATAGTTCCTCGAGTCGAATACCTACGAAAATGTTATACGAGCAAATAACGGTATCGGTTCAATTGAAATGATCGAATTTACGATCCGCCCGTCCATCTTCTCAATATTTAATTTCCAATTTTATGCGAGGATAATTTAATCGATTCGTTGATATCGACCTAGTAATAGCTTCTATCCGATTAAGAATGTATTTATTAACTCCGGAAAATCTAAAATAATTTACAATAATTGAGACAAGGAGTGAGACGTCGTTCCAATTTGATCTCTAGCATGGCAGAATTTTGTTTGTATTTTAAAATGGTTTTACATCTGAGGTATGCTATGATGCTTTTGGTATTCCACAAGACTCTAATCTCTGTCTAAATACAAAGAATATTTCATCATAATCATCAAACAACATTAACAAGCAAACATACTTAAAACCATTTTTAATAAAGGGAAAGAAAAGCGGGACTGAAGAACTACCCAAGCGAAGAGGATTTTATATCAGAAGATCTACAATATTTATAAGGGAACTTCTCTTTTTTCTAACAAAGGATTTTAACAAAGAATTTTAAAATAAAAAACCACACGCAGGGACTTGTAGCCTTAAGTAGCTTTCTAAATTTATTGTAGATCATTGAAAATGAAAGAACTTGGTATTATTCTTAATTCTATATTTCCAAATTAAAGACTTTTTTTTCTAGATTCGCGAGAACAAGTAATTTGAAAACGGTTTAAATGCTCGACGAGACATGTTCGTATCAAACAATACACCAATAAAGAGTTAAGTACATTGTAAACAATTATGATTCTAATGTTGTTGATAAATTTCTCAATAAGGTACAAGGAAAGAAGTTTCTTTACATTATCCAAAAAATATAATGCTAAGATAGCTTAGCTTCCTCATGGTATTGATGGAATAATTCACGCTAAACGCAATAAAAGGAGAGAGAAAAAAATACACGAACACACGGACATGTTTCTGCCTACCCGGCGTCATCACCGAGGTTTCGAGAGTATTTTTTATCTCTACCTTCTTTCGCTGTTGCCTCACAGCCACACGCGATTTTTTGGTCATTGTTTCTAAGCATTTTCTGATGTGTTTTCTTTACATTATGTTCACGATTACAATACACTCCTGGAGTTTGGTCTGTTCCTACCGGCTTACCCTGTATGCAATTCGGGAACGCTCTTTTGGCAATTTAAGTTCAAAGAGATAACAATAATTGAATTTTAAACGAGAAACTAATCTGATTTTGCGACATTTCAACACGTATAAACACTGCGTTTAAATGTTCGGTACTGGAGCTCAGTTTATTGACTATCACCCTGAATTACTCGCAGAATTCAAACGATAAACTCTTTGAAAATGGGAACACGGCCAAACACGTGTTACCTGTATGAACTTCACATTTAAAGTGATAAATTCTTCCTTTTTTTTAATTTAAGCGCGATAGCTATCGTTTAAAAGCAGCTAATTTAGATAATTTTACTTTTTGAAAAATACTTTGATGAAGAAACTCTTACTTTTAGAAATAACATAATGTATGCGATGCAATGTTGCAACTGCAATACTGATTCTACTCTATCCCATGACATATAAGACTGCCAACTGTAATAAAAATTGTTATAGAATGTTCCATTTGAAAAGGGAGTTTCAACTGTGTCAGGATGTTCCTATTAATCTTACCTTCCCGAACACCTTGTTTGTTGCAATATAGAAGCTTGATATTGATTAGTGAACTATCACAACAATAGTAAAAAATTCTTGCTTTAAAAGTGAATTTCTCAAAAATCATTCACCTTAAGCGTATGATATATGCTTTGGCGGTTTGTTCCTCTGTAGCTTTTCCTGATGATGCGTAGTTTGACACGAAATCAATTACTTTATTAATGATTTGTGTGATATCTTCCTCTTGCTATTTAAAAAATATAACGGCTATCCGTGTAAAAGAATTCTCATTAAATCTTGCTTTAATATTGTTGCATTACAATAACACTTACTCTTCCAAAGCCAATTGGATATCTAAGATATTGCTCCTACTACAGTTACCAAGGCCTCGATGCCTTTAACGGATTCGTCGGATGTCTATCCATCTTCCTAGATATTTCACTATTAGATATTACAAAACGATTATAGGAAACTTCAAGGGATAGTTCGACTAGAAACTAGAGTAATTCCTTCTTTCCTGCTTCGTGGAGATATCTTTTCGTATCGCGTAATATAATCTAATTCCAAGCAAATTTATGCTCTACCAGGCGAACCGGTCCCGAACGCTTTCCCCCGAACCTAGCCAACGACAAGTCTATATTCCACCGGCAATAAAGAAATGCGGAAACTACTACATTTCTCGGTTACGGGCGTATCGCGAAACGTCGATATCGGGAAGATGACAGGCCCTTCAGTTTTCTAAACGACGTTCGCTACCCAAGATCTTGCGAGAACACGCTATGCAGCTGGTTTGGACGGGTGTGGAGATAAGAATTATGCCGATGCTATGTATGTATACCATAGAGCAAGCGGAAATACTTTAAATCTATCGTCTATTGGTGGAATGGAGGAGGAATTGGGTCAAGGTTGTTGTTCGAATGCTGGTTGGTTAATATACATATGTAAGATTCGATTGGTTTAGTGGTTCGAGTCGTACGCAATTTGTTTCACAACGTTGGTAGAACAAAAGATCTTCGGTCAAGCAATATTTAGCCCAAGAGCTTTATCCGGGCAATAATTTTTGCTACCAAATCAAGCTCGCGCTGGATTTCAGTGAGGTTGGATTGTCGAAAATTGTATCTGATAGTGACAGTTTGAAGGAATAAAGATTAATAAATAACGGAGAATAATAACGATCGATTAATGCAAACGGAAACGTTACATTAGAGATAAGCAAGCCAAGTAATACGCAGATGAAGCACATTATATATGAAAAACAAATGTTTACAAATTGTGACAGATTAAAATCGTCGATAAGAACAGTAGGCTTATCGATGAAAGAAACAAAAATAGTGCAAATTGTTTTATTATTTTTCAAAATATTACTCGGTCGATTTCTGTGGCTTCAATAATAACAATTCATCGTTGGTTATTATTTTAGGTTTTTTTTTTTTTCTGTTTTTACGCGCTAAGGCAACTCTGACATTGATTGAATTAAATTGTGATTGTTTCATTTTTGTCTAAATAAATTATTTATTATTATTACTATTATTACTGTACCTTTTCAAGTTATTTATGTGCCATTTTATTCGAGCGACAGTGTATATAACGGTTACTCAATTATTTCTACCTATGCGTACCAAACGACCTTTTTATGCGTCTACATGTCTTTTCCTGTTTGATAAACCACGCCCACATCTTCACTTACCATCTCCCATTCCTAAACCCACTTCAAAACATCCGAACATCCCTTACCTAAAATACATTATCCATACATACGCGTATACAATGTTGCCCAAAAAAAATAAAACGTCATCTTTCTGCCGAATTGCTACACACAGGACAAAGCGAAAGCTTCGTACACCTACTACGACGTCCTGCGCAGTACATTCGCTCGCGTCGATCCTCCGAAAAACCCATCCCACCGCGTAGTTCAAAGCTTTACCGGCAGGATGGGCCCGGCGCTGGTGTTCCGGCGTCTAGCGGGACGGCCATTTGTACCGGCAGAATTCAGTACCGTTCTGAACGTGTAACGGGTGGTAGCACTGCGTGATTCGCGATCGTCTCTTGTTAGGAAACCGGTATCACCTAATAGTAACCCTTGGTTACTTTGATATGCATGTAACGCTGTACGAGAGATTAAAATGAAGCTCGGGATGAGACTAGCTGCGATAATAACGTTCGCGAATTGAGTACGGTGATCTTAAAAGAGGGAAAAATAAAAGCAATACTGTGCATCTTGCATTGTTCTTGTAAACACAGTTACTTATTATTTAATTTATTAGAGTGCTCTTTTATTTTTTTAATTTAAGTAAATATTTTAGTGTAAAAAAATAACCTTCAATACCATTTTCTTGCGAAATATTTAAGATTCTACTCGTTTCAATTTCTGATATCCTGATATCTTTCTTTTGATTATCATTTCTTTTAAATATATATAAAAAAAAGAAATTAAAAGTATGTGATGAAATTAAATAAATAATACTATGACGATCATCAAAATCCTAAAATTTGTGCGCAATTTTTAAATAATCCTGGCCAATCTCTTTGTTAATTATCCTGTGCTTTAATTAATGTAATTATCCCGAACTTTTGAGATATTTCAAAGAAAATCGGTGTTAGTTAAGGTGTTGTTCGATCGCTTGTTTTTCATTGATTGTTCGGCGGTCTTTCGCGTGTATAAAAAAGGAAAAGATGTATATTTCAATTGTATTAAAGCTGTTGTTGTGATTCTCCTTCTGTTTCGTATTCTTTTTTCGGTTTTAATTTTGAATAAGTAAAAGGATAAATTAAGCAAGAAGAAATTTTGAGAATTTAAAAGGATTGTTTAAATGTTTTAAATAAGGACTAAGTCATTCATCTGTTGGAAAATTGGATTAAAGTCTTATCGTACTGGTGGATTTGGAAAAATCGTCTTTTCTTTTGGGGGAAGAGGTAAGTTTGAATTATATTCTGAGAATAGAAAAATCTTAATGCTAATGTTTTAATTTTGAGATACCTTTCTCGAAATGCGAAATTATTGACGCAAAGATTTTTAGGGGCTACAAATTGTTTGGGTTCAATTCTTTTGTTGACATTTATAGAATAAATTCGTGTTTAATCTTCTCGCCGTTAGGATTAAGGAAATTATCCTACCAGGTAGATTTCCGGTTTGTTTTGCACTATTTTCAATGGCTTGGAAAATATCATAAAAACAATGTCAACAAATTCCTTCGTCAAACTCGTACCGCATAAAGGTGGCAGGACCCTACGCGATCTATCATCAATAATAAATCTATTACTTACTACGTATACACAAACTGTCTTAACCATAAGCAATTCTACGGCGCAATCGTGGATTAAAATATTCCTATCGTCGACATAACAAATTATATCTACGAGGAGGGTCTGAGAAGTTACCGTGTTTGAAGACAGCTGGCGCTTTATGGGAAAATCTGCATTACCGACTGTGAGCACTATGCTTCAGCCGACGTCAATCAATATTTCGGAGAGATTCATCGAGTAGTGTTGCTTTGAGAGCTGTTGAAAGTGATCGATACCGGTCAATGACTACCATCAGATACTGCTTTATTGAATTTAAGCGTGGCTGAACGTCAGTCTTTGATCCCGGGATTCGCAAATCATAAGCTTAAATGATTATTTGGAGAAGGGACGGATAATCACGGGACAGCACTATGTTGATTTATTGTACCGATTCGACGCTGAATTAGAGATAAAAAGGTTCCATCCAGCGAAGACAAACGCCTCGGTTTACTCGTCGGCAATTGTGACAACAAAACTGGACCAGTTATGGTACGAATGTTGTTCCTTTGCACTTCTTCAGAAACTAGTGATGCTGCTTCATCTTCTCGGAGTATCGGCATTAGAGCGAGCGTAGCAAGCACACTACGAGGGTTGTATATATGGAAGAACGTTGATATACCATCATTGCTTTGCAAGCAATTAGAGCTGCTGCAAAAAATATGAGAATAGTTTTGGGGTGACTACATTACCAGGTGTGTCGGTAATTCTTTTCCGGTTTTTTCGCTAAAGAAAACACGTTACTTAGAATGGATAGTTAAAATTTATTTATTCAAAGTATTGGCCATTTGATTCTATACATTTTGTCCATCTCTCAGGCAATTTATGAATGCCATTCCAAAAGAACAGTTCCTCCTTTGAGCTAAACCATTCATCGAGCCATTTTTTAACTTCTTCGAAATCGGCGAAGTGCTGCTCTGCAAGCGCGTGCCCCATCGATGCGAAAAGGTGGTAGTCGGATGGAGCCAGGTCTGGAGAGTACGGCGGGTGCGATAAAACTTCCCATCCAAGTGATTTCAACATTTCTTTGACTGGTTTTGCTGTATGAGACGGCGCGTTGTCATGTTGCAAAATCACTTTATCATGTCTTTCAGCGTATTGTGGACGTTTTTCGATCAATGCACAGTTCAAATTGATCATTTGTTGTCGGTAGCGATCACTATTAACTGTTTCTCCCGGTTTCAACAGTTCATAATATACGACACCAATCTGGTCCCACCAGACACAGAGCATGGTCTTGCGACCAAAGCGATTTGGCCTTGCAGTCGATGGGCCAGCTTCGCCAGGTGATAACCATGATTTTTTTCGCTTGGGATTTTCGAAATAAATCCATTTTTCATCACCCGTTACTATTCGATGCAGAAATGACTTCCTTTCATACCTTTGAAGCAGAATTTCACTAACGATTTTTCGATTTTCCATTTGTCTGTCATTCAATTCATGTGGCACCCATCTCCCCATCTTTTGGATCTTTCCCATAGCTTGTAATCGTTCACAAATTGCTACTCGGCCCACATTCAACTTTTCTGCTAATTGTTTTTGAGTTTGTGTTGAGTCTTCATCCAATAGCTCCTGCAATTCCGCGTCTTCAAACGTTTTCGGCCTACCAGGACGTTCTTTATCTTGAACGTTGAAATCACCACATTTGAATTGTCGAAACCACGTTTCACATGTTCTTATGGTTGGAGCATGCTCACCGTAAGTCTCTACTAGCAAACGATGACTTTCAGCGGCTTTTTTCTTTTGATGAAACAAGAAAAGTAATGCGTGCCGCAAATGCACGTTTTCAGGCACAAAACTCGACATTTTCAAAAAATTATAAATCTATAACGCTGTTATTTTGGCGGAACGTAACTTGTGTAGTTTTAAGGTTAATGTCAGTAGAATAAAATTACATATGTATCAAATCATAACATTTCATACTTATGGCCAGTGACATCTGCCGGAAAAACCGGAAAGGAATTACCGACACACCTGGTAAACATACTCAAAATGAGCTCTTAGTTCCTTGGCACCTAATAAATACAAATTTTTGTTGAGGTATGTGTTATTGATCAATTGAATCATTGAATCAAGTGAACCCTCTGCCTCTATGAACATAAATATCGCATTGAACTCCATCGCATCCAGTCTTCTCCTGATGCGATGGAGGCAAATAATGCCTATCATCTGTATTTTTCTAGATGATCAACAACGGTTTAATTTATCAAACAAAAATTGAGAAAACATCGAAAATTGCACTCAATTCCCATCGCACAATCGAAATCACATCGCTTCCGTTCAAATAACGCAAGATAGCGCATCTTCAACGATTCAATTATGTCTACAGCGCCATCAGAACTTACGATCGTCGCTATAACTAACGTCCAACCACTAATAAGGCATCAAAAGCGAAGTCATCATCACGGCGGACATATGCCTCATAAACTATAGACTAGATCGGATGCGTTTTCTATTACGGACCCTATTCGATTCTATTCGGCGCTTCATAACGCATAATGGCGGTGATGATGATCGGGACGATGCCGTGGCAGAGATAACAATGCAATAATTAATTAGGAATGACCGTAATCGACATATTCCACTGATTAATTACGCCGCCGAGCGTAGCGTCCCGTAATGCTAATAAATTTTCTTATATTTAGTGCCTGGTCGCGCAGTGTGCCGATGCTCGCGTCGGCTGCCGCGGTGTAACGCTAAAAATCGCCGTTTGAATGCTATAAATAACCGAGATTTGTTAGGTGTTGGATCGCTGAGAGGGACTATGTTCGCGAAAGTGCAGGGTTACGTAGTGAGCTGGGCGTTTGGATTCCTATCTAGATTGAGTTTTAAATGTCGATCCCAAAGATTTAAACGAACTTTTATACGTAAAAGTTGCCGCGATGTACATGCTTAATTAACAGTTTTTAATTTAATTCAAAGATTTATGACTTTCACGTTAGATTTATCCATTTCTAGCAAATGTTAGCAAATAATTGAGCTATTAATTGGTATAAATGTTTATTTGATGTGTTTTTTAAATATTTATACGTATATACAGAGTGAGTCGTTATCACATCCTGTTTCTACCGTATTATCAAAAGGAATAAGTCAAATTCCATTCATTTTTACATATTTATTAACGACCTTCTTAAAATACTACTTTGCAAGATACTTCCCTAAACAAGATGACCTGATCTTTGCAAGGTTGCCCCCAAGAAGGGTTCTTCTCACCTCTGCTCTGATGCTTTGTTGTGGAGGACCTACTACGGAATTTAATTTCTAACGGATATGAGGTGCAAGGGCACGCTGACGACCTGGTAATCATGGTCCGTGGAAAATATGAGAATATCCTACCGCTACTTATGCAAGGAACTATTAACGGCACATATAAATGGTGTCAAATTCATTACCTGCGCGTAAACCCTCAAAAGATTACGATCGTCCTTTTTACAAGGAGAAGAAAAGTGTGGCTAGAAACACCCAGCGTCGAAGGAAAAAATCATTAGCTTCAGTGATGAAGTTAAATATTTGTCCAACTTAGAGAAATAAAGCAAATGCGGCGTCGCAGGTTCCTTCTGACCATATATCGCCTTTTGGGTTGGTGATCAAAAACAACTCATGAGCAGCTTTAACAAATTCAGAGACTTGTATGTTCACGAGCCTGTTCTACAGCAGCGCTGGAAGTACTAATTCACTAATTCGAAAGCAGGGCACGAGGAGTGCCCTCACTCTCTGTCGAATGAAAGGATTACAGCCTGGGGACCTTAGAGGGCATCTCAGAATCCTTGAAGATCCCAACCTAAATCATTTGATGTACATTCCTACGCAATAAAATAATTATTGAAAGCCGCACCGAGTGAGAATTCGATGAGCTTCTAAGCAAAAGAAGTACCCTGGCATGGTACACGAAGGGCTCTATTATACAAGGTATCGGTACAGGTACAGGCATCAGTATCATCTGTACAGTAAAATGGACTCCATTTCGTTGCCAGCAGCTGAAAGTCTTTTAACACATTTATTCTTCTTCTAATTATCGCCGCGAAGTTATATTCTTATTTCGCTGCTCGTAATTCTTCCTTTGATTTATGCGAACAGGACCCAAGACCATCCTGAAAAGATTCACGCAAGGCTATTGGAATTCTGAGAGGTTGTCGTCAGCTAAATAGGTGTTATCGTGTAAAGGGTTGTCAATCTGAAGATGAAACAGTGGATCACTTCTTTCGGAGGTGTCCTCCGTTGGTGTCAATTGAAAGAACCATGCTGGGCCACGCCCTAACCTACACCAAGATAGCAAATTGGTTGGCCATCTAAGAGACTTCAGTGGAGGGACGATGAATAACAGGATTATTGTGGCTTAAGTACTAATCATATATGTAAAATGTGGAAAGTTGAAATATTCTCATTTTACGCAGTGTAAGTAAGAATAGCATAATTTCTACATTAGTAGAAATTATGCTATTTACTTTCCTTTGGATTTGGTACTTTTATACAAACCACAAATAGTACAATTGTAAAGATATGCATATACATAGAGGCGTATAAAACAAAATTATATCCATAATAATAACATAAAAAAAAAACAGGAAAAAAAAGAACCTGCAACCAACGCGACGTAACAAAGCAAAACCCACCATTAAACGTACGACAAATTGTCATATAGCATGTCAGATTGTGGGCTGTAAAATGTGCACATTTACATTTACATACACAATACAAGCGCATGCATCCAGCTAAGCTAGAAGAAAGCGCTTATTAGCGTTAAATTAGCTTTGTAGAAGGCGACCCCCTTCGATCCCACCTAGTTCGTATTTTAATCAGTTTTTGCACATCGTTCTTTCCAAGTACCGATCGTATTGGTCGCCTGGATGTGTTAGATTCTTAGAAGTAATTATGCGTACGCCGTACTTATACACAATACAACTTTGTTGGTGTATGTAATTCTTGGAAGGTTGGAACCTCCCTTCTTGTAGTTATAATTTTCTATTTTCTGTGCGGATACTGTCGTCGATATCCTTGAAGTTTAAAATAAAATTTTAAATTAATCCAGCTTTTACTTCGTTTTATTTTAGCACTTCTCCTTGTAAGATGTAGAATTGACTTCAGTTCCATGCGAGGTTAATACAAATATGCATAAATAAATAATATGCTACTGCTCTTTTAATGGTGATGAGTAGATTTTTTAATGGTGGGTGAAAGATGTCTTCCCTGAATACGAAGCAGAATTGCTGTGGCGAGGTGTTTCAAAAATTCCAACCGGGGATTGAACGTTTTCACATCATAAAAGCGTTATATTTTCCATTGCCTGTTTTTCCTTTATTATGAAGAAGTACTAAATCTGGCACTAGAAAAGTTATCTTTTGACTGGGTATTTTCGAAATACAGTCAGGGATAACAGATTCGACGGTAAACCGCGAAATGGACGGTGCCTATCATTATTTTTGTGCTGTTACCGTTTTAAAATTGTTGTATAGTGGCGGTCTACTAGGTGTGGTGTGCTTATGACGCTGTGACATTGCCAATAGGTCTATAGAGATCTGTTTTGTTATAAAAAAATTTACAGAATACTACGTAAATTATAAATAATTTAAGATCAATTGTACACTTATTTAAGGAGATTTCTAAGTTCGAACATACAGTTACCAATTTCTCCTTTTAAACTCTTTAAAATAATTATTTAAATTTTTCCGCAGAACCTAATAGAGACGGCCTTCTAGAATTTTTTTTGTAAACTTTTACCTATGTACACTTAAAATACGTCCTTCTTTAGTAAATTAAATATGAAGCTATATCGAGAGGTTTTTTGTTTAATTGCGGGATAATAATTGCGTAGCCTCCACGTAGATGGTACCTGCGTGGTTACAAATCTAAAGCTTCATTCAATGGTTGGTAACATTGCAAATGACAAACCAATCTGCCAATTAGCGTAAAATTACCGTAATGTTAAGAGTATTCGAAAGAAAACGAGTTTTGTTATTGGGATCATGGAGAATACTGAAAAACGTGGCAGCCTTACATTTTTATACTTAGAAGAACTTAAAGAATTCAGAAATTTTGGACGAAATCATCATATGCCACTGTAAAGCAGTGGGTGGCAGACGTCGAAACGTGGCAGAACGAGTGTTGTTGATGAGTACTCAAGTGGGCGTCCAAAAGGTGTTACTGCTGCAGAAATAATAGCGATAAAAGATAAGCACATTAATCTGAGTGATGTGGCTAATGTCGTGAACATCTCGAAGGAGCGAGTTTACATCGTTATGACCGCTGAATCGGGTATCAGGAGGTGCTCGTGTTCGAAGCCAAATATCCCAAGAATTTGGTGGATTTATAACAATTGTTGAAACCTGGGTTCACTCTTAAAGGCATAGACAAAACTTCAATTTAAACAGTGGAATGAAGTTGGATACTCGGCTCCAAAGAAAGCAATGACTGTGTGAAATCAGTAGATAAATGGAATTTGGCAATCTTTCGCACGCCCAAACGCTAATTCATGTTCACATATGAGTGTTGGCGTAATTGCAAAAATCCATCCATTGAGATGCGATTTGAACGTTCTTTTGCAGACCTGGACGAAGATGGCTTTCGCGATGGGATAAAATTCTTTGGGCAACGTTGGACTAGACGTATTGAACGTATAAGGAGCTATAAAAAATAAAAATATTTCTGTATAACTAAAATTATTCTGGCACTATTAGACTACGCAACTATCATCCCGTCCTCGTAGTAGGAGAAAATCCGGGAATAGAATTGCGTCATTCTATCATGTGCCTGTACGATCACATATAGTGCAAACCATTGTCTCCAAAATTTGAAGATTTTTATAATATTGCAGTGCAGTGATGCTATCATTCCCAAGTACAGCTTCCCCCCTACTAAAGCCAAATCTACGTGGTAAAGAAATCACTAACAAGGTTGCTAGGTTTCGTGAACAAGGTATTGGTCTAATCCGATAGAGGAACCACAAAAGATCTGAAAAGGCCACAGTGGGATAGGTCAAGTTGCAAGTTTTGCGAGATTCTTGCGATTTATAGTGGTATTTGATAGAATTGTAGAAGTAATTCTAACATTTTTTTCCGTGTACAAATATTTGTCGGCTCCTTTATGCCACAAGAGCGGAAGCGTACGAAAATATCCAAAACCGTGTTAAAATATTTCCACAATTATTCGCAGTGATCCTTTCAACATCGGCTTGTATTTAAACAGCGAATCCATACATTTAGATACCGACAACGTCCAGTGCAAACGCGTACACAACGGTAAACAAGAGCCAATTACACAAGCGATGTACTAAACAATGGTTTACAGCTCGCGGGATCTAGGCCGTCTGAAATTATTATATTTTACCGCTCTATTTAGATTGTAAATCGTACGCTGTTGACTTTTGTTTGTTTCTCGCAAACAACTCGCTGCTCACAGCCAACTACGTATGTATATACGTGGGCCAACATCGCTTATTATTATTATTATTGTTATTATTGAATATTTATCATCGTTGGTGGGCCTCCGGGCAGGGTACACCCCTAACGCAAATATGACAAATGAGAGCTGGGCTCGCAGGGTCAACGCGCAGGAAAATTATCGCTGCAGAACGAAATCTACCATTAAATTTGTGTGTTAAAATATGTGGAAGTCGTATTACGCACGTACGACATATAAACTAGGGCGACACCGTTGTATGAAACCCGTTAGATCATTTGTCAGATGGGGATCGCTAATATTGATGGATCGAATTTAAAGTTTATTTGATATAGTTATGTTTTAGCTGTATAATACGAGGGCCAAGTCGATATTATTCAATATAGAATTATTATTTAGGGCAACGCTCTACACTCGCCAGTTCGAGTTTAGCTGTTGTATTTGAAAAATACAAGAGCTAAACTGACGAGATAAACCAGTAGCCACCTCTTATATAATCTAGTCAAGATAAAGACTATGTTCTCTCACCTCAACAATTTTTTCTCCGACGTAGAATAGACTCCAGATCGAGATATATATGTAATACATAGTCAAAGACTCCTGTACTAAGTTACACAAGTCTTAGACTTGCTCTACACCTCTAACTTTCCCTCCGAAGTTCAGTTTAACATATTCGCCCAGCGAAATGCGTTCTTTCTTCTAATTCTCTTAAGTCCCCTGCTCCCTTGCTAACTTCGTTGCAAACTCGCGTAATATGCGACTTGTTTCCACCACCAACACTATTAGGTCCCTTTTCGCCCTCTTCTCCGCCAGAGGTCGACGAAACTAAGTTAAACTTTACTCCGGAGATGGGTTAGGTGTACGAAGCGGCTATATGCAACGTCAATGACGCCGTGTCTAAGGTGGTGGGACCCTTTTTACCTTGATGTCGACGGAATAGGTTTCTAGGGAATGTTAAAATGCTTAATTTCGTAATGATGATGTTCGAAACTGTTCGTGCGAGATGTTTTTGGTTTTTAAATATGGGGACGGTTGCGCTTCTTACGTGGTAATTTGGGAAAAGGGGTGGAGGCATCTTGGGACTATGTAGAGTAAACCCGAATTTAGTTCGTAAGTTTGTAATTGGTATCGTTTAAGTTGAACTGCTCCCTTGTTAATGTGTTGGTTTAGACAATAACATCTATAAGACATTGCTAAAACTGAAATAAATTTCGAAAAGGAAAAAGAAATCAGACTTTCTTGATCTATATAGAAAAGCTCCCAGACTATGACACAACCACCAAATCCATTCCTCCATCAGATGCATCTCTAAACAAATGATATTTCGAACTAGTACCAACGATAACACAACTTTCAGAAGATATTTGTCAACTCCCAAGGAATCCTATGCGCTCTATCTCCTTCAACCGCCTAGTCACTCTCCATTCTTAAAATTTCTCCATCTCTAAGCTTTATTAAGATTTAAAAGCCATAAAATGGGTCTCGATTAACGTAGGAAAGCCGCACAATTAGAGCCCGAAATTAATGACGGCAATACAAGCGTTCGACGCGACAACCAAGACGTACAATTCGTTCCGGCGAAGGTCCTCCTGCGCCCGGAATTGCTCCGGGTGCTCCGGAACGACGGCCAATCTCAATTAAAGAGACTGGCGTCGTAGTACCCGCAGATACTTCACGGGCGAGGGGTGTAGCGGGGTGTCTAAAAGGGGGAAAGCGTTGTGCTGTGTGAAAATTAAGCGGGTGAAGTAGACAGACCGAGTTTCTTTGGGCTTCTGCCGCAGCTTCACTATCTTCTGTATATACGGTTAGATGGAATATGGACCCCTTTCGGCTGCTGGGTTGAAAGTAGGGAACTAATTTGTTCTGTTTTCCGGCGGTGGCGCTGTCTTATTCGGAGTTATTTGAGGTTTGAGTTAGTAGAGGAGCTTGTGCGAAGCTGAAAAAAAAAAAGGAAAAGCGGGAAGCGAAAAGAAAGCAAAACGGTTAGAATTTTAGTTCGTCGCAAGTGAATCTGTGACAAAAGTTATAGTGTCGCCCTACTTCTAAATGTTATGATTAGGTTGGAATGTGGTGTTTATGGTATCTATGCGTAGTGCCATCAATAAAATTAAAGGTACATAATACGTACAAAAGACCACAATTGGCCGAGAAGTGAAAACGCTATGGTGATTGGCAAACAACAGTTATTTTTGGATATCTTTGGTTCACAGTCGGAAGAAAATAAAAGACATTTTTTACAAATCTTTTAAGATCATGTATCTTGAAAACAAAAGACTTACGGAGATTAGAGAAGACTACTTTATAGTTGTTTCAATGTCGCCAGGTAATATACCTACATATAAAACCTACACAAATTAGTTCCTTTCACGAGAGAATAGACACAATAACAAAAGGTAGCGTTAAAATACCCGGCGTTTTCATAGGAGCCGAGACTGGAAGAATAGATACCATCATTCGAGCTGGAAAATCCAATAAAACAATATCATCGGCGATTGTTGAAACTTTAAAATTTAATTAAAACACTTTTGATCGTCGGTTGTTGCCCCGTCCTACTATCCGATTCTCCTCAACTTCTATCGTTTGCCCTCATTCCATCTCGCGCAACCACATCGATAATCCCTTATCTATCCTTTTCTCCGTGTTTTTTGTCGCTCTTTTTTTCAGAGTGTACGTTACAGAGTCCAGCGTTATCCCCTCAGTGCTCGAATCGAATGCAGCGGGGTTTATGTCGATATGTGTACAGTGGTATCCATCGCTGGTGTTTCTACTTTCGTTAGACTTCTAAAATACGATTATAAGAACAGGAAGGAAAAGAAATCCGATAAAAAAATTACAATTACCTATGTTTTATTTGAATTTGAGCCTCATTTATCATTATTCAGAGAGCGTCAGATGTCTGTTATGATTTTTAAATCGTCCTCAACTCTAGCGGTTTGATAAGGAACAGTTACGGAGGAATATACACAAAGGGTAACCAGATGTATCTTGCCTAATCCAGCACATTTTCTTTTAAAAATCCGCACGCTACGATAGCGCCACAGGACGACCGGCTTGCTAACAGAGGTCGCAGCTGGCAGCGTGTAGGTATCGATCAGCTATTATTAATATACTCTAAGAGTAAGCTTAAGCATTACTAGCAATAAAAAGGATTACATTGAGATACTAAAGTAAGTGTAAGTTTCCGGCGTTTCCGGCGGCCAGAGTTCTACGATATTCGCGACATCAGAAATGGATCCCACTGCACAGCACATACACTGTCTATTTCGATTGGTCTAGCTTCGAAGTGAAAACGTCGATATTACAAATCGGTATGTTGTACATATAGGTATATAAGTTATGTAAAGCTGAAATATCACTCGTATCCATGGAACAGCTGTTTTTCGGACCTTTTTTTGCAATAAGAGACGAACAGATCGAAATTCTGGTAGTCCTTATCGACGAACATACAGATTCGTTGTTCGAAGCCAGATAAGTAGAAAAAATAATAGTCGGTCGTCATGACTGGCTGCTAGTCGTAGAGGCGATACTATGTTCGCATATAGATGGCGCTGTCGTTGGGTATTCTATTAAAATCGAAGCGGTAGTGTCGGAGATACGTCTGTTAGAGCGTAGAATTTAGAATAGTTCTGATGGCAATTTGATTTAGCAGTATGTGAAATAGCAAACTGATTATTGAATCGTTTCTAGGACCAGATTGAATCGATAATGTCAAAAGTACAGTGAAAATGTTGCCTATAATCCAGAAAGCCTAGGTATCAAATAATATTTTCCGCTTTGCTTGCTTTGAAGTAATGTTAAAAAGAAAAAGGAGAAAGAAATGTTGACATTTATTTCCACTTTAGGCTTTTATCTTTATTTTAGATAAAATAAATATTACTAATGTGTAAAGTCGGAAATCTCTACTTTCTTTACCGAACTAGTTCCTACATTTAAGCAGAAGTAACATCTGAAAACATTTTTTTTCAAGAGAACAGTAGGAAATGATAAAATTAATAATAATTTGCCTGATGCTGTGAAACCTGACTGACTACTTCAATTAGAAGCTTGAAGTATTCTAATTTTCACTTTAGTTGCTAGATAATCCCAATAAAAAAGAACGTCCAAGAGGGTCACATCTGGACCTCCAACTGGCTATTTCGCAGGTCCAAACCGCCCAATCAATTCACGAGAAAAGTGGGTGAAAAATTCTGTAATTTCTCGCGTACTATGAGGCGAAGCTCCATCCTTTCGGGGCCGCTGCGTGTGTATTTTTTTAAAAAATATTTGCGCTCAACCAGATTCGAGTGCTTTTGACTATTGACGCTTCCATCAAGTAAATATGTTTTCTCATCGGAGAAAAGAATTGGATTTAGGATCATTACTTCTATTTATCCAGCAATCGCAGAATTCCATTCGAGGAAAATGGTCTTTTTCTAGAACCTCCTAGAATGTTGTGTAGTCTATAGCTTTTAGATTGTTCTTCTTTCAAAGCCTTATAGCAACGACTTCTAGAAATCTGGAATTAGTGCAATAATTTTATCGCACTACTGGAAGGATTTTCTTTACTTGCCAGGCACACGTTTGCTTTGAGCATTTCGGCCACAACACGGTTTCCTCGTTTTTTCTTCTTACTGTTTCGAATTTACGCATCCACGAGTCCTAAAATCGTTGTAAGTTCTTGATCAGGGATGGGACGATTTCGATATTCTACTGCAAGGTTGTCATGCAACTGTCTGCTCGAAAAACCTTGAATGTAATATGTCACCATTTTTACCTATTCTTCCATGGTTGGATACATTGTAGACCTCAGCTTCGTCTCGGCCTGCAAACAACATCCTCGATGACACAACTAAATTTAAGTCCCTTGCGACATAAATAACTATTTTTCATTTCCCCTTTTACAACTGTGATGTCTGCATGTTTTTAAATTTTAATACCATTTCTTTTTCCAACAAAATCATTTAACAGCGTAGTCCCATGAAATCTACAATTTGGGACTGTACTACTTTTAACCTAGTCCCAGTTTATAAATCTCCAATCTCGACCAACTCCTATGCTCTTCACATTTCCTACTCCTCTAATCCACTTCGCTTAAAAAAAAACAAAAAAAAACAGCAGCAACCTCTTCTCCGACGTACCTCTCCCTTTTAAAGCGCTTGGTGCCATCGCCCAAGCTACAATTGACTCCAACAGAGAGCTACCACGCAAGAAAGAACGAAACAAAGAAAAAATCGATGAGAAAAAACAAAAATAAGGAAGCTTTTGCAACACTTGGGGGTCTACGTTTCGGTAGGTAGGACAAAGAAGAAGAGATGAAAGGGACGAAAAAAATCAGGACGTGTTAATAAATTATAGCTGGTAGTTAGAAGATTTTCGCCGGCTAGAGGGTGGCACCGAAGCTATTTTCTAATGTTTTTGCGCGTTTTTGCTCCTCGTTCGGGGTGAATTTATTATGCGGACGGAGTAAATTAGGTTTAGAGGTGGGTGCGAAGGTTAGCTGTGAGGTGGAATGATTTTTAGAAATGTATAATTTGAAGCAGATGCATGTGTTTCTTGATTTTTTATCTGAAAGGATGGAGATTTAAAATTCTTGCTCGAAAACGTAAAGTAAAGCAATACCAAGCGATCAACCTTCCGAAGAAAGGATGGAAATTGCTAACATCAAGGTTATATCTATATTCGTCTCGACTGAATGCAGTGCTAAAACAATGAAGGAATATTTAAATTGAAAAAATGTACTAGTAGCCTATAAGATTGTTTCAGCGATGTTTATATTATATCCGTTGTCTTCCTACATCCATATCCACCCCTGTTATTATATTTTGATTAACTGAAAGCCACTTGCATTTTCTGAAAGTACGGGAAATAACTTGCCACCGTAGGCGACCGTAATTCCGACTAAAAGAGATGATCACGGCCGATAAGTTAATTAGAGGCCGATGTGGGCGTGATTTGCTTCTTTTTAATTTTATTTTGTTTTTTTTTTTTTGACGAATCATGCAATAATGAGAAACGGGGAAGCTCATTTCGTTAATGAACTATGGCCTCGGCAACGTGACTTGTTATTTAAAACATTTTTTTTGTGTTGTTTCTGAGGATTAGCGTGTAATTTCAGAAATAAGAAGTAGCTCAGACTAATTAATATGCGTTATAAGTACAGGGTGTTAAAAAAAATAACACAAATCTAGACGGGGCGCAGGATTGGATGGTCCAAAATATGTAGAAAAGTATGAAGGATAATTCGTGAACAAGCAACAAACGCAAAAACTTAATTGAGGTCTTACTTTCACTTCACAGCAGCCATGATAAACATAATTTGAAGTTTCAATCTTGTATTTAATGCTCTAATGTACTACCAACATAAAAATGAATTAAAAAAAACATGGCCCTCTCTATTAGGTCTTTTATAATCATATTTTATATATTCTTCATTTAGTTGCACCAATGAAATCAACAGTTTAACAATGAAACTGTTGCGGGTCCAAAATTATTTTTTTTTATTTATTTTTTGTATTTCCACCTGCTGAATTCAAAAATCAACAATACAAATGATGGATTAGGTCTTGCTTTAGAGATACAGTAACACAGTGTAAATTTTCAGTTTGGGGGAAATTTCGTATTTGGGAGTTGTCACACCGGTTAACTAGTGCAACACACATCTGTTACAACTCTTGTTCAGGTATACTGTGAAAATAGCTGCAAAATTAGAGATGATCCCTGTTTTTTGCTGTCCGATGCTTCAGAGGGAACCTACAGAACTCTACAGATGACTCTAGTATTTTTGCTTGACTTCACCTATAAAAGTAGGATTGAAAAAAAAGAAAAATAGTTCAATAACCGAATCGTCCATCTACTATTCGATCTGTTCCACATTTAGATACGCTGCCCCAAAGTTATGAGCTGGAAGTAGAAAATGAAGACAGTGTGAAAGAAGGAGAACCAAACATGACCCTGATTTCGAGGTAAAAAGTAATAAACCGTACAGACTGAGTCAAGAGGAATTAAGTGATCTCATTCGAGACCATGACTTCTCGAAGGAGAAGGCTGACCTTCTCGGGTGAAGACTACAGCAATGGAATCTTCTCCAACGCGATGTCATGGTCTTACAGTACAGACAACGTCAGGAGGATCTGCTCATTTTTTTGAGAACGAAACGATCTTGTTGTTTGCCATAACGTTGGCTTGATGGAATGTTCGAATTTCAACCATGATCTAATTGAATGGAGACTATTCGTAGATTCTTCGAGATAGGAAATTGCGTTATATTCAAGCAAACTGGCCTGAAAGAAATCTTAACTCTACCGAGAAAAATATCTCTCGTGGACCCGAAAGATGTTCTTTTTCAATCCTTACATATAAAGCTAGGTTTGATGAAAGACTTTGTCAAAGGTGTGAAGCAAGATGGACAGATCTTTAAGTACTTAAGGAACAAATTTCCTGGATTAGGTAATGCAAAGAGAAGAAGGAAAGAAAGGTTCTTGGTTGGGGCCATAAATTTAACCACTCCTGCGATCCTTTATTTGCTGAATTTTGGAGTGGAAAAGAAAGGAAGCTCGAGAAACCTTCAAGGGAATTACTCATGGATTTTTAGACAACAAAAGAGATGATAATTATACTCAGTTGGTGACGGTACTTCTGCATGTCCTCTAAAATCTATTTCGCTTCCACCTAGACTATTTCCTTCAGAAATTTACTTACACAACTGAAGCCAAAAGACAATGGTCTCATGATCCATCCATGATCAAATCCAACCACCTGCCAGATATCCTGCCGTCAATTTTATAACTCTTAGAATGTAACTGTCATTAAAAAGAAATAATAAATGGACTTTCAATTTTGTTAGCATATCATTAAAATGTATCATTTTCTCTTAATCCGTCAATACCAAATAATTGTATATCACAGAAACTAGAGCGAATACAAATTTCTCCTTGTCAAGTTTGCTTTTCTCGGCGTAATATGCCTTGCTTATCTGCATTTCTTCGATTATAAAAGGTATGATGAAGTGAACAGGTCACTACGTCACACAGAAAGAATCCCTCAACATTCTACAAAAGCGGTCAAGCGTCTGTTTTACTTCTACGACCGTACACGTTCCAAACAAGTCCGATCTAAATATAGCATATTCAAGTAGCGAATCGGGCAACAATGTAAGGTGGCCTGCTGGAGTGACAGGTGGGTATAAGAATGGTCACCAGGCACGACTCCGCCGTTACTACTGTATCCGGTCATTTGTTTCCATTTTATGCTACCGAAGAACTAGTTGGGGGGAAAGCTACGATAAGCAAGAAAAGAAAACAAGAAGTACGTGGCGGAGGAACTAAATTATATTTGCAGAAGTTTATTAGGTGCAAGATGGAGGAAATAAGAATGGAACGGGTTGGATTTATTGCGGATAAGATGAAATGGACTTCGTGAATAAATTTAGAATGTTGGAAAATGTATTCTTAAACGATATCGTTATTTCGTTATTGGTTAAAGTCCTACCAGATTTTCGCGTTCATCTTATACGGCGATAAGGTGATAGTAACAAACCAATGGAACAGTTTACACACAAAAAGGATTCCCAAGGTTATGCTTCAATTAACTCGATGCCTACTTCTGCATTGTTTCTCGTTTTCCTCCATTATTCGAGCCCCGACTCAGGAACACTCCAGCTCACTTCTTATTCGGAAAGTGGCTTTCGATTCCGGACTTCCAGTTGGGAAATAGGGGTGGTGGAACGTTAGGAAATAAGTCGAATAAAAGATAGTATATTGAAGGAAATGAAGGATGTAATGGAAATGGGAGATTAATGTTGTTTGATTGAAATTTTTTAGGAAAGGCGGAGGGGTTTATTGTACTCGTAATTTTTTTTAGCAATTTGATTATTATTAAGATTATTAAATAAATTGCATATTTACTTGAAATTGTGAAAATCTCGAACGAAGTTCCTAAATACATTTTTTGACTTAGCCTACCTTAAATTCCTCGCACTTTGTCCAAAGGTTCTCTAATCAGTGCACTTCATCACGAAATTGGGGATCTGGAAGATCTGCAAAATATCCAAGTATGGTAACTACCTCTTCATTTGATACAAACCGTTTTCCAGTCTTCTTTTCTTTAGGTTAGGGAATAGGTCAAATTCAGAGGGGGCAAAATCTGGCAAATAGGGCTCTAACAATTCGTATTTTAAGCCTCTCAGTCGGTTCGGTGATTGGTCTAGGTAACAGAGAATTATTTACTGTTGGAATCCAGGCCTTTTCCCATGAATTTTTGCATCCAATTAATTTAAAGTGTTTGCATAACTATTTACCAGTTGTTATTTTACCTTAAGCATCTCAAAAAAAGATTAGCCATGACTTTCCCAGCAAAACTGCTTCCTTTTTTTGAGAAGAAAATCGATCTTGTTGTTTGCCACGACGTGGGGCTGATGGAATGTTCGAATTTCAATCATGATCTAATCGAATGGAAGCTATTCATAGATTCTTGCAAGCTTAGTTTGAAAATTGTATTACTTCTTCTATTCCTGCTGGTCATCACATGAAGGAGACTTGTGCAAACATGCATCTCTCCTCGACTCAATCAAATTAAACGTCTACTCTTAGGAAATTACATTATATTCAAGCAAACTGGTCTGAAGAAATTTTAACTCTAGCGAGAAAAATGTCGCTGCCGAGTCTCTCGAGGACCCGAAAGATGTTCTTCTTCCATCCTTACATATAAAGCTAGGGTTGATGAACGACTTTGTCAAAGGTGTGAAGCAAGAAGGAGAGGCTTTCAAGTATTTAAGAGACAAACTCCCTCGATTAGGTAATGCAAAGCTTAAGGAAGGTTTTTTTTTGTTGGGCTACAAATTCGACATCTGCTGCGATCCTGCCTGAGTTCTGGAAAGGAAAGGAAAAGAAGCTTGAGAAGCCTTCAAGAGAGTTACTCATGGATTTTTAGATTACAATGGAGATGGAGTTGGTGACCGTACTTCTGTATGTCTTTAAAATCTATTTGTTTCACTCCTACATAGACTTTTTCCCCCAGAGTTGTGGAACTGAGCATTAGGATATTTCTCGAATGGAACAAAGATATCACGGCCATTGGAATGAAGCAATGTTTGCGGCTTGTTGCCGGTTTGTGTGTAGGGATGTTCCGAAACTTACTTACAAGACGCAAGCGAAAGGACAACGATCTCATGAAGCCACCACATACCCCTGTCAGGTATTCTTCCATCAATTTAGAACTCTTGCCTGTGAAAGTCAGAGGGGGCCAAATCTGGCGAATAGGGCTCTAGCAATTCATATTTCAAGCCTCTCAGTTGGTTCGGTGAATCGTCTCGGTGACAGAGAATTGTTTCCTTTTGGAATCCGGGCCTTTCCTCATGAATTTTTGCATTCAATTGGTACAAGAGACCTGCATAACTAACGGATTTTGGCCTTTTTAGTGCATTACACCTAGTGTCTTGATTGTTGTTGCGTTTTTGGCGTGTGGTGGTTGACCCAAGTATGATCCATACTAAGAAATCGGAGCACAAATGATGTTAGATCTTTTTTAAAACGTCTAGACGTTATTGGAAAATTCGTTTTTGCATCTGCTTTTGGTCTGCATTTAACAGAGAATCTTGCACTAAGCTTTGTCATATTTATTTCTTGTTGTAAAATGTAACGTACCCCTATTTCCTGAGATGCGTTCGTCCTCTGCTATCTCATATACCTTTAATTGCCGGTCATTTAATACCAAATTCTGCAGTTTCCCGATGTTTTGCAACCACAGATGAAAACATCTGTGGTTGCAATTTTTGGTCGTCACGTGGTTCATCTTCAGAAGATCTTCCTATTTCTTCTCTATTGGTATAGTCTCCTTTACGAACCTCGGACGAATTGCCGTTAGCGATAAATCCTTCAACACGAGGGATTTTATTTACACACTTCATAGATTAACTTGTCACCTAATGTACGTTTCTATTAAAACGCCAAACAGTTTGGCGGTCGTGAGGAATTAACACGTGGTTGTGTTGTGGGAATAACGACCAAAGCTTAAAATTTTTTTTTATTTTATTTTTTAGTTCTTTTTCGTTATTCCGACAGTTTTAACCCGCAAAGAATGAATTACTGGTATCAATGCCATCTTTGAGCTACGCCGAAAAGTTATCACCTTTCCCTCGTAATAATGAAATTAATTCAATTTCGTTTTATCAAAAGCATTGTATGAATAAATCGTGCTCCATACCCTGATAATTCCTATTTATTGAATTCGTTTCTCAATTATCTTTCCAGAAGCCCAAAAATATACAGGGCGTTCCTTACCATAAATGCAATTTTCGAACTTAATCGCAACTGTGGAATATATCAATGTAACGGCCGTTTTACAGTTGTTAAACATGCTGCGATAGTACAAACCTGCAGAATAACGATTTGCACTGCTACACGGTTTAAAAATCGTTCCCGGGGACGCCAAAAATAAATCGCAGACATGCGACAATCGTTCTTTTTTTCAAATGGAAACATCGATTGTGGCCGTCACGAAGGCTAACCAACGTAGAAGTGTATTGGTGGGAGAAAGAAGGCTATATAGAACGATCGGCAACCGTAATAAACGACTTATTCACCGAGTAAGTCGTTGCTAATTAATATATTGTGCTTTTAGTCGGGCGAAGAGAAGGTGGTGGGCGTGATTTATGGGTTACGCGAAAGCCTTTAACTAACTATAGCGTTGTTTACATTTCCATATGCGATTTCAAGTCTTTTATTGCTTTTAATTTTATGCAATCTTTTGCCTAAAAGGAATCTAGTAATTCCTTTCGAGTGCAAATTATAAAAGAAGGACGATGTTTGGTCAAGAGTTTTTGGACTTTTTAGGTATCGATTTAAGTAACGATATTTTAAGGTCTACAATGCTAACGAGCATGGATTCTTTTGGAGAGCCCTTCCAAGCAAAACTCTCGCAGATCGAAACGAAAAAATTGCACCAGGTCGGAAAGTGAGTAAGGACAGGTTGCTATTATGCCCTCATAAGCTGAAACTGTTAATTTTTGGACGACGTTAAACAAACGTATGGCATTTAAGAGGAGTCCAAATTTTCGTGATGCTTTTGCGGGCCACAATAAGGGATGGGTCGCAATGAATGGTTCTATAATTGTTTGCACCTGAAGTGTTCATGCCGAACACTTCAGAACGACAGCGACTGAGGGCAAATGCATTCAAGCAATCTTTCTGCATTATCGCAGATCTCTACTGATGTTTATCATATCTGAAGATGTCCCAAATATACACATATTTTTTTGAACGCCATCGTTTAAAGATGCCTAAGATGCTTGGTGTATTGTACCATTTAATATTCATGGAAAAAATCTATCTGTTATAGCCTCCTTGACATGACAATAGTTTCTGGAAAAAAATCGAAATCGGGCATTTATTTCCGAAAAGAGGAAGTAATAAGTAACAATAAAAAAAATCGTGGGAGGTAATGGGTTAACCTGCAGAAATATATCGCACAGCAGAAAAGTACTTCCTTCTGGGAATTGTATCTGATGTTTGTCTCCGAATTCTTTTACCAGTTCGTTCTAGCGAGATCAGAAATAATAAAACAGCATAAAAGAGCTATCGCGAGAAAAACAATGGATGGGAAACCCCGGTAAAGAATGGAAAATCGAAGGAAGTAAAGTTCATCAAACAATCGCGGCTTATACACAGCCAGAGGCGGTCCCGGTTTTGAAAAGGCCATTCATTCCGTCGCACCCCACCTAACCCGTCGGTTTTTACGGTTGTGTCTCGTCGGTATCTTCGTCACTCTATGTCGTACTTTGATTATAAAATTATTCAAGCGTACGAATGGGGGCATATCCGAGGAACAGAGGAACAACGGATGAGTTGTCCCGTCTTCCCCTCTAGTGACAAGCTTCGAAAGCTCTCGTCGGCGGTGTAGGATGGGTATAATGATTACTGCGGGTCCATAGTATTCATTTCTGTGTGTATGTCTTCCATCCTTCGTAGTTATCTCTACCCTAAAGCTTTGCGAGAACCAGGATGACTGCCGTGACGTTCTAGTTGACCGTGATTCTGCTGCGATTGCGGGGTATTGTTGCCTTTTTGCGAAAATAGAATCTTTTATTTTAGCGAAAAGCGTTTGTCTTTTATTCTTTTCCTTTATTTCGTGTAGTTTCTTTTATAAACAATTGAGTGTAGGTAAACTCGGAGAGAAAAGATGCTCGTTTAAGCAAAATCTAGTTGAACCTTACTAGCAACAGACGATCTCGAACCCGGAAATTCAAAAAAATATGAAACTTTGGAGACGTCTTGGTACTACGCATTGTTTCTGGAAAAAAACATTCTGAGTAGCTGAAATGAATTTTTCAAAATTGGAAATTTTCCATTCTACGTATGCGCATAACTTGCTAATTATATTTAAACATACAATGGATTATTCTGGTCATGAAACTCCTCAAAGAGATGTTGAAAGTACCGGAAAGTTAAGGAAATTATTCAATGGCTCGGACCCTGTGCCATATGAACGCGTAATAAATGTATTTTTCTTCAAGTTGTTTTGTAAGCTCCCTCAAGTTTCATAATTTTTTGAATTTCTGGGAATTGTCGGGATCGTCCCTTGTAAGACTAGGGCACAACAGCGAAGCGAACATTACTGAAGCTAATGCTATAAAAAATTAAAGTATTTCTTTGTTTTATTTCCAATTTTTTTTATCTCAATATTTAAAAAAATTAATCATTTTACAACTATTAATTTCTTCGTGAATCCATTCACTTAACTTCACTAAATACCCCACACCACACATACCGGTACATAAGTATAGAGAATGCACGTGTGTCCGCTTCCGCAGAACGAGTTTTCGATCCCGCTAACCGGTTGTAAGTTGAGGTAGTCGGCTTCGAACCAGATGCAGGAAAGGCCCGGCGCGTGCCAACATCGAGCCAAAGTCCATTTTATGCCGACCGCGATCTCTCATTAATTGGCGGATCACCGTATTGCACGGTCATGGTTGGCGGCTTTAATTCCTCGGCCGTACTTCCTAACTCGGCCCCTCGTATCCTCTACGGTTGCCCTAACTTTATAGTCAATGTATTCATGTGCGGCGTCATGCATGTGTGATCTTTTCCGACTGGGAGGAGAAAAAATATAATTTCAACGGTGACTAGCTCGCGTCGTCGATGTTGTAGCTGGTTATTTACACGTTTGGTTCGGTAAATTTTATGTTTTCGGGAACGGTAGCAATGACAACGCGTAATATATTATTAACGGATTGGAATTCTTCTAGCTGGTGAATGGATGGGTGTGATAAAGATACATCTGGTTTTGTTCTTTCTCGTACCGTGCAAGCGTGCTGACATATTATTATAGATGTCTTTGTTTTTTACAAATTGAACCTCGTTACGTTTATAAAATAGTTGGACCTCAAACAGATGCAAGGATCACAGTGGCATGATTTTTAATTCATCAAAAATATTTGAAATTGCGATGGTTGTCTTTATTTTACTTTCTTTAACTAATCATTTTTTTAAATATTTAAATTAATTTTTTTAATATTTAAATTATTTTTTTTAATATTTAAATAATTTTTTTAATATTTAAATTAATTTTTTTAATATCTAAATTATTTTTGTTAATATTTAAATTAATTTTAATTATATTCTTACCGTCGATTTAATTCGGCATGAGACCGTAAAGGGTGCCCTAACCAAGCATCTAATAATTTTTCTTTAATAAATAAGGGGGCTACTTGTACAGCTCATCGACTCCCAGATAATGGTTGCATATCACAACCTAGACTCTGCAAAGGGGAAATAAAACAGCTGCAAACGCCAGTACAGTTTCTTTATCAATTACCGAACCTCTAAGCCTTAATCTCCTGCTCGGGTTCGGTGTCCGACATAGCAACTAGTTACTAGGTTTGAGCTTGCTCGAAAATGTACCAAGTTCATTTTGCCGACATTCAGCCGTTATTGTCGCACAATGCTTGAAAAGAGAATATAATTTTATTTGCCTGTACACACACCAACTACACGCTAGAATCAATCACAATACAACTTGCATCGTCCGCATGTCGGGACAGCGAACAACGAGGTGATGCCTACGTATATTGTGCAACACCTGAGAGTCCGTGATTGCCCTGAAGAGATATGGGGCTTGGAAATCATCCACAGTTGTAGAATAGAGCAGCAACTTCTACTTTATTTTGAAAGAAATATTATACTTACAACAAAGCAACAATTTTAACAATATTTCGAAATACTTCTCAAAAAAATATTGTTTGATATTCGATACTTCAAAAATAAAAATAAACACCAATATTTAATAATCAGGAAAGATTATCCGTCGAAGGGACTCAACAAAAACGAACAGTCCAACCAGCCCTTGTCCGTTCGGTAGCCGTCTGTATCATCTCGTACAGATCGGATATCGTACACCGCGGACTATCTGGGTCGATAACACGTTCGACATACGTATTAAATTGCTAACCACCCGCTGTTACACATTGAAACTTGAACGGCGAGTCGAGATCCGGAAGCACTATACTAGCTGTCGCCATATGAGTAGCAGTTAGAGCAGGAGGCGGAGGTGGTGCTGCATTTCTTGCGATTGTTCAGGGTTCAATGGACTCTCTCTTATACCGTTCAAACATTCCGGTACGTCGGATCACAACGAGAACGTCGATATTCGATTGTCAAAATAATAAAGGTTGAGACAAAGTAAACATGTGTTTGATGGGCTTCTAAGGGATGGGAGTGTGGGGAAAAATAGGGGCGGCGATTATCGATTATTGTTTTTAAGTCGATTTTCCTGTACGGAGCTAACGTTGGCGAAAGCTCTACAATTTTTAGCTTTAAATCTATCTTGCAGTATTGGTTTCCAGAAAGTTTTTCCACAAACATTTCTATTTGGTGAAGCTGCGAAATTCTTTTAACAAATTTTAATTTGTTCTTATTATATCCTTTATTGCGGTAAAAACATAAATAAATCCCTTCGTTTCATGCCGAAATGTTGTAGGAAAATAATGTAGATGCTGGAATTGTATCAAAAAAGGTAACGTCTACACATTAGTTTAAATAAATTGAATTTGGCACTTTATGCTTTTAAACGAGAAACTTGGAAACTGAGTTCCTCTTCGGAATAGAAAAAAACTGCTTTGCAACCGTTTGCAGAAGGTTTCGGCTAGAATAGTTAGAAGATGCATTGATGCATGATTAATGCAGGATAAAGAAGCTCTAAGATAACAAAAAGACGTTATTGTCCGAGATCAACAAAAAGAACCGTTCAGAATGGGCGAAAAAAGCCCCAACAATTGCCATTGAAAACTGAAAATTTTTATCTGAAGGTTTATCTACGATTGGAGCGGTGGTTTTTACAAAATTATTAAAATTCAGCATAATCAATTAATTCAAACATTTTAAGCCTTATTTTTTTGAATTAAGATCTCTAGGCATAGATGATTAATCTATTTTCAGAAATTCATACTTTATGAAGTAGAAGTGGGATAGAGTAAAGGCAATAGATCATCTCGAAGTTGATATTTACCTATTATATGGATCGAGTACTTATTGTGCCCTCAGTTGAGTAAGTATTATGCTACAGACCGATTTAAACTTTCAATTTCGTGGGCTTTGTTCAAGTTTAAACAACTAGACCTTTTATTTATTTAAATGTGGCGCATAGCTGCAGAGAAGAGTCTTAAAGAATAAATACTGCTTCTAGTAAATAGTTTCTTGTTCAGATTTTTGGTACCTCTGGAACTACCTTTATGCGTCGTAGAGTTAAGGAAGAATTTCATACGGATTACGTCGCCCCTTCTCTTAAGCACATAGATGGCAGTATTATGATAGGGAGCTCCATGTCATTTTAAAACGTTGGGGAAATGTTCGCGTCATTTTTTATCCAATAACATCGCTCTCTTTATCACACAGCTCTCGAAAAATTAAAGATTGGATACACAAAAATGGATTCCATCTTCTGGATTGGCCTGCCCAATCTACGGGTCAAAATCCGAATGGAATTTTTCCACAAATACTCGACACATTAAAGGATCACAAACACTCTTCAAGAACACTACTTGAAGCCAAAATAAGGGAAATATGGCGCCGGCGCATTGCGAAAAATGCCCAAACGTACGCAAGCAGTTATTAAAGCCCGAAGAAGTCGTACACGATAGTTTACATCTTGTAACACCTAAAGTGCTTCGTTTTATTAACCGAGGCTGTATGTATCGCATCGTTCTAAATCCGATCTGTCTGTGTTTATTATTATCCATCGCGGAAACTCAGACGCACCGATCGCGTAATCTAACCGGCCCCGATGTCGGGCATTTGAAACCAAGCGAGCTGCAACGGTAGCAGAAAATATCGCGTAGGAGGCGTTGGCTGGCTTTGCGGATGCCGCTAGGTCATCAAACATCTGTTTATATTTCAATTCTGAGACGCTCCCGATCCAACACGATATACAGTGCACGTAATAGCGGTAATAGTTATTTATTGTAGGCGGCTGTGGTCTGCGTGGTAGAAAGCCGATGTAATAATGTGTTTACGTCTTGGCTGGCGTTGAAAGCCTACAAAAACAAAACGTTAGCGTTTATGCGGGTTCATATGTACGTATATATCATATACATATACTAATCAAGATGTAAACTCTATATAATCTACGGTATATTATGTATCTGGTTGTAACGCGGATAAAATTGGATCCCTATGTATATTCAAGCAAGTTTCTGACAGCGTATTATTTTAGAGCAGCCTGACGATATTTTATAACGAAAATGACGTGAAGACTGGAATAAAATACATAATTAATTAGGTTGTACAAAAAGTACGATATACAAGGTGTTTCAGAGATCTAACGACAAACTGTCAGGGTTGAATCGATGGTGGAAGTCTTAATAAATACATGGTCAAAAACGCTTCGGATCCGAGATATTCGCTAATATGGGTTGTCTGGAACATGATCCAAACTGTTACGTTGGCAACAAAATTAACACCTGTTGAGGTTTCCACATGGACAACAGCCGCATAACACGACTTTGCAACAATACATCGCCAACTTTACGAAACTGGAAAATTTGAGGGTTCGATGGTGAATGCGAAACGCAATGTTCGCCTGGCAGCAGTCGAGGAAGATGTGTTGGGTATTGTTGCTAACAACCCCAGAAGCAGTACTTGAACTACTGCCAAACAAAGAGAACTTAGCGCTTTTACGGTGTGGCAAATTCTACATGAGCAACTGTTGCACCCTCTCCACATTCAAAAAGTGCAAGTACTACTTCCTCGTGATTTTCCTGCAATTCTATAGATGGCTTTTAAGCAAGACGCGACGTAATGATACGTTTACGAAAGGAATTGTGCGGATTGAGGAAAATCCATGAAGTACATGGAAGAGGCCATCAACAATCAGTAGCAAATCTAGTACTATTTGTATTGACTGGCCGCTTAACAGGCCATATTCACACGAACATTTTGGCAAATGACTTACCAAAGTCAACCTACAGCTTATATAGGAGATGTGGTTTATGCGCAATGGTGCACTTCCTCCTTTTAGTCACCACGCACATTCTAGGTATACTGAAGGTATGTTGTGCAATCTCCCTTGCTGCATCTAATCTCATTTTGGTTAAAGTAAAAATGTCCATAAATGTTGCTTAGAAGCGCCGCCTTCCAAAAGAGCATTAAAGGCAATGCAGCATTTATTAAAAACTGGCATTTTATATAAATATAACTAACGCATTATTAATTAAAAAAAAAGAACGGCTGTATCTCGATATAAGAAGATGTACATATGACTTTCTTAGGCCAGCAGAATTAGACTTTATGTGATTCAGATATTTATTTACAATTATTTATTATCTTTTGTCAATAAAATATTTTTTTATTTACTTACTTAAATAAGCTTCAATTATGTCGCGATATCTTATGTAAGTTGGCGAAAACACATCAAAATATTTAAACTGAGTTCGTTCATTGCGAAATGCAATTTTTCGCAACGAATTCGAGTAAAAACAAAGCAAATTTTATCGGGATGTCATGTACTCGCACATCTTCAAATCAACATATTTAACATTAAAATAGCCCCCAGACTCACCCGTGTACTTGAAAACTCATAATTTCCGAAAGAAGCACGTGAAAAGTCTACCCAAAACCGTAATTCAAGATTAAGGAAGCCTATCACAGCCATTACCAGCCTACATTATCATTATATTAATCCCTTTTCTTAGCTCCGACTAACAAATTTACGATGCCACCCTTTTTGTTGCTTCAACGCTCCTCGAGGTAGCCAAAATTTCGCGTTTTCCACGCTACACCGTTTTGATCTTAACTTAGATCGTAAATGACAATAGTTATTGTTGATTTTAGTTTGTAACATATCCCTATATGTTCGAACATTTTTGAGTTGAGAGTTTTTTTTTGTGAGCGCCACAGGTTGGTGCTGTTATTGTCGATGTTCGTAAACTTCTTATGTTTAATCCAATATTATTAAACGGATCAATGTTACCCTAAAATCATTATTAAAAAGTTTTTTTTTATATTTATTTTGCTTAGATTTAAGAAAAGAAGTTTTTGTAAATTATCTGGCCGCTAATCATCTGAACTATCTACTTTAAATCCTGACTAAATAGGCTCTAATATGGCGAATTTCATCGTTCTTTTTTGTTTTCTCTAGTGTTATTGTTAAAAAAAAAATAAAGAAAATATCACAAGATTTTGATTTTAACCCAGATCATACTTCATACTGATAAATGTCGAAATAACGAGAAAAGAAACGAAAATCAAAATTCAACCGTTCTAACACATCCCAACAGCCATACCAACCCTAGAACGACGTCCCTATCGCGATCGGATCAAAGCAAGCATAGAATTCCCGTTCCATTCATTGCCTCGGTATGGAATTAGCACAGAAATTGGATGCCGTAACGGCACTCTCTGACTCTCGGGGACGGTGGCGTTATAGGAGTATCAAGCGGGTGGCAAGAAAGGGATGCTTTTACGCCCATTCCTACCTCTCTATTCCCCTTTCTAACCATCACAGTATCCGGAAGGCTGCGAATTCCGAATTAAGACGTCCGATTCACGAGTTGCATACTAAAATTCTAGAGTGGAGTGCCCGCTATTGGATTCCGGGCTGGTTAATGTAACAGTTTTTCGGTGAAGGAACGATTTTTAGTCTGAGCGAACGTTCGCATGGCTTCTGTTAGAGTTAGAACGAGAAAAAATGTTTTGGGAGAGATTCGGTTAGGTTTCTTCGTTAATTTAGCGTGGCCAATAAAAATTAATGGCTAATAGGAAGGAGCGTAAATAATTTAGAAATGGTAAACTTATTTCTTTGAGGGTCTACATGATAGATGGACACGTTCGAGGATGGTGTGATAAATACCTGTGTTAAGGAAGATAATTTAGTAAATTTATGTTTCTTTGTAGCTCGATGCACTTATTAGTCTAGCGATGTTTTTAACTTCTTTAAGCCATCGAAAGAATATGATTTGTCGAATTCTCGAGCTTTATTTCGGAACTGACCTTTTCATTTGGCGTGAACTGCTTTCCGCCAACTTATTTTTTTTCAAGTTTACAAAATGGAAGAAGTTACGGGAAGAGGGCAAATCTGGCAATTATGGTCGATGGAGCTCCAGTTGGGACGTTATCATGATAGTAGAAAGTTTTTTCTTCACTAGCTGGGGCCTTTTCTCTTCAGAAATAAATCAACAGTGTTGTCCCATGATTGCTCTTCCATTCTTCAAAGAGTCGATTAAGATTCTGCGATGGGAATCCCAAGAAATCGTCACCACAATTTTTCCGTCTGAAGGAATCGCCTCGACCTTCGCTGGGACAAACCCATTTTGTCTTTCGATTTTTTCTGGCGGGTACTGATGTATCGATATCTCATCTAGTTACATCACGCTGCGGAAACTCACACGTATTGCGCTTAAATATGTCCAAACATGGCTTTGAAGTTATAGCGCGATTCTGTTTTTGATCAGCAGAAGAGGCAAACATCTCGCTGGTAGCTTTCTTATACGCTATTTTTCGCAAAGGATGTTTTGCAAACGTTCAATTGAAATGTTTACAATTTTAGCAATCTCTAATCCTCATCCCGACAATGTGCTAATACGAATTATGAACATTATCGATCATATCGTCCCTAGTTACCGCAATTCAGGCCTCTCTTCCTCAAAGGACATTTGGCCACGCTTAAATTCATTAAACCAGTATCTGATGGTGATCATCGTCCTTATAAATTATCTTTAATTTCTGCGGTCGTTTTTTCATTAAAAAAATAAATCGAACTCAATACTTGCTCATTTTCAACAGCTCTTGGGTACTTTTCATCCATTCTCCTCTTCAAAAACTCAACCGCACACTCACAAATTCTTTCGTTCGGAATCAAATACACCATCACTTCCAGCAAGATAATGTTGAAACAATACTTCCAGCATTAATTAAAAAAAAATCTGCCATTTGCGTTGGTGGCAAGGGAAAAGAGGAAAGGGGCAGGTATTTCCATTAGAATTTGTCACCTGGAAATGGAGGTCGGCGGTGTTTTTGGACCGATGATGACGACGCGATAAATTCCTTTTGTCTGCAATTTCGTATTTCTCGCTTACAATTGCTAATCCGGCCATCTTTCGGGGGGGGAGTTCGAAACGATGCAGAATTATTTTTCGACGCAGAGGCTTTCACAGGATGAAGCAAACGATGTGTGAAAAGGGGATAATTATTTAATGGAGCCTAGCAGTTTTTAAATGGGGGAAAAAACGCCGGTTCCGTTGAAATTGAATGCGCGGTTTTATTTTTTATTAAGCGTACCTCCTTTCCTTTTTTTTTTGTAATTCCGGGGGGCAAATAAAACGTGAAAGAGTGAGGTTTATACCTTTTTTTTATTTGCTAATTGTAGTTGCCGGTGTCAGATGGGGCGACAATATTTATTTGTTCTTTTTTATAGATTTGTAGATGGAGTTTCATTAAAATAGCTCCAGTTTTAATAAGGATAAAGCCTTATAAAAGTGTTCTTGCTATTTTTGCAGCTTATTTTTGTGATGTTTTGAGAAGTGATTTGACAGAATAAACAACCAGATTGAAATCCTTTGGCTTAAACATTTCAAAATGACCGAGCAACATCGAACCTTGGTATTCTCCAATTTTTTTCGGGTACCACATTGCGTATACAGGATTTGCTCCTGAAGTGGGAAAATTTAGTCAACTCAATTTTTAACAAATCTTTTGGTTCAATTATGAACCAAAATTAGTGTATTTTCAACATCTCTCGTTAATAAAACAGTTCAAACATTCCCGAAATCCAGTCGCCTCATTGCCACACAGCATTTTACCCCCACAACCTCCATTCACAAACTGAATGATTTAATGAAGCGCTGATAAGTGCGATGAGCCGGATGGCGCTAAGGGCATTAGCCAGAGGTTATTCTAATGTAGCGCCGGCCACTTAGCCGAATTAGTTCGTGGAATTTAGAGTCTTCCCCACCGTACTTCACTTCCAATGCGCTCCAATGGCAAGCAACCGAACGGAGCGGGCCGAAAGCTACGAAGGGACGGGAAAAACTGGTTACGATTCAGCTCTCTTAATTTAAATTAGCGACTTTCTTTTGTTTGCCCCTTCGCAGAGGTCGAAAATGCGGTGCGAGGATCGGGAGCAGCGGGAAGATCTTATTAGGGTAGATACGCTTCGGTCTACGAGGTTTATTAGCTGATTTGTCGCTTGCGGAGTTTATTTTTCGGTGTGCGCTAGTGAAAGATGTAATTAAGCACACATAGAGAAGGTTGGTTGTTAATCGCTCGTGTAGAGAGGTCGATTTAAATTTACGTGCAATATGTATACGTACTGGTTGTCCGATATTTACGCAGCATGTTTCGGTAAATTTATTGTTATTTGCAAAGTATTTTTGCAATTTTTTTGTTTTTTTTTGTTTTATTTATTTGTTAGTAGAAACTGTGTAAAATAATGGAACGAAATTGTTTTTTGACGAAATAATCTTGGGAGTTCCCTTTAGTCTGTTTGATCATCCGACAAAGTACCGATTGCGAGTGACATTATAATTAATAATAGCTGTTCGACAGCCTTACGCAAGGATTTTCCCATCCTCCTTTATAGATCGGGCGTCTGGAGGTGGGAGAAAGGGTTGCAATCTTTACTGACCATTTTACGTGTTGAATATAACATAATAAGCCCCTCTTTATTCGATAAACTAAAATCGGGACGCGTTTACATAGCTAAAATATGAAATTCTACCCCACCATTCACGTTGCATTGTTATCGGACATGGTGGAATTTCGAAAATAAATAGTCGTGAGTCCCACGTATGAATACAGCGATAGCTAACCCTCGAACTGAATAAAATACATCGCGACTGCGGTAATTTCAATAAATTGCCCGACTAAGGTAAATATCAATATTTATCCCGCGATTATTTCGAGAGGCGGGGGACGGGGAGAGAATTTTTACAATTTTTATCCCGCTGCTCTAAAATCCCTACATGTTAGGAACACACCAGCGCAGAACAAAAGCGATTTAATTCGACAATCGGTTACGAATAATTAAAAATTATTAATTGTTCGGTTTTCGGCCGACAGAGTGTGGTATTCTGCCTACGAGCCAGTGAATGTACCTACTTTTTCATTCTATTCAATACTGGTCCTTGTTGAATTCAATATTATTAATGCAATAAATTGGAAAATTTCCATATAGAGTTTGAAATTAATAAATTTTAGATGGGCAGATTTCGGCAATATTTAGTTTCGGAAACGTATGAAAATTAACTGAATAAATTAGAGGATTGGTTGAAGGGGTGGTTTAGCGTATCACGGGGCGTCTGTCACGAGTCTTATGTTTGTTGGCCAACCTCTTTCTCTTTTTCTGCTCCGGCTTCATCAGTTTCAAGCCATGCTTTGCCGGCACCGACTTTAAATGTAACTTTTGTGGGTTTTGTTTGTTTAGCGAATATTTGATCATATAATTTTGTTTTGTGGCTGAAATGTAGCTTCATACAGCTTTACCTTTCTTTTTAATCTTCCCCACCGTTTACCGCTTTGCTTCCCGTAACTATGAACCAATTTGTATTAAGTGTCGTTCTGCTTCTCGGACGAACCTTTGTTACCTTTGTTGGGCTGGATGCGGCTTCGCGGGAATTTGGCTCCTAGTATCTTACAGCTTCCCTTCTTTCACCGCTGGCGGTGATGTTTTTGATGCATCATGCGCGCTTTTCTTTCGCCTCCTCTAGACCTTCTTCTGGGTATTTTGGTGGGAGTCTGGGACACTTTCCATTCTGCCTTTTCCTATGTCGTTACCTTTTCCTATAGTTATCGGCAGACTTGTCGAAAGATCCATGTGGTGGTTGGGGTCGTGGGAGTTGCGCTGCGTGTTTTGGAATTCTTCAGAGTTACTTAGTTGCTTTCTCTCTTTGAACTTTTGAGCACGTTATTCTTGTTTTGACATTACCTTTCTATCGCTGGATACTACGTATGTTTTACGACTTTGGTGTGCCGAATTTTGACACTAAGCCATGTGTAGTGTTTTGTGGTAACATTAATCAAGCATTGGGTACGTACCTTCGTTTTGTTGATTATATTTTCGGCTTACGGTTATTTCTACGCCGCCTTATAGTTCTTTTGTTGGGCTAAAGTGCCACGACAACGTAATGGAGAACATCCACTTGAGGATCTAAAGATTCCCTATGCGCGGTTAAAGCAGATCTTCTCAACTCAGGCCCGAATACCTTTTCCGCTCTTTCCCCGGATTCATTTTTTGTCTTTGTCTTGCACGTGATGCATGGCATTTTAATGTCCAGGCAAAAGGTATTATTTACAATTTTTACCTTGATATTTGTATATACATAGCCAAGAGAATTAGAAAGAAAACACATTCTTTCGCATCACGCTCATGAAATTACGTCTTTATTCAATGATCACCGGAGTCGTCGGCTTTGCCTCCTCCTTCTTCTATCGTCCCCGCCGTACCATCACTCTGGGCGCTGCGCTAACTTCCCAGCCAATGCGCCTCCGTTAAACACACTTCGCTACTTTCATAAAGCTACTTACTATTCCCAATTTGTCGTATACTTTTCATATTACTTAATAAAATTCGCAGGATGAAGAGTGAAACGAGAGAGGTAGACTCGATGGAAGGGGACGATGGGAGATGTGGAATTGCACGGAAATGCACTTAGGACGTATATACGTCAAACGACAGCCCGGTCGAGCAGTGAAAGCGTGTTGAAAATTCATTTTAAATTTTTTACGGCCTCTTCCGCTCCCTTCTTAAAGTTTCCCATCCATGCTGTGGCTGTAGCCTGGATGGCAAACGCGGTATTCTATGCTTTCGCGTAATTTAATGTGCACTTAGATGCATCAAAAGGTGGATACACGGAGCAAGAGGTATCTACATTGTGGCATGGGGAAAATTACTAAATTCCTGTGAAATAACAATTTATTGAATGAAATGACATACAAGTAGATGTAGTTAAGTAGAAAAAACAAAAGAAAAATAGTAATAGTTAAACAAAAATCAAAACAATTTTTTTTATAAAATGAAAAAATTCGTACAAACTTTTACATTACGCAAAAAACAAATCTAACAAAATAATGTCACGAACATATAAACTAAAGAGCACAGACCCCAGAATAGATCCCTGCAGAACACCATGCAGCACTGAAAGATAGGAGGACTTTAGTTCTTGTCCCATTATTCGGATTTGTGCATCTGGGGCAGCATCTTCACAGACGCTGCCACGTCCCCCATAATTCCACATAATTTTAACTTATCTATTAAATTATCGCGTTGTACGCAATCGAAGGCTGGAAGGTAGATCACAGGATGTACTAACAGCAAATCTATCTTGATCAAGATTTTGACTAAATCATTACCAAAAAATTTAAAAGAGCAAATTTGCCCTCCTTGAAGGCATGCTGATATAGCAACGAAATAGGTCTATAATTGTTGATATTCTTCCTATTGCACACACAACAGGAAATATTCTATCAATAAAAGAAGCAGAGAGATTCAGATCATCCAACAGAACGGCCTGTTTCTCCACTCAACCAACATACAACAATACGCTTTGACAATCTTACGAAATGTTCGTGGCGCATTTCTAGAAGGACAAAAACTCTCAACTTCGTCCAAGGAACAAAACTATACTCCCGTAATCCACCACGTTTACGTATTCCATCATCTAAAAATCCTAATCGTCTCAGACAAACCTTTCCGGTCGAGTAGATCGAGAAACGACGTTTACAAACGACCCGCTCGCCTATACAACGTCTCAATCGCGGAGAACCCGTTCCGTGATGTCCCGGAGAGTCTCGGGACTCGATTCCGGATAACGATTCCGGTCTACCTGAGAACGATTCCGGAGACCGCTTTAAATGCTAATTTGGAAGTGGGCGGATGTTACTTCCGTCTGCCTCTCGCTTTTACTGCGAAAGACCCGACTGCATTCAAGGTCCTAAGGATAAGCGGACGCAGCACAGAATGCTCTTCTCTCTCTTTTTTTGTCCTGTTCTCTTTGAAAGAAGCATTCTAGGAATCGTAGGTATATAGGGCGGTGGGTGTAAGGGAGAGGGAAAATTTACAAGATGCTTTGGCGGGATCTTAACGTTGTTTTCCGGTAAGAATTTGCATGATAATTGTTGCAAATCTGTCCGTCGCCAAGCTTCAAGGTTTTTCTAAAGGTTAATATTGAGTTAGTTTTCTAGGTTCTTGTTTTTCGATGATCTATAAATTGAGATCTCCTAGTCATCCTTTTTTTGTTTTTCTTCAATTTCTTTCCATGCTTTGGCAATTAAAACATTTTTGTTTTTGTTCAAAGGGTTGTACTTTGATCTTTTCTTAACAGATGAATTACAAATAATATTTTTTATTGTACAAAAAGAGAAATTCGTTCACGTCTACTTAATAATCACATATCTGCTCTTGCTCTGTTTCTTGTGTTGGATTTACGCCGGTCTGTCATCACTCTCCCGCTAATGAGCCACAATGTTTCTAAAAGAGGACGTAGCTAGACTACGTGTAAGTGTTGATCAGGTATAATATGCTGTATTTAAGGACATCTGAAAAACTGGCCGATCAAAGTATTGGACCTGGAGGTCTTTGTTTCAAAATAAAATTAGAAAAGTTAAGTTCAATGATTATTTACAATAATGATATTGATTCTACAGCCATCACTTGATTTTCAACTTTGGGAAGAGGAAAATGTCACAGGAAACTAGGTTAGTTGTTTTTTTGCCAAAAAGTGCTCGAACTTACTTGTTCCAGTTCCTTATTTCGTAAACACTCTGTACGCTTCTCCTACGACTGCATAGAAAATCAACACCCACTTGTTCCAAAGGCCAGCGAATTACAAAAAATCTAACAGGAGACCGCGACAACAGTCCCAAGTTCATTGTTTTCCATCTCATCGTCTACGATCGATATCCACTATGTGCTTTCATTAATTATTCAGAAGTCATTAACAAATGGGTTCCGACGCCGATTTAATTATTCATATATGAAAATTTTTCAGCGCGTTTGGGAACCTTTCGACCTTCCAGTTCGTCGGCAACCAACAGCAAACCAAAAACGTCATGTTTTCCACGGAAAAAGCGAGCAGAGATTTCGGGGCGGCCGGCGGTACTCCGTAATGGTTGCGAGTTCAAGGGAAACGGTAAGGGGAGTACGAGGGTAAAGGGAAAATAAGGACGCGTAGCAAAGGCAAATAAAAATATAGGATAGGACATTAATATCGATTCGGATTTCGGTCAGGGAGGTAGGCGGCTATGATGTTCGAAAACGAGCCCGCGATGCCATGAGGTTGTTTTTTTATTCAAACGATGATGGCTGGTCGTATGCGTATATTATCCAGATGAAATTTTTCCGGGTTGCTATGATTTTGGGGTTGAATCTAACCCTTTGTCGTAAGATTGATGCTAAAAAGAAATTCTATTTAAACGAAGTAAATGAAAGAATAGAAAAATAGGTTGTTTTGTCACTAAACAGAATCATGCAAAATCAATAAAAATTAACAACATTAATTAATGAATGAAAAACTTGCAAATTAGTTCAAAATTAAGGTTGAATTTATATTTTTCCATTGCAAGGATATTATCAAGCATTTTAAAAAAAAAGAGGGTTTCATATTTGACCTACCGATGGGACTTAGTAGTACAGAACAAATATTGTTCAAATTACATGAAAAAATACATGCAAGAAGGATATACTTTGGCGTTTTATGACGCTGAACCCAAGACTGTTAACTTCGTTTTTGTAGGAAATAGAAAACTACCGACCTTGAAGCAAGACGACAATTCTTTCGCCGGAAAACTCCAAGACACATATTTCGCCTATTTTTCGAAAAGAAATAGGACGAAATTGGTGTCGCCAGGGTGGAAACTCACCACCGAACGAATTCATAGAAGAAAGTCTCAGCGCGTTAGACAATCGTTGAAAATTGAGATATCTGCCACATAAAAATTATATTTCTGCAGTAGAGGATAAAATAACAACAGATCCAAACGCTTTCTGGAAATATGTCCAATCTAAAAAGAATAGAACACATCAGAAAATGCCTAGAAACAATAACAAAAAAATATAATGCTAAGATAGCTTAGCTTCCTCATGGTATTGATGGTAAGCCTGTCGGAATATTCACATGTGCGGTTTCCCAAAGCGCTACTAGCGTCACCATCTCGTGGTTAGCAGTCAGAGAACTGCTCGAGGAATGGTTTGAGGAACAGTACCCGTCTACGTCGCTGCTTCCTGAACGGCAGGCATGCGTTTCTTTGGCACTAGGAGGCGTCAAGAAATGTCGAGTTTGTCGTTTTGAAAGTTGTGGCATTAACTGTGAGGCAACAGCGATAGAAGGTAGAGATAAAAAATACTCTCGAAACCACGCTAATGACGCCAGGTAGGCAGAAACATGTCCGTGTGTTAGTGTATTTTTTTCTCTCCTTTTGTTGCGTTTGCCGTGAATTATTCCATCAATACCATGAGGAAGCTAAGCTATCTTAGTATTATATTTTTTGGTCTAAAAAGAATAGTTCAAGAATTTCTGTTCCTCCTAATGTTATTTTGAATTGTTTTCCGTTTTGCATCCAAATTGCCTGTGAAATGTTGAAGAACAAATTTATGGCAGATACCAAGTTCTCTCGTGAGGAACTGTGCCTGGACTATCTCGAAACCTCTGGAGTATATCTTTGAAAACAGTGACGTTCCTAATTAAAACAGAATCAATCCAGCTTTCAAGGAAGGCGGTGCAGCTAATGTCAGGTATTAATAGACCTACTAGCATTTTACCAAATTCTTCTTCCAAGGTTTTTGGACATACACTTCACAAAGAAGTATTATGGTTCATATCAAGTATTGAATAGAGCAGAAGAGCTAGATATTATTTGCACCGATTTGTTAAGATCCATTCTCAGCCCAACCATTTTCAATATAATGATTCAATCGTAGAGTTGTGATTTTCAGCTTTGGCACAAGCAGATGAATCAGGTTGTTATTGCTTGAATTTGCTTCGTTCGTTAATGAAATGCTGAATGATGCCGTCTATTTGAATACGTGAGGAAATATAGTTGATCCTCTTATAACTTGAAGGAAGTTGAAAATCAAGCCTCAAGCAATAGAGTTATCATCGAGTGTTGAAACGTACCACAAGGAACTTTTTAAAAAACAAGGTAGGGATTCGAAAAACATATTTAACAAACCAAATCGGAAGCTCAGCGACACAAGCACACCAGATGAAGAAGATATTGATGGAAAGATTTCCCAGCTTCCTCTCACCTACTCGGACACCGAGACCAATAAAAAAACATAGAATTTCAACCACCCTCGGCCTCGTCGTAAATCAAAACATTCGTTCGGTGGCGAGTTTCCATCGTCCTATTTCTTTTCGAAAAATAGGAGAAATATGTATCTTGGAGTTTTCCGGCGAAAGAATTGTCGTCTTTCAATTCTTCGCGGTTGGGGCATACGTAAGGGGATGTTGTAGAGGGAAATCGGCAAAAAATGAGAGGAATCCACGAACAAACCCAAGCAGGTGCGTATACAGAACATATGGATGAGTATGTTTTGCGAATAAAAAGGTGAAGTAATAGAAATTCTTTAGTGCGAGGATAAGAAGCCGTTTTTTTTGCGATTCCCTTCTTGAAAGCTTTCTGGTTTGCTTCTGCTGTGTTTTCTATGCCCAGTGATGTATCAATTATTTAAAGGATATTTCCATAGTCGACGGTTAAAAGTACTCTTCCAAGAGAAATTGCGATAAAAGAATATACGTGGATTGACGTAGAAGTTTTCTTTTACCTTGTCTACCACGCATCACTGCATTATTGTAATGAGATCTTGGATTTATTAAAAGCACTTGCACCTTAAACTAGCAACCTGTTAGCATTCCGAATTAGCGTCTAAAGAATCTCACAAATCTTCTCTAACTAACACCTATTCTTCTGCATTTCCACATACAATCAATACGTAATACAATCTCAAAAAGCATAAGCAAAAACTTTACTGAACTATAAACGCGTAATTCCACGCAAAAAAGTACCACGAGGGAACAAAATAGAAGTAAGAGGATTTATACACTTCCTAATTTTGATCGGCTTTTAGCGGCAAACAGTGCAGGGGGAAAGATTTATCCGACTAAAAGGACCACGTAGACGATTAAGCAATGCTGTAATTCCACGTAGGGGATAATTTTGGGGGAAATGTTAATGTTTCTGGAGTCGGATTGTCGACCATAAAGTCGCCGAACATTGCTGCAAGTTCTTATTAGATCCGAGAACGTGAATCCAATGCAAATCGTTCAAGATCCAGTATAGCACTAAGGAGGATGTTATCTTTATGGACCCCCGAGTTAAAATGACAATTGCTGCTACGTTATTGGTAATTGAGTAGCATAATAACGTGAAGGATTTGAAGCTAATTGTAGGTTGTAATCTTGTAAAATGCTTCCTGATTCGCATTTAAGTTTCCTGTAATTTCATCTAGATAATAACTATTGTTTTATTGATTAGATCAAACAGATCTTATATAGTAATGAGTTCAGTTGATCCAACGTCGCCAATTCCAACCAACTGAAGTCTGTTGCTCACATGTGAGAATTTTGTGATTGGTATATTGTGATCTACTGTGTCGAAAGTCTTGGAAAAGACGAATAAACTTCCCAACACAGTTCCTTCGTCTGCTTTTTACATCAACTGCATTTAAGGCTGCTGCAACATCATGTTAGACGGTGATGGAGCTTAGCCGTTACCTGAACGCAATCTAATCGAAAGCAAACTTATTACAAAATATGTTTTTTTTTTTGCCTATTTCAGTAATAATCAAGAAATTAATGTTTAGAACATTGTTTTCTTTTGTTATTTGAGAGAAAATCCATCCTTTATCACTTGCGGATGACGTGATTCCTCCAAGTCTAATTATTTGCTTGAAGTCTTACAGAGGTGTGAAAAAAATCTTGAGATGATCAACTATTCTTGATAGTAGTTGCTGCTGTCATGGTTCTTAGTCGAAAATTCTATCTTGGAATCGGATGACCTTATTGCTAGGAGGAGGGCAGTTCTGGGACTCCTTAACTACCATGCCTATACTCGACAGCTCACATAGATACTGGACCCGACTGCATTGGCTTTAGCCTCTGAAAGTGCTCCAAATATAAGCATCGGTTTTATGTACCTTTTGCAGAGTATAAGCTCTGTTTTAAGGTCGAGAGAACTGGCGCTGGAGAACAGAATCGTCAAATTCTCTCTTTCTTCAAAGAACTTGCTCCAAATAAACTGGACGTGGTCTTTTCAGATCAGCCGTTTTCTTCTTTTTCTGAAGAGGAAGGTTCAATGGCCGAAAGTCTAAGCTTTCGGCCCGCGACCTTTCCCAAATCTACAAAAACCTTCTAACTACGAAACAGCAATTCATATGGAAGATTTAAAAATTAACCTAACTTTCAACAATTGTCTATTCGAACGTGACTTTTTCAACAATTTATTCATTTATCCAAGTTAACGTTTACTTATCATTTTGAAGACAGCCTAATGTCAAAAAATTGATATTTTTACACCTTTTCCCTGGTCTCTAGCTTTATATCCCACGATTTTACCGTATTATAAGTTAGGATAAAGTGAAAGAAAAAATACCGACATTCACGGACGCAAAATGGCAGGCCGGCTAATCGGTCGTTTTCACGCTTCGAAAAATTTTAGCATTTTTGACGTACGATGCGGGGAGGATCGCCTCCCGCGAAAAGAGATGGGTGTTGGTGCCAGAAACGTTTAACGGGAGGGGGACAACGGCCCGACGAGGGGAAGGGTTCGCAGGATTCACAGGGATCGCCGAGAAGGATGGTGGTCTGTAGAAGTGAAAAAAAAAAGATAACAGATGGAGGTTTTGTTAGTATGTTGATGCTGGGAATGGGAGAGGGTGTCGGCGTTGGTGTTGATGGAAGGGGGAGATTTCTCTGAATAAATTGCGATATTTTTTGCCCAAGCCGTTCTCATGAACGAGATTTATCTTTCGCTTAATGATTTCTAAACAGAAGATTAAGCTACGATCTCGCTTTTATGCGGAGATCTCTTAATTCTCTTTTTGACTTGGAGTATTTTGGAGAAATAGCAGAAGGAATTTGTTTTATAAATTAAAGGATTTGCTGTTGTTCGTTACGAATATTAAAGTAAAAGATAAGCTTCTGATCTTGAAGACTAGTAAGTCGCAACCTATATACGTACAAAGCCTTGGAAGGAAGTTAAAGAAACTAATATCTCACTTCTCTTCGAAATTATCCTCCAAAATATACACAAAAGTCGTCAAATAAAATTAAAACGGATGCAGGAAACAATTATTACTTGTTGAGCGCAGACGATGGATGCGTTAGGGCGTTCACGTTAGTGTTGGTGTCTTGTATACAGATCGTGGAACACAGCCATATTTAATAGCCAGCAAAATAATAGAACGAGTAAGTGCTGATATAATAATGGAAGTACTTGTCAGCAAGTATTGACCAAATTTTCGAGGATATGAAGAAACTGGAGAAAGCCCTGTGATTGGAAATTGGAAAATTGTTTAAAGACATCTTCAAAAATTTGCTGCATATTACGTGCAGTGCCCGCACCTTCCATAGAGTTGTGGAATTTATTAAATGGCAATTTTCGAATGTTAATTAATTATTTAATCATACCAAAAAAGTTTTCTTGAAAGCACCTACAAGAGTTGATTTATACAAAGACAAATGGCCAGTACTTTTTTTACCTCCTTCTCCAGTAGTAACAAGATCTAGGACGTGATTAGAAGCCTCTTCATTTTACACAGATAGTTTGGAGTAAGTTGCTGATGTAATAAAAGCACGTAGTCTACTGAATTTAAACATGTTTTTTTCTTTTTATAAATAAATCTTTCTATTAATATTTGTATCACTTTTAAGCTACCACCTCATTAAAAAATGTTATTTGTGGTTAACATCTCGCACATTTGATGTAAAATTCTTTTAGAAAACGTACCATTAAATTTTTTACATGTAGAATAAATTATCATGGACGAAATCGTTACTCAAACCTTTAGAGAAGCTTTCCAGAGCACGTCCCAGGCGTTCAGACCCTCAGAGCAGCCTCACGGTTGAACGGCTAATATCCGGCCATCGTTTTCACTAATTGGCTCCGATTCACGAACCAATGCAAATGTTTCCCTTCAAGACATACGCGAGCACCGAACGATTTCCATTCCTACGAACCTAACGTTGCGTTTACTCGTCTTCTTTACTTCCAATCAGTTTTCCCCTTTTTCCATCTAAAGCAAATCATAGGATGGGATCAAAAATAAGTCCCACACTTTACGTTTTTTTTTCTGAGGGCTAACGAGCACCGATAGGAGTCGCTGAAGCAATGAAAAAGCGCAACAAGAAATTGATATTGCTTGTAAACACCGTCGTAACGGGAATATCAATTTTGTTCGTGATTTCTAACGGGCTTCGTCTGTTATTTACGGGCGGAAGGAGACCTAAAATATACAGTAAAAAGGAGCGTTGCGACGAGGGGATATTTTTAAGCGTATATACCATGGAAAATTGGGGATTTAAATGCGAATCTTGGAGCGTATATAAAGACTTGAAAGGGTGCTTAGACGCGTAAGTGCATATGGTAGATTGGTGTTCGTGAGTTTGAGGGAATTTGCTCTGGAAACGAATATTTTTACTGTGAAAGAAACGTTGCGAAAATAAATCTGCGTTTTTAGTACGCGATTTGTTCGGGAGGCTTACAGTAAAATTTATTTATCAATACAAAACTCATTCACGTGCACAAACGCCGAAGTGGTTGATTGGCTACATTGTTTGCTTGACGCTCAAATGCGATTCAATACTGGATGGTAACCTATAAAGGCGTAATAATACGATTATTATCAATTGATTAATTAATTTAATCAATGTTCATCAAGAGAATATCGCGGTTCATGTTTTTGTTTCCTCTTACATTTCTCTCAATTCTCAATTTCTTTTTCTTATCCATCTTTTTACCGCTAATTATCTTCTCGACTTTCTTAATTTAAATAAGTAATATTTTAGGGCTTTGTTGAACGATGTTTTTGCTGTGTTTGGGCGAGTCTGATACGAGTACTTTTGTCTGTCTTTGTCCTGAAACATTTTACCAGTGCAATACTTTTCGATTGTCCTTCCGTGTCTTCATTGCTTGTTTTATGTAGCTTTTTTTGAGATCATAAAAGGGGTTAGGACCAGTGAAGAGCATGTTCATTTCCTTCGATCTCTTGGTGGCTTGGGACCCACCGCAGGGTAACGTGGTTATTGCGTCTCAATTGCCGACATTCTTCCAATTTAGAAGATTCTAATCTAACTCGTCGTTACCTCCTGATGCACTCTCTTCTCATGCGAACCGATTGAGTATCGATATTGCAAATGATCAGAAGTTCTTGCATTCCCTACTTTTTTTTTACTTTGTGTCTCCCAAGTTAAGTTCTACTAAAAACATAAAAGGAGGTTCGCTTTTCAACCCGTCCTTTAACCATATCTTGATTGGAGTTGATTGATCCCTTTCGTATGTTTGCGATGCTTAATTGGCTTATTATAGGGTTTACTTGAATCAACAGTCGTATTAATTCAGATGTCCAATGAATGTAAGTACAAAAGAGATTTATCTTTTCCGGTGACAATTATAGTATCACCTTTACCATGGGGATTGACGTACGTGAGCATTTTGAAGAAGCTGAAGACTTATTTCCGTTGCATCTGGGAGTAGGTATTCACAATATAAAAAATAGCAACGTTTAATTACACCTTAACTTATCACAAAAATTGTTGGCTAAATATCTTACTTTTTCTCAGCATATCAAATCCAATCCGTCAGCGTGATAAAATATCTCCTGCACGTGTGTACACATCTCCACCTTGCAAGAGAATTACGTGCCACGCTAAAATATCATTCCCAATTGTAAATTTCTCACACTGAAGAGTAGCTGGAGTTTTTAGCGCGTTTATAAATTGGCACATTTGCAACCTCATTTTCTGATAAAGTTAGACTCCGCAAGGAATGTAAGCAGTTTGTCCAGGACCCGGCAGCAAATAAATACTAGGAAAATATGCTCTCGAGCGTGGTCTCGATGTCGCAATAAGGTACATAAGAATGGATGATGGCTTCGCAAGGGCGAGCGTATTAAATTATTCCCCACGTTTCAGCGGTGATAAAATTTTCCGGAAGAGGAGCTGGTTTCATATTTTTAGTTTAGCGTTGGTAATATGTAGATTAAGGAATTAGTTTTTGGATTATGAAGAGGAACCATATTTTACAAGAAGGACAATATTGGGACAATTGTTTTGAAATTTTCTCTTCGTACATATTGATCTAAGCTGTAAAGAATCTAGAGGATAAATAACTTATTTCTACCACCATATCGAATCTACCTCTGCGAATTGGCAGAATTGAATATTGTTGGCGTTTCAGGACATAAGTTCTGTGAAAAAACGATTAAAAGCTGGCATGACGACATTGATCGTATTCAAAAGCTTATCTTGTTACCAATTATTTTACGTTACAATTGGTACTACATCGACCAATGAAGTATATTGTAGGTCAGCTATGTAATTCAAAAATTCGCCGAATGGGCCTATTGTACTGAAGAAATCTACAATTTTACTCAGGGAGGTCTTCTGCAAACTCTCTAATGTGATCAAGGCTCCACTAAACGGATAAAATCCGATTCTGATGGGAGTGAAAGACAGTAGCAAAGCATGTATTCCTCTTTCAAGCACAGACAGTACCTTTCGTCTTGAACAAACCCATTCTGTGGAGATGTTGCTGCAAGCTGGATTAAAGAATCCAGCATGGTTTAATATACTTTCTGCCAATTTCTACAAGCTCCATATTTGACTTAAATGCAATTTTGTTTGTGAGAATGAAAGAAATATGCAATGAGAAATACCAAACTCTTCCTAGCTACAGCAAATTCGTCCCAACACCAACTACATCCATCCATATTCTGTTGGGGAAAACGAGTAAAGCAGCTACTGTTACTTGTGTTACGCTAACAACGTTTGCTCCAGTTTTTAACCCAATTACATGCCGCTAGGCGGCGCTCCAGATAGCTACGGGTGCGTTATCAACCACTTTTGCCTGTCACCCCTTCCCTCCCTTACGGCTTTCACCTCTTTCGCAACGCGTGTATCCTCCCTTACAAGCGCTACAGCATCACCTACTAACACATGTAGTAATTAATTTGGTAAATTATCAAGTATCTCGGGATGGGGATGATGGGGGAAAGGTAAAACGGAGCTGCGAGTCGGGGGTAGAGGAGGGTGAATGTCTGTGTTCTATGTGATGACGATGGCGTCCCCTTTCCGCAGCCCGCATGATGAATTACATCCATTTCATTTTCTATCTGCACTTGAAACGATTACGTACAGCAATGACGTATAATAATAAGCTGTGTACAATGCGGTATATAAAGTTGGTACCCCTGCCGATGCTAAAAAATGAACGCGATACGGCTATAAAACGATGCGAAGTAGGCTGCGAAATATGGAAAATTGTTTAGATTACAGTGCGGTCAAACGAATTTAGCTTTAAATGCAGATATAGGTTTCATTGTCCAAATACAACTAATCACCCTGTATAAATACGTCCTTCGTCGCGTTCACTATCTTCGTCTATTCATACTTCCTCTACGTCCTATCGTGCGCCATCCAGAGAGCGTTCGCATCACCGGGAACTGTTAAATTTAATTACAGATACTTAGACGTAATCGCCACGATGAGATCTGACATTTTGGTGGAGACGACGGCGGCCCCCCTCCCAAGACAGACAAGGGGGGAATTCACTACTGGATGCAGTTGCAACGGATTATGAGGTCTCCGAATTTACCGCGCTTGAATCTTCGCTAAGCGTCGGTTTTGATAATCTTGGCGGATGAAATGATGATGAAGAGCGGGGTTTTTGGAATGGAGGAAATTCTTGTGAATTTGATTGACGTGTAATAAACTGGCGGGTGGTGAAGTTTCTCGCCGCAGGAGGAGGGTGTTCGTCTATTATGTTCCGAAGGTTTTGTTGATGAATGAAATTATCTAAAACTATCAAGTGTTTGATTTTTCAGCATGCTGGGGAGGCGATTACAGATTTCAATGCTCAGATGGAGAATTCTATTAATCTTTACAATTTAAGGTTCCGTAAAAGAAAATGTTCTAATTTTCCGGGTTGCTGATTAACGAGATTATGGTACTCGAGGAAATCTGGGATATTTCATCTAATTGGGTAGATCTTGAAAAAAGCTATCGAATGAATTATAAACTTCACATCATATTTCATTTTACAAAGAAAACAATTTAATTAAAAAGAATAAAGATCGTTTAAAACAACGCTCTATATTGGGAAACTTTACACTCTAATTCGCTAAACTGCAGTGCATATAATTCCCATATTATGACCCAAAACATTTTGACATCCCATACATTCGCAAATAAATGACGCATAGGTTTGCCTCATCATCGCCGCACGCGTTTTACGTATCTCCCCCTTACTCTTCATCGACATCCGAACTCAGGCGGATTCCCTTGCAGGCGCAGGAAAGGGTGACTAACTCGCCCAGCCGTAGTATAGGGCGCTAGGGTAAATAAACTACCATATCCGTTAGCAATATATTCTCTCGCGCTCTGCTTGTTGCGAGGGGCATGTCTTAATGTCGATGTTAATAGTCTAAATGGGCTGAAGGACGTTTTTTTGGATTAGATGAGCTGCTTCTCTTTTTGAATCCGGTAGGACGACAAGGACGATGATGATTCAGTTTTTGGATGCTTCATTAAGCCCATTGATTGGCGACAATGGAAATTATGCAAATGCGGTATTGGGGCGCTTCTTTTTTTGATGAGGATTAAGGAGTGTTGTGGAGGGAGTAGTATCTGCAAGCTTGCCGACGGATAAGTGAGTTTTTAGAATAAAATTTTACGAAGCAATGAAATGGAAATATTATACTGAGAGATACATAAGATGAAATATTGTAGTAATCCAATAGTAATAGTACAAAAAAAATGGAGATACGTTTATGCTTAGATGCGAGAAACTTGTTACGAGAACACGGTACAAGTTGGCACGTATGTACTTGCTTAAATAATGAATTCGGCAAGAGACAGCTCTCCTAGAGGCTACTCCGGGAAGTTTCTTTGACGTCTAAAGAAATCGAGTTACATGTTGCTTTGGAAAATATAATTGCAAGTGCTCAACAAGAAAACATGTTCTGCTTTTGAACACGTAACAATTAGAGGACTCGCATGACGCAATTTGCAGAAGATGTAGTAGAAGCAGAAGCAAATGAAGAAGACAATGAGCTAGACATACAGATGGCAAGAAAGTATTGCCAGAGGTGGCACTCATAGGATTTATTGAGGAATATGTTCTTACAAAATTTGGAAGGAGCGTGGATGATGGAAAAATAATTCATGACATGGATCTTCGACTGTGGGCGTTACAAGCCAAATAAGGAATTGAACACCATTTTCTAAAAATGTATTATTGTTACATTATAAGTTATATTAATCGCTGCCGCCATTGTACCTACTACATTGTATCTTATTTTCAAAATTCTCCGGTCTTCGTCACACCCTATCCTGTATATCCACTGCAGTTTCATTGTACGCTGACTCTAATACAATATTCTCAACGCCGTACCCACTTCCATACAGATCCAATGTATAATTGCGTTAAGGCATTAGTATCAAAGGAACTCGAGTCTTTGAACCGCCAAAAAGACCATCAACAACTCGACAACCAACCGCGAACCCACTTCGCCTTCTCCAAAGAGCACAGAACACATCCATTACGTACATCCTCGTGTTATGCAGCCGTCGTACGCGACGCTAGGTGTAGCAAGAAACGAGAGCAACGCCACCTAGCGCACCGCGCCGCCTCCAGAACACGAAATCCCTAAATCAAAGACGGTTTTTTGGACGAGATAGAGCCGAGGGTAGAGCAACGCGGCACAGGTATGCAAATTAGGAAGTTTGACATGCAAACGTGCGATTTCTCCGTGTCGCGGGCGAGAAAATTGCGAACAACCACCCTCCTTTCCCGCTCCATTTCAAGCTCCTTACTTACCTCTATCTTCTTGTGTGGGCGGCTTAGAACCTGATTTTAACTTTGGCTTTCGAAAAGACAACTTGAGATGTGTTAAAATTCGTTGTTTAAACTTGCTTCGCTCGGTATATTATTATAGGAGGAGGGTTCTTTGAAATCAGGAGCTAAAAACTTGGCTCGTGGTTGGTTATTTTCAATACACAATCACAAAATTAAAGCTACACTTTTCTCATTGCGAAGCTTTTTTATACTCGTAGGTACAAGGTATAATTCGGCTTTCTCCACCATAACATCTTCTTCAACGAAATGGAAGCATATAGAACAGAGAGCCAACGTAAATAATGTGATAATGTCATCCTGCATGCGTAAGAAACCCGTGTTGTCTTCGCTTCAAGCCCCTTCTCGACGATTTTGGGCGAAAATTCCGTAATTAGCGTTGAAAGTTCTTATACTGAGGATTATGCAGGAAACGGAGGGGAGCTTGAGATGGAACTGAGGAGGAATGAGGTCGTTTTTGGGAGGGTGGGAGGAGGACGTACGCGCTAAGCTTATTGAGTAGAGAAAATTATTGATGAGGACTAAAAGCAAGCGTTGGATTTGTCTACAATGGGCGTACAAAGAAGGTTATGAATGGATTAAGGATTTACATAGTACAGCCGAGGAAAGGTTGACATGTAGCGCACCTTGGGAAACTTACTGAATTATTTCGTTCCCGTCAAAATTAGACGCACGAAGAGAAAATAAATGTTCAGACAAGGAATATCTCGTTGATCTAATAATATTCACGGGTTCCTGACGAACCTGTTTGCGCATTGGAAAATTAGTGAACTTATGTGGTTGGTATAACAGTTTATGGCAACAGAAACTTACACAAGGGCATTCTTGTTCGCTTCTTTGTTTTATAACAATTGGATATTACTAATGCCTACTGTGCGTGGAAGCAGTAACATAGTTTGTTCAGGAGTAATTGATTGACACCATAAGGTACCTACTTACAAAAAAAAAGAATAAAAAAAGAACTACTTACACAAAAGCACACTACAAAAGGGGGGAAACTTGTATGTATGTATCCACCTTTACGATATAGGGAAATGTATGTTCGTCTATACAAAAGGAAAATAGGCCACGGTTTTTGTAGCAATCGCAGATTTCATTTGCCGGTTTGGCAAACGAGAAAAATGGCGCCGAATTCCGCATAATATCGCGCAAATATCATTGTCGAGGATAATCGAGTCGGCTGCGGCTTAGTAGTGGCCAGCTCGACGTTCCGACATGGTCCCAATGCACTGATGACATCTCTCGGGTCGATGGGAGTTAATAACCAATCAAAGTGCATTAATATCATCGTAGTCGACGTCCGACGATGTCGATACCGCAGCAGTTCTGCCAACTTTACGCCTGGTTATTATCGTTTCCCCGTTGTGAAATCGGAGAATTGCACGGCTTATGGAAACGAACCGGTTTTGACTTCTCATTTCTGCGGCTTTAATGGCACTTCGATAACAGGGTTTCTGCTCTTGTTTTAAACTTACGACCATGTAATCCCAATGTACATCTAATCGGTATTAATAATTTAAGTTGGCAGTACTGTTGAGTTGGCGGTAATTACGCTGTGGGAAACACGCATTAGTCCTTTAGTTTTAGTGTTTTAGATTTAGGTTTCTCTTACAAAGAAATATGGGCAACTGGAAAATTCAGATTTCAATGAAACTATAGAGACTGAAAGAGCATCATGACATAAGAACGAAAATTTTCTTAGCGCCCGAATCCCTCGATTTCGGGATACAACGGCCCCAAGCTATAACGAAATCGGAGGATTAGCCCGCTAAAAAAAATGCATTGTTCTTATACCATGCTACTCTTTCACCCTCTACAGTTTCATCGAAATATGAATTTTCGAGTTGCCGGTGTTCCGGCATCCGAACTTGCAACAGCGCAGCTTTCTTAACTTCATGATAATGAAATGGCCAAGAAAATGCGCGCAGCACTATACAATACCTTCTCTTTCCATTCCCATTCCTTTTCCGTCTTCCTCCCAATTTCCCCTACCGTCTCCCCTTTCTTTCCTTTTTATTAATTTCGTAAACTCGGTGATGCGCTGTCAAAACATCTGCAAAGAGGAAATTTCCATGCCAAATCCGTACTGAACGGGATTCCAACATGAAGAGACGTCGCCTAGGGTCGGAAGGGGGTCGAAACGTGGAGTGAGGGTTGACGGTAAAGGTTACTGCTTCGCGTTCTGTTGGCGCTGGAGCGGGGAGGTTGCGAAGGAAGGGGGGAATAAAGGAAAGATGAGAGATATGGTATATAAGAAGAAGACCGCGAAACTCGTAGGCGGCGGGATTGGAAGCGGCCCCCTTTCTTATAGACGAAATGGTTGGAGGTACAATAAGTAAGGAGTACGAGACCGGGCGGTACATTATCCGTCGCTTGTCACTCAACTTTTATTTATTTCTACGTTTTTCGCTGCGATCCGACTTCGTCTAGGGTGCAGCGGGTGAATTCGTGAGAGTTATAGTGGCAGCCGAAAATTTAGAACTACGTTGAAAAGCAATGGAAAGGGTTATATTTAATATGGACCATCCTCTGATTGCGAATATGCTGATTGGGTTTGAATATATTAAAAACTATAAAAGAAAACTGAAAATTTGCTGAAAGATGAAAGAATTAATCTTCGACTTTAGTTAAGCCATATTAGTGATTTCGTTCTAGAAAAGATGGTATTTTTTGCATGCAGGACCTTGCTGAATTTAGCTAATAATTCATCTGGTGTGTTAAGATTGTCATGATGAAGGATGATGCATTTTCCTAATTTCATCAATGACTTTTGGCAAACATATTGTTGTACACCATGCAGCATTAATTGTTTGATCCTTCGAGTCAATGCTTGTTACACGCCTAGTACCAGGAAAGAATCAAGGAATTAGTTTCTCGAATGTCCGTCGTGAACGAACAGTTTTTGTTGGATTCGGTTCATCTGGGAACTGGGTTAATTGCTTTCAGTTTATTTGGGCTTAGTGCAAATTACGTGTAATTCATTTGTTCCCCACTAAATGTTGATAATTGTCGATGTTTTTTGAAACAACAACTGATTTTGGTCGACCTTCACAAAATTCATCACCGAGGGAAGCACGGCCACGACGAAATTCTGTAAACCAGTTGTAAACAGTCCTTTTTGATGGTGCTTCATTATTAAAAGTTAAACGAAAGGATTCGAGGCATTAGGTCGTTAATGAAATCGTAAAATTACTTTCGAAATACATCGTATTTGATACTTCATTCCCTATTTCAGTTTCCCTTCCGCTCCGTCCATTTTTCCCATTTTACCGTCGAGCATGATGTATTGCAGTTGTCCATAGTTATTCCACTTGTATCGGCGATTTTTCTTCCGGAGCGTCGGAACGATGTCCACAGTACCGGGACGACGATGCGGTACGTTCACTGGCGAGGAAGAAGGAAACGTAAAAAAAGACGACGACAAGGCGTAGCGCAGAGAGAGAAATATTTAATGAAATTTCAACACGAGTGCCATTTTTTACGTTAGTGTCAATAGCTCGACATGATATTTGCCTGTAGAATATGGAATTGCGGCCCCCGTTTCGCATATATTTATCTTCTCGGTGCGCATATACTGTCGTACGAAAGTTTTAGATTATTTAACGGAGCGTATGTGGATGATATGTTATTGAAAGGTATTTCCTTGAGCTTTGAATTAGTTTAATTTCATGCTTAAAATCTGCGATTGTTTCTACAGTTAGTCAGTTTTTAAATAATCACCTACTAGGAATATAATTAATAATAATACAACCAGAATGCCAACTGCTATTTGGCCAGATTCAAAAAATGAGAGAATCGTTGGCAAAAGGTGCATTTTCCAAACGATTTTATGTATTTACTCTTTGTTGGATTAAATAATTAAATTAGATACAATTAGAAATATCGAAACTATACCAACTTTTATAGGTTTCAGTGTACGTTTTACGTATCACACGTTCAACGTGTAAACTGAACAAACAATCCGGAGCGCTTATTCGATCGTCCAGAATCCCGCCAACCCGGGCATTTCAATTCGTTGCGCATTAGGGTATGAACTGTGTTTATGTAGGGATTAAATCGTTGCGGAGATTTTCGAAATAATTTAAATCAGGTAGGAACGAGCGCTAAATTATTCGCGAAGTTAATGGTTGCGGCGCTTACTGCAAATGTACGAACACATGTAGCCTGTCGACCGGAAAAATTAGATTTAAATAGAACTTCGTCGGATAATACGTATACTAATAATAATGTTAGTGCTTTTTAGAGGTTTAATCTTGCGATTTTAGGAGGGATTTTGAGTAATACGATATGATGAAGTATTATCGATTTTGACCAACGGAGACTCAGTTCTAGGCATCGGAGGATAATAATAATAAACCTTACCTTTGATGTGAGCGCTGGCATAATTACCTCATAACTGAAGGCCGCGTTCAAGGATATAAAGCTGGTATAGCGACTGGATAGGAACGGGTATTAGCTAGCTGCTTTTGTGGTGACTTTAAATAAATGCGACACACTGAACTTATTAATTTTTGAAACTGCAGTGCAGGCTTTTATTCTCCAGCGCATGTTTCGAATTGTCTCAAATGTTACAACAACGGCATTTCTAAGTTCTGTAACATTTTCATTGGGCAACTAGCGATTTAAGGTGAGCTCAGAGCAAAAAAAATTAAACGGTGTAAACCCGGAGACCGATGCGACCAAACGTGTTGGAACACTATGGCACATAAAATACCTTTGGAAGCTTAATTGGTGAGTAGTGGCAACTCTTCTTTAAGCGAATGTTCCATTCAACCTCATTGGCAGAAAATGTGGATTTATCAAGTAATCTCTAACAATTCCCCACATTAACAAAGAATTGGTGTTGATGATGGGCATTCAGTATTCTGTACGGGCTTTCTTCGATTCAAGCATAGCACTTCTAGGGAGAGAAGCCTCATCAAAACTGCAGATATCGTGCGATTATCTTCCATTCAAGCTTTCTCTAAACACAACTAGGTTACATTGGCGTGGGTGCCATGGTACCGAAGACATAATGAGCAATGAAATTTTAGACCAGCTAGCGAGAAAAGGTTCCAAAATGATCTTTACAAGACTAAATCGAGGCTAGATGTCACTAAAATAAAACAATACCAACTCGATTGGAATTATACCGCTGAATAGAGGCACAGTAAACAAATAATGATAGAACTATTCTAATATCTAATTACTGATGTACTTACGTTCAACAGAACGCAGATTGTCGTCATTTCAGAGGGCACCTGGCATAGCGCGCTGGTTTTTAAAAGTGAACCCAACAATCAAGGGGAAGAACCATCTTCCCATATTATTTTCAGGACCGAGTATCCCATCTGCGTCACACCCTACACATGGCTACAATCAACCAATAATCGAACTAAAAAATAATGCATTTTCTGATGTGTTTACTTAAAAATTACTTATTATAATCCCATTTTGACCACTACCATGTTGTTCTATTCTAACATGTTCTTAAATTTTGCATTTAAAACCAGTCACAAACCAGCTTCTTCATTGTTTAGGCGCTGTAAAAAAAATCTAACCGGAATTTCCCAACCAAATTACTCTGCTGCGCCTTCCTGTTTCAAGCTAATACTTACCTAGTGCCTCTTCCCACATATAATTTGCTACATAATTGCAATAGATGATTACTCTTTTTTATGCTGATCTTGGCAAAGATAGTGGATGCATTAAATTTAATTAACTTTAATCTAGAAAATGGAGCTACGTAATTCCCTCTAGTGTACGGAAAAACGCTTGCTCATTGGGCTTTCAATTAACTTAGAGGGAAATACACAGCCAAATGAAGGATTTTTAGTGTATGAGGATACGGTATTACAGATGGAGCTTATCATTTGGGATGGGATTAGTCGGAATTTTGTGAAGTAATTTTTGAAATTAAATCGAAGAACTTTAGCTCAGGCAAAATGATTACGTGATGTTTTATTTATATTTTCAATCCTCTCAGGTTGTAAAGGTCTGTGTTCTCAGAAAGGATTTTTTTAGGTTAGATCTATTTTTTTATGCCGGAATTGTCACAATTATAAAAATTATGAGACAATCGAGTTTTTTTAAGTTTTGTATTAGCAGCTCAAGTATTAGAAAGGAAATCAACGATTTAAAATTTTGATTAGGCTTCTGCAAATGCTCAAAGATAGTTTGCTATATCTACAATAGAAAATAATTATCATTACTTTACGGAAGCTAGTGTTGAAGGTGATTATCGTTCAATAACTGCCCAACCTTGTTTCCAAATTTATTAAATGTACTTAGAGTCTCCAGCAGATAAAACAAAATCATCATTTAGCTTTGGAAATAAATGAAAATTTTTAGGAACCATCGATCCAGTATAGTGATCATCATTTTGAAAGCAACGACGTGAATTGCCTTCAAAGAAACAAGATTTTTTATGCGCTGGAGCACTGTCCTGATCAAGGAAATTTCCACCAGAGATGTTTCTGCATTGTTTTCTTTAATGCAATCTTGAAATTTGAATATTAACGATGTAGATGCTCCAGAAATAATGTTTCTTATATCAATTCCCTATTTTGTTTTTTTTTTTTTGGTTTAGCTAGAATTGAAATTTTTTCCTCACATCCTCGAAACAATCGTTTCGAATTAAACAGATAATTTGTGTGGTATGGAGTATGCCGATGTTTTAGTGTTTGCCATACTACCCCACAGCCCTTGCTATTATTGACAATTGTAAGAGAGGGAAAGAATAAGAAATAATGCTATCTTGACCAAAACCATGGGGAAGTGGTCAATCTAATTCTAGTGGAATTCACTACATATGGGATCATATTAAAGAGAGAAAATATATGCAACGCATCGCTCTTCCTATGCAGTAGCTCTAGAAGGCTAAAAAGATTCCAGAAGTATTAGTTGGTGAGCGATACACGCAGGTTACCACATATTTCAATTAATATTACAGACAAACAAGGCTGCTTGAAAGTCCTTTCGTGCACACTGCCGTTCAGTGAAGTATGTTATTATAAACGCACCTAATTGGAGCGCGAAGCATCTTGGTACCTTAGTATGTCTTTAGTGTCGTAACGTTTACTCCTGTTATATTTCGCAACGTTTGCACATACACTGCCGTTCGCTGAAGTTCGGTCATACAATAAAAATCTATTATATCACACTGTATACAATTATTAATACATAAAATTAGAAGAATATATACACTCTTTTCTAAGGGGTTAAAGCCATAAATTATTATGTAAAGTAGAAATATTGCGACAACCACAATAAAGTCCCTTTTATTATCATTCCAAGAATTTCTCGGAAGTACGGATCTTTTGAAACGGGTCGTTTGGGAATTATTAACGAACAATACATTTAGGAAATATACCGCAGTATCATTCTTGTTTATTTATCACAGGCGTAAAGATATAAATTTGCTTCATTTTACTGTTAAACTTGTGTTGGTGTGCATCTGTCGTTTTTGCGCGAAAGTTTTAAGAAAATTTACTTCAAAATGGCACGTGGCAAGCCTACCAGTGTAGAAAAACGTTCACGCATTATTACGCTGTTTGGAGATATCCTTCTTCAAACGGGGCGACAAATTGCTGAAAAAATAAATATGAGAAGTTCAATAGTAAATGACATCATAAAGCGATATCGGACCACTGGAACTATAGAAAATCGTGTTCGTCCTGGAGCATCTAGGAAAACAACAAAAGCTGAAGATTTGAGAATTGTATTATTAAGCAAACGCAATAGAAAATTAACAGCGCCACAACAAGCAGCCGAAGTCAATCGCGGCCGTGAAGAACAAGTTTCGGCGAGTACGGTAAAACGTCGACTTCAACAAGCGGACCTTCGTGGACGCATTACCATTCGAAAACCCTTATTACGTCGGGGCAACAGAGCAAAACGGCTACAGTGCGCCCGTTCTCATCTAGATTGATCGTTAGATGATTGGAAACACGTGCTTTGGAGTGACGAGTCAAAGTTTGAGGTTTTTTGACAAAATCGACCAGTTTATGTCCGAAGAACTAAAACCGAAAAGTTATCCCGAACTGCATTGTGCCTACAGTGAAGCAAGGGCGTAGTTCTGTGTTAGTGTGGGGATGTTTTTCGTTTGCTGGGACGGGAGGTTTATGCAGAGTGCGGGGTGTAATGAGGAAGGAAAATTATTTTGCAATGCTCCAGAATCATGCAGTGCCATCAGGATTGCGTATAATAGGCCGTAACTTTACATTCATGCATGACAACGACCCAAAACACACTGCGTTAGTGTGTAAGAACTATCTAAAGGAGCAAGAAGAACAGCACACCCTGAAAGTAATGACATGGCCCCCACAAAGCCCAGATTTGAACCCTATAGAGTTGTTGTGGGATGAACTGGACAGGAGGATCCGAAAAATGTGCCCAACTTCACAAGAACATTTACGGAATATTCTGCAACATGAATGGATTAACATTCCACAATCATTTTAACAAAACTTATCGAAAGAATGCCTAGAATAGTTCGAGCGGTGATTAACAGCAAAGGAGGTTTTTTCGATGAAAAAAAATATAATGTTCAGTGTGTTATATTAGGCCAGAATAACTGTTTATTTATTTGTTTTTGTCTTTTTTACCTGTACATACAATAAAATTGCATTTTGTTTTTAGTTTCGTTTGTTTCTGTCACCTTTTCATGTTTTTTACCAACCGACCGAACTTCTGTAAACGGCAATGTATATATTGCTACATCATCAGATTGTAGTCACCAATAAAAAAATGCAGGAGACTGCAGCAGCCAATCTTCAGAGGGATTCAGTTCAGCCAACAACCCTTCAAACAGAGAAATCTTATTCCTTAAGCTATATATATTAAATGAAACAGACGAGTTATGCTTACAGTATCCGGGAAGAAAAGGCCTTGCTTTGAAAATTTCTGCTCAAACTATTTTGTATACACTGTATTCTAACGAGATTTTCAAATTTAACATAGGCAGAGACACGAGGCGCATCGGTAGCTGGCTTAACAAATTCGTACAATTTACAATTAAATTCAAAAAACGAAGTTATTATATACTTTCATATTTGGCCAATATGGCATTGTAAACAAGCCAACATTTGATAAAAGCAATTATTTTTTTATGGATAATCCTCGTAAAATATCGTTGCTACCAGCACATAAAATCATTGCTTTGCAGTTACTCAATGCACAATCAGTGCAATCGCCTTCTAAACAATATTCCTCAATAGCAAATATGGCAGCATGTTTGCATAAGCAGTACCCAGGTAATTAATTCATAGAATTCCTTGGGTAACTTGGGAAAATTATAGCTCTAATTTTGAGGTTTGGATCCTTATTTTCTATATTTGGCATCGTCATTCGTTTCTTTGGAATTAACATTCAAAATCGAAGTGGCGAGCCCACGTCGGAGGTTTTCCAAAGGTTTATTTGAATAGAAATATTCTAGTACGCAGGATGATAAACAACAACGGATAGGGGATCCATATTTCTAGCATTACATTTATTTTATTTATATAAATCTTTCAAGAATTCGAGTTATGATAACGCAATTTCCCTGGGCGTCAGTGTACCTAAACATACGCTACACGATATCCATATCTACTCGAAACTCGTTTTAAATTCAAAACCAGTACGCCGGCACCGCCGCCAAAGTCCGCGACCGAATTCACAAAATAATATTTCGAATAATTAGCTTATGAAACAAGCAATTCAGTTGTAATTACGGGCTGGGCCGAGCCAGCGGCAGCGTTCGGATATCATCCCCTTGGTAATCTAACGCAGATGAAACATTTCAAGCACGTAGTTGCAGCCACCTCCTCGTATATATATATGTACGTATATGTGTAGTTTAGTTTGTTGTTGCTCCTAGTGGTGGCAGTACTGGAGATGGTAGGTTTCGTTTTTCGCGATGGATAAACCAAGCGATTACAAAATGATTGTGAGTCCATCGCGTGCATATTCGTTTACGTAGCGAATGTATTTATTTAAATTTTAGCTTTAAGCGAAAATCTATCATTGCTTATGGGGCAAAGATAAAAGGCTTAGATGGGCAATGTTGTCTTTGAGAAGTTCTTCAAAATTAGAAATGTTGTTCGAATAGAAGTGCCAATATTAATTTCCATAAAGGCGTAAATGCAAATAGGAGAATATTTTCGCCAAACAAGTCCTAATGCAAAAAAATGTATAAAATGCGTAAAATATGGGAGGAGTTCAATAATTACCTGACCTCGACCTCGGCCTCGGCGCTACTAGAATTAAAATTACTCTATTTTTGGTAAAAGCAACCTTTGACGAAAGTCCTGTGAAATTTTCAAACAGATACGTCAACTGGTTTATGAATGACAACCATTTAAAGTGCGATTTAATAACAATAGAAAAAATTGATTGTAGAGCAGTGATTAAATACTTTTTTTGGGGAAAGAAAAAGAACGATAAGATAAAAGCGAAACTTAGTGAAGTTTATGGGAACTCTCCACCTTCATTATCGATAATAAAATGTTGGACAGCTGAATTTAATCGCGGCCGTACAAGCATTTTTGACGAAGAACGTCTAGTCTAGGTCGTCCAAAAGAGGTCTTCATATCAGAAATGATTGAAAAAATTCACGATATGGTAATGTATGATCGGGAATTGCAAGTGGATGAGATTGCTGAGACTGTAAGTATCTTAACTGACTGAGTGCATAATGTTTTAACGACTCACTTGGATGCAGGGAAGTTTTCTGTAAGATGGGTGTCGCAATTACTCACAACTCATCATAAACTCGCATCTGTGTCAACTTCAAAGGAATGTCAGACGATGTTAAAGTGTAGATTCGTAACTCTTCATCAAACATTGATTCATCTCAACAAACCAGAGACCAAAGGACAGGCCCAACGGTAGGGTTTTCGTGACCAACCGGGGCCAAAGAAAACCAAAGCCATTTTATCGGCCAAGAAGATCATGGTCGCAGTGTTTCGGGTGTACGCGGCGTAATTCACGTTAATTACATTGAAAAGGGTTAAACGATTTATGGTGAGGGTTATGCCAACTTCTTGGATGTTAAAAGGTTTAAATTTATTTGGTTCAAATAGAATAATATAATATAATTCAAATAGAACGAAGAATGCAACGGAACGCGTTGCCGGCTCCACACTGCAATAGAATGGCCGATTTACGGGCCAAATGTAACAGAAAACTCGTGTTGAAATACAGGAATTTACCGAGCTGATGACCAGCTAATTGAAATGAACTAAAGGAAATGACTACTTACTTTTTGTAATGCTTGTTTTAAATTATTCTTGTATGAGACCCCTATGAGTAATTATATCGTAGCACGCAGCTATCTCAGGTCGTACGTTTCTGTGGCAATAAAAGTACTCAAGCAGTCCCGGATTACGAAAATCCCGGATGTAAAACCTATCAGCTTACCAGCGATGAGAGCAAGTAATCAGAGTGAGATTTTTCTCTTTGGGAATACAGGATCTACGAGAAAGAGAATAAATGATAGTTGTCCAGCACCATATATCAGACTATTAAAATTCAATTTGAAGCGATTATTTCGCCCACAAAAGCTCATCTGATAAAAAATCCATCAAAACCATTCCGAGCATACGCCACGCCCGAGGAAAAATCCGCTCGAAAACTTGCGAAAACCCATCATTGGCGCGGTATTAATTTTATGCGACCACAAAAATGGCCGACGTACCACAACCAGCTTAAATATATAATATTTACGAAGTAACGGGACGCATAAATTTTAATACGAGATAGGGTTTTTACGCGTATATTTTTTCCAACTCCCACCGGCGAGAGAAGGAAGCCATAGTATCCGGCTATTTTCCTAGAGCGGAGAATAGAGAATTCGCTGCGCGTAGTTGAAGTGTGCCATGACGTTGCATGCGCTCGGCTATTGTTTTTATATCCTTATGTACTTGCGTTGGCCGACGTCGAATTTATGTATTTGGCTGGCTGTTTCGGCCCTTATTCAAAATTAATATTTATGTCAACGCTGCGGATTTTTGTTCTGCTTTTGTTTCGCGCGCTCGCAGCGCCGCCTGGCGGTTAAGAGTTGAGATGGCGGAATAACTAGTTTAGTTTTGGACGTTCTTTATTATCTCCCATCTTTTTTTGTGTGGCTGTGAACGTGTTGTATGCATGTACCCTTTTTAGTAGGGATAAATTACGTCAAAGATACGTCATATTTTAAATTAGATCTCCATAGTTTCGTGAGCTTTTTTTGCATGAATTCATATATACCGGAGTAGTCCGAAAAGTTTCTAGCTTCGATGTCTTTTTACAAAAATAAATATGTGCTCCTGCTTCAACTTTACATAAACCTTTTATGCTAGTCCGTGAAAACTTGGGTTTCCGAATTAAAGAAAGCTCATCCAGGGATTCCATCACCAAAAAGAGTTTTAGAACCACCGATCTACGCAATGATCGTACAGGAAAATTTAAAGATTACCCATTGCTACCATAGCTCTAAATACACCTTTAAACAGCATTTACGAGCCGACGAAATACGAAATTACCTCACCTACTGCCTAATCGTCCTATCGTCGACCTCTGCTTACCTTATTACCTTCCATTAATACCCGCTATCCACAGCCCCGCCTCCCTCGGCCCTGCCACCGGGCTCCTAATGGAACTGGGACAGTTCGCACACGTCCGTGGAGAAGCGGGTTCGCTGCCGGGGGTTAGATAGTTCCCGGATAGCCCAAATCACGATCGTCGAGTCCGGCGATAAATTAAGCACGACCGGATATAATTTGGATATATGGATGACCGTAGATAGGATCCAGATTAACTTTAAATACGACCGGCGCGGAATGCGAAAGCTTCTCTGCGATGAGAAAGTTGATATGCGTAATGTGTAGGTATATAATAGTTCGTTGGATTGCCGAAGGGCGTAGCAGTTGTAGCGTATCGTAGGACTAGATTCTAGGGATTGTACCATAAAGAGGTAACTTTGCTGTCACGTGTAGGTGTGTGACTGGAGATGTACTCGCTCTAATTTGAGAGCGATCGGAGGAGCTATTTTCGACGCCGGGAAAAGTTATGGACGTTCAGAGTTGCTTAGATCTTTGGAAATTTTTGAAACTTTTCATAGATGGCCAAATCGCGATAAGCAAGAAGATACATGCAAATGACTCAAATACAGTTTATCCAACTCACCTTTGTTACATCATTTCGGTTGGTTACTATTGACAGTGCCTTATCAGAATTTAGAAAGTGTGCAATTCCAGATTATGCCTACCTAAACCTCCAATCGGTATCAAGAAGTATCACTGCGGCAAGTGGGGCTTCTGTCATTAATGAAGGATCTCCATAAGTTATTAAAGCAATTCCATAATCTACTATTGGACTGAGTCTCGATGTCACTATGGGTCTCTTAATAGACGCGTCTACACCAGCTATGATTGTAAAAGGAACTAATGCTAACGAAAGCTTGGCAACACTCGGAATTTCTAGTAGAATCTCGCAGAGTGGCAATGACCAGATCGACCACCCTCTAAGATGCTTGCCTTACTTTTGATAGTTCCATCTTCGACGAAAGAGCTGTCCGCAAGTACAATGCAAACATTTTTAATTCACGCAAAAGTGTTGAAACCACCGTTCGAGTGAAGAAATAAGAACAAGAAAAAAATTAAACTCAAGAACTTAAAAAAGTCTAGATGTTTGAAAACAAAGAAATTAGACCAACCTAAGCATACTGATGACGATGGACTCAATTTTAAGGAAACTGAATGTGTACGTTGTAGAAGAACCCATCGTAAAGTTGCAAACAGAAAACTTCTTTTGAAAATGGTACAAAATAATTCGAGAATAACCACCCGAAAAATATCTTAACAAAACAACTACGAACATTAGCGTATAAGACCTTTTTTTTTTATTTTATGGTTCTCTATCGCGCGATACTATGCATTGTAGTATTTTTAATGTCACTCTATATATTAAAGGCAAATATAAAAATAAAGAGTAAGTACTGTGTTAAAAGAAGACATACACTGCCGTTCAGAGAAGTTCGGTCGGTTAGCAAAAAACACGAAAAGGTTACAGAAACAAACGAAACTAAAAACAAAATGCACTTTTATTGTATATACAGGTAAAAAAAACAAAAATAAATAAATAAAAAGTTATTATGGCCTAATATAACATACTGAACATTATATTTTTTTTTCATCGAAAAAACCTCCTTTGTTGTTAATCACCGCTCGAACTCTTTTAGCCATTCTTTCGATAAGTTTTGTTAAAACGTATTGTGGAATATTAACACATTCATGTTGCAGAATATTCCGTAAATGTTCTTGTGAAGTTGGGCATATTTTTCGGATCCTCCTGTCCAGTTCTCTCAACAAACAACTCTATAGGGTTCAAATTTGGGCTTTGTGGGGCCACGTCATTACTTTCAGGGTGTGCTGTTCTTCTTGCTCCTTTAGATAGTCTTTACACACTAACGCAGTGTGTTTTGGGTCGTTGTCATGCATGAATGTAAAGTTACGGCCTATTATACGCAATCCTGATGGCACTGCATGATTCCGGAGTATTGCAAAATAATTTTCCTTCCTCATTACACCCTGCACTCTGCATAAATCTCCCGTCCCAGCAAAGGAGAAACATCCCCACACTAACACAGAACTACGCCCTCGCTTCACTGTAGGCACAATGCAGTTCGGGATCGCTTTTCGGTTTTAGATCTTCGGACATAAACTCGTCGATTTTGCCCAAAAACCTCAAACTTTGGCTCGTCACTCCAAAGCACGTGTTTCCAATCATCTAACGACCAATCTAGATTCGAACGGGCCTACTGTAGCCGTTTTGATCTGTTGCCCCGCCGTAATAAGGGTTTTCGAATGGCAATGCGTCCATGAAGGTCCGCTTGTTGAAGTCGACGTTTTACCGTACTCGCCGAAACTTGTTCTTCACGGCCGCGATTGACTTCGGCTGCTATTTGTGGCGCTGTTAATTTTCTATTGCGTTTGCTTAATAATACAATAATACAAATCTTTAGCTTTTGTTGTTTTCCTAGATGTTCCGGGACGAACACGATTTTCTATAGTTCCAGTTGTCCGATATCGCTTTATGATGTCATTTACTGTTGAACTTCTCATATTTATTTTTTCAGCAATTTGTCGCCCCGAATATCCTTCTTCAAACAGCGTAATAATGCGTGAACATTTTTCTACACTGGTAGGCCTGCCACGTGCCATTTTGAAGTAAATTTTCTTAAAACTTTCGCGCAAAAACGACAGATGCACACCACCACACGTTCAACAGCAAAATGAAGCAAATTTATATCTTTACGCCCGTGATAAATAAACAAGAATGATACTGCGGTATATTTTCTAAATGTATTGTTCGTTAATAATCCCCAAACGACCCGTTTCAAAAGATCGGTACTTCCGAGAAATTCTTGGAATGATAATAAAAGGGACTTTATTGTGGTTGTCGCAATATTTCTACTTTACATAATAATTTATGGCTTTAATCCCTTAGAAAAGAGTGTATGCTTAATATTTTTCTAATTTTATGTATTAATAATTGTATACAGTGTGATATAATAGATTTTTATTGTTTGACTGAACTTCACTGAACGGCAGTGTACATATATTATCTGGGTCTTTTTCATTTATCAACGTAATAAATTTCATTTATTAATAATGTGGAAAATACTTCAATAAACTTAACATGGGAACTTTGCCTTGCACTGGCTGCACTCCTTAAAAACCGTGAACTCTAAGTTATTAAGACATGCACTTTATTTAATCTAATATTCATACGAACTTGTTCACAAACGATGTACTATGAAAGACGCTGATAAGGATCCGGTAGATTTCGAATTTTATGCAATGAGAGCATTCAAAGTGTTCAATTTAACACCACTTTTATTTCTTTTCCCCACGTTAGTTCCTCTTACCTCCTCCTCTAATACACCGCAGGTGTAATTTGTCCGTCGAATGAATCGATATAAACGAAACAATACCTTTACATTTACACCGAAGCCCATCGCCATACATCAACATTACCTAAAACACTGCCAACCGATATAATCCAATATGCCGACATGCGATAATTGAAATACCGTGTACTATCGACGTTGGCCGCGATGCGTCGCGATCATGTTTTGTTTCGCGCAGTTGTTTCATGGCCATCTGTTTTTCCTACACGTAGACTTGTTTTCTATCCTTTTTCTCGCGATTATTTTCTCTATTTCGGTCGCTTTCTGTTTAATTTTTTTCCTGTTTCGGTGCTTTTTTTTTACATTTATTTATTTTCTATGGCGCGTTTTCATTCTACCGACAAACCGTCGGTTTTTAACCGGCGGGTACGTATCCTCGGTAAAATGTACCGCCCGAAGCTCGGAACTAGAAACCAGCTGACAGGTGCGGGTGTTGAGGGCATCGAGGGAGGCCTGGGGGCTGCGAACGGGGAAGTTTCGTGTTAAACTTGTTCCGACGAACGTGTTCCAGAGGTCGCTGACGTTCTCTGAGGTATACTATGGTAGTGTATAGAATAATACTAGAGCTTTGCCGATTGAAAATTTTAATGTTGACGTGTCGTAAAAATGAACGGTTTTATGGACTCGTTCCCGGGTTACGATGCCCCCGGATATATATTATGAGGTAAAATCTCGATTTCTGTATCGTGCGATTGATATTCGGCGATAAAATGGTGTGAAAGTTGCTATTGTTGAATTTACGTTGAAGGATTGTCCTGTTGTATTCGCAAGAAATTATCTATGCTTGATTGCGCCTCCGTGATTTCTATTACATCCAGTAGGTCAAGGGTCGAGACACGGTAAATCAGAAGTTTTCTGTAAGAACAAAGAAACAAATTTAATCAATATACACTCTAAACAGCGATTAAGTAAACAGCTTTTACGAATTATGCCGCTCCATGCTGGACGAATTCATCTGTTTACTTCGATATCGTCAATCAGGTAATATTAATACGTAAGATTTCCCGATACGGAATAAGGACGGGTTGTCCTCATTCTTGACTGAGCACTCGCTACATACTACATTTTGGCTAGGAGTGGTACACGTAAATCCTTGTCGTTGGTTGTTGGTCTATTCTGGGCCTATTCTTTTTTATATTATTCATTAATGATTTTCACCGCCGTATTGCTCATATTCCTGGTAACTGACATCAGCAATTTACAAATTATTATGTCGGGAAGTGGTGAAATGGGTCTCTGTGCGAATGTTCAAACGATTAACGGTGCCAAAACGTCTATATATTCCTTCTACCCGCAACGTGGTTAGTAAACCGCTGTTCATACGACTAGGGCCTAGAACGATTTCTGTGGTGTCTGGTACCAAGTTTTGGGGCTGTTCCGTGGATGAAAGCTTGACTTTGGAGAATCACGTGTCGCAGTTGTGCGCTAAGTTGTGTTCTTTGGCATATGGAGTTTTACCATGCGCACGTTACGTCCAAGTTGAAATAGGCTACAATCGTTTGGAGCCAATCCTCTCATTTTTTGCGCTGTTTTCTACTGCAAAAGAGGATTATGAGGGCAATGTTCTCATTATATAAAACAGATTCATTTTGCCCTATGTTTAGACGTTATCTCGTTTTATTGCTGCAAACAAGTAGCCTAGCGAAAAGGAAAGTTAAATTTATGCAGAACAAGTAGGCGTACTTTATACACTGTCATACGCCAAATGCCTGTTGTTTATAATAAAAAATTTGAAACCTAACTAAGTATATAGATCATTTAGGTGAGACTCAGCGCAGAAGTTTTAGTTCTTGTTGGATTCGGTTATAAAACGAAAACTCAGATTGAAGTTTGCAATTTGCTAATCCACAATGAAAAAGACGAACGAAGTCGTGAAACTGAACGATATTTAAGTAGCTATGGGCGGAAAGTCCCGTGATGTATCTAGATCAAATGCAGCAACTATTACGCGTGTTAAAAACATGAAAATACCATCATAACAAAATGCATCCACTGCAAGAACTTAATGAAGATGACCCTGATCGTCGACTGTAGTTTTGTGATATAATGCATGATTTATGCAACCGCAATCTACGTTTTATTCGACAAATTCTCGTTTGGGACGAAGCCTTCTTTTGCCTAAATGGAATAGTAAATCGACAAATCCTCATTGGACTACTGAAGCACGTACTCAACTCTCTCTTAACGTTAACATGTGGAAGTATGGATACTTGACAATAGGTTCGTTGGTCTTCCGTGCCTGCATTATCTGGACTTTTTGAGACATACACCTTGCAGAAATTTTACCAAATGGAGATAATTCTGGGGAGGAAGATCGATAGGCGAGGACCAATAGAATGGTCACCCAGGACCCCAGATCTTACGCTCCTTATTTTTATGTACATAGGTATTTAAAATGAAAAATCTATTTTGATGGACCACAAAATTTAGAAAATTTGCAAAACAATAAAAAATGAACGTGTCTGTAGATTTGATTATTATCAAAAGATCGGCGGACTGCGTTTCAAACATTAGAGTTAAAGTTATTATTGATAAAATTTTGACTTTTATTCGAAAATTATTTATGGCGTCGTTACCTGAAGTTGGGGCACCTTAAAATTGCTGCAAAAATAAATATAAAACCGATCTGTCCTAACATTTCTTCAAATTTAACGAATTTATTCCATAATTTTGCCGCGCAGTGTATGTGTCATGCATGTACCATGTGCAGCACTAATACGCTACCGCATATCTTCTCCAACCAATGTCTAGGAACGAAACGGGGACAAGCAGACGGTAAAGTATCCACCGCCTTCCTCCTCCAACCCGAAAGAAGGAGATGGTTTGCGAAGATACGGCAGCCACAAACTGTATCTTGTTAGAAGCGCAAAGTTACGCTTTTCGGGCTAAAAACGAAGTCAGCACCAGAACAAATTAGATTTAGGTCCATTACTTTGACTCGAAAACATTACTTTTAGTCAGCGTTACACACGTTGTGGATCGCTGCTATTTGCAGTAGTGGCATAGTAGTCGTAGTCGTAGTGGACAAGAATCTGTTCTACTGTAACACACAGACACACAAATACAAGGAAGGGAACAGGCCACCGACGTAATAGTACAACGCCAATCTATAGCGTTTTCATCCCCCTATACCGTTGCTTGTCGGTGAAATAGGGTCGGTATAGAAGACTAAGACGGGGGTATTTTTATCTGCGGTTGAATCGATCTTGTACACTTAACGTTAGTCGTTCTACTCTTCTATTTCGTCCTGGTTTAATTTAGAGATATTGTCCCTCTTTTTCTAATGAAAGCAGTTGTAGGATTTTACCTATTTTAATAATGTGTAGTTGCTTTAAGTCCGATTAAATTAAGAACGAGTAACTTTCTCTTACCTAAAATTTCAAAGATTCTTCGCAAGACTCATCAGATCAATTTATCAATATTTTAATTAGAAAGTTAACACGACTAACAACAAGTGAACCTAACATCAGATTTAGCTGGATATCGGTAAGCAGTGATCTTTTCGTGCAATTGGAAACTATTGTAGTATAGTATAAGGATAGTCCTGAAAAGTTTCAGGAAAATTTCAGCCATGTTGGACGCTCAGTTGTTGTTTTACAGTCGTTTGTATTAGTTGATGTTAGTGTCTCTGGAAAAATGGAAATCGATCGAATTTCGAGGCGTCACTAATTTTTGCAATACGCTTGCGCAAATTAAAGTCGCGACAAACGTTGTTTACGAAGACTCTACACCATTACTTGCCACAGCTTCAGCAGCTGAATCTAAATGTGATTTCACCAGGTAGATGCTGGGCATATCTCCAAAGGTGTTTGTCATACATTAACTGAAGATTTTGGGGGGCATCAATATATTGTTGAAGTCAATACACAGTCGAAACGATAGACTGCGGAGGGTGTTCCGTCAATCTGGAAAGTAACGGTGACTCTTTTTGTGACATAGTCATGGAATTGTGTTAATCTATCTTGAAAGAGGAAAAGCAATAACAACGGCATACTACGCATCATTACTTCACAAGCTGAAATTGCGAAAGACCATCCACTTTATTTACCAGATTGACCTCCAGTGACTTTTTTTGTTTCGTTGGCTGGAACTATTGTTCGGAGTAGAGATTTTCGTCAAATTCTGCAAAACAAGATGCCAACTATTGTTTGGTTTGGCTAGAAACTTTGCGGACTCCATTCCTACCTTACAAATTTGTGGAACTGGCATGCCGTTGAGCTTTAAGTTTATTACAACGTACTAACACACAATTACTTCCTATAGTAAGCGCCACGTCTTATTTTTTCCCAGAAATTTAGTTTTGGAGAGGAATTTAAGTTTGGGATCATTTCTTCAGAGTACGATTAGACAGCAATCCAATAACTTTTCGTAATAAAATAGATTTCTTCAAGCACTAGTTTCCTATAATTTGATATCAATGGCTGGGAATAATAAGAAGCACATCGAATCTTCCATTGTAGCTATTCTCGAAGATTTTCGAGAAAAATATTTCCGAAACCTCTTGAGATCTTTCATTCGGTAACACTAATAAAAGCAGTTTGTATGAAGAATAGGGATCTTCATTATGTCGCTTCGTTTAATCCCGAATTGATACGTGTAAGCTTTATTATCACTATACGAGACTAATACCTGTTTATTAATTCATCTGATTGCCAACTCTTGTGAGAGCGTTCCACAAGAACTTTATAATTATTTTAAAACAGCTGCGGCATTGTGTTCACCTTGCTGTTGTAAGTTAATTTTAATAGCGTAGACTAATTCACAACCTGCACCTTTTACTTAGATTTTCAAAAAATTTTCGATGAGATAGGTCATTACGTTCTTCTAGGAAAGTTGACAGCATAATATGGTTTCTCCGATTTACAAGTCACACTTTTATAATCTTATTTGTTATATCGTACGTATATAATAAAGAGTAGCGGACTGAAAAATGGCCCCTACGGAACGCCCCGTGTTGCAGTAGTTCCGATATATTTTATTAATTTCATTAACCCTTAGTACCACTACAGCATCTTCTTCCTTAAGTTTAGTAGATACAAGAAATGGTCTATTGAAATGTTGGAGTCGTGTGCGGCTGATGGCAATACATTCGCATAGAAAGTGTTCTGCCGCCTCTAGACTTGATTTTGAACTTTTTCAAGTCGAAATAAGTGATATTTTAGATCTGCATGACCTGTCAGGAATCCTGCCATTAATCTGAGGTCTTATTGATATAAGTGTTTCCTCCAGTTTTTGTCAAGGGGCACTTTTTCAGTAGCAGGCCTATTGATTGTCTTCCCATGGTTTTATTGCTTGTTTTATGTGATTCTTTTGTAGGCCACAAAGGGGATTACCTCCAATAAGAGGATAAAGTTTAAGATATCCTCTTATTGGAACTAGCCCCTTTTGGGGCCTACAAAAGAATAAGAAAGTTTCTCCTATTAATTTCTCCTGTTATGCAACGATTCAGTGATCACATTTCAAACATGGTCAGCAAATGTTTTAAGCTTTTTGGATTTGTTTATAGGAATTGTAGGGAGTTTCAGAGTGCTTAGGTTGTTATTAGTTACAGTTGAGGAGAGTAGTTTCGGCATTTAACTTTTTATCTAGTTTGGTGCAGAGTAAATTGGATTCTCCGTGGGTGCTTCAGCAGCTAAGCTCCTCTATACCCAGAAGCAATAGTCGCTGAACAGTGATCATTCCACTTATGCTTCGCTGATCTCCCATTAACATATGCTTGTCCATATTTTAATGTCAAGCCAAAACGAATAATTATTTCGGAACAATATTAGTTTTAAGTTAGTTTTGTAAGTTGTAGTTATTGAATTTTCTTCTTTATCATCATATGTTTCTTTTTTATTCTTTCCTGTAAATCTGTATATAAACAACTTGTAGGAAGAAATCGAGTATTATTATTAATATTGGATGCAAACAACTAGCAAACAATAAATTCGTCAAAAAGCCCGTTTCTTTCCTCTGAATTGCCTTTTTCCTTTCCTTCAAACGCGTAGAAATCCCACTTACATCTTCCTCTTTTTTGTACGTACTGCGGAAAATCTCACCAGCGCCGGTTTCAACTCCCCATTTCCTTCCAGTGTTTACACATTGATAATGAACGAGGCTCGAAACGGAGGGAAAAACGTCCAGCGTCCCGATGACCGTCGAGATCTCGACGTAGCGCAAGCCCCGTTACGTCGAGGACGAGCCATTTAGAAGTGGTTTTTAATTAAGACCCGCACGGAATCGGTTTGTCAATAATATAATAGACGGACGTGACTTCCGTCGCGGTGTTTTTACCCCGGGATTACGATCCGTTTTTGCCGCCGAAATTAAGTTGGAGGCGGGTCGGGACCGTAATGAAAAGTTTCAATATTGGATACCTTTCGATTAAAGCGATTGATCTTTGAACGTTCGCTTGTTTGCGCGGACAATTACGTTTCGGTGGCGTGGGAAACGTTTCGATGTTGCTTCATGAAGTAGTTGTGATCCAGAGGAAGATTGATTTTTTTTCTTTAAAGACTTAACATTTTTAAACTTTCCTAGTTATATTTAATAACCATATAATTGTCAGTTTTTTATGTAGTGCCATGAAGGCACTTAAATATTTTTTAATTGGTATTCGCTTTAATTTCAAACTTCCCCGCACAAACTTAACAAAAATTATACCGCGATTAAGAGAAAATGCGATTTTTCAAAATCTAGTGGAGTGATGTAGGATGATCTTCGTGACCATTCGATTAATGGACTGTTGCGAGCTAAATACATAAAAAAAGTGGTCATCGTACCATTGTCGAACTATCCCTGCGTTGTGGACAACAATAGACTTTTCCAGTTCTTTGCTGAATCCTTCATCTATGAACAACGAGCAAAATAAGTCTAATTTAACAACTCTTTCCCCGCTTTCAAGATCTTCAAGTCCACGTTATTTTGCAGTGAAAGTACGATTAATCTCAAGATTCCGACAATAGCTCGTAAACTAACCTTCAAATTTAGTTTGAAATGCTTTTAATCATTTGAGCTAATATTAACCATTGATAACTGATGATGTTCCTCTTCATTTTTTCAGACAAACAGGAGCACCTACAGTATTATCACCATGACGACGTTGCTATTACCAACCCTAACGATGCCTTCCGTAACTCCACTAACATCAAGCTCAGTGACATCGTCACGAAGCAGGACGCACCGACCAAATTCGCAGCTTCATCTTTCCAGGCTAATAACGCCCCTAGTGGTGCTTCTATTGGCGCATTACGTCCCTATAGCGCAAGGTAAGAAACCCGGCTACTTCCTATTCATATTCCGCAAGAATTTAGCCTCACTTTATCAAATTGGTAGTTACACAAAACCTTTCGCCTCAGTAAAAAAGAAAAATAAAAACGATATGCAAGGAGTAAGGACACGTAACTGAGGGTTATATAAGCTGGAAGCTATCCAAAGAAGCAGCGTAATTTGTTTAACCTTCGGGGATCTTGTTAACGGATAATATCGATGACTGACGCTAGGTAGCGACAATGTTGTTAGCGAGGAAGTCTACGAGGCGTATATTTGCCCCGTCGATTGATTGAATTTTGCCGCGCGTTGACTACGGTTGATTAAAGAACCTGGGTGGATCATAGACTGCCTTGCTGGAGAATTAACGATATTCGCTTGTTTTTCAGTTTTGCAGCCTATTTTGTACGATATTTTCGTGGAAAATAATGCAAAAAGAGGGCTATAAAAAAGAAAGGAGGATGATACGGTTTTTCAGATGGGGTGTTCAAACTGGTTTGGCCAAATTAGGTTTTATATGCGCTTTTTTTTGGTCCATTTGGTTTTAGACTAATACTTGAGTATTATCGGGTTAAAGTCGGGAAAGCCGTATCGATATCAACCTTAAATTATGGAAAATACTCCAAAGTATTTTATGTTCCCAAGGTCATTTATTTGATGGTTACGAAACCATTGCGTGTATAAGTGCAGAAATTTTCCTAAGATTTTACTCCTTCCCGAAGACAAACGACTTTAAAACTTGGCGAATTTCATAGAATGCGTTGAAAATATTCCTTTCTTCTTACCTTCCAATCTTTAAAAGAACAAACTAGAACTGCCGACAAAGAAAAACGACGAAAACAAAAGAACGCTGCGATGACGACGCCGTTTTTGGGCGGTGGAAGAATCTGCGGAAGCGATAGCTTCTGTTAGCTAACTATTTAAAACATCCGAAGATCTCGTTCTATCGCGTGGTACGTAGAGTAAGTCGGGTCTATTATCTTCGTTTCGTCGCCCCTGTTTGTACTAAGTAGTTAGGTCGATCGTAATTTACTGAATCTCGGGAAAAGTAAAGTTCTCGCTTGCCGAGGAAAGTTTTATGGCTGATCTAAGTGCCATTTTGTTCGTTAATAGCGATGTGGAGAGAGGGTAGATTATCGAGTGGAGGTGTTAATTGAAATAGAAGAATTTGGTTTAGTTTTTTTTGATTGATTGAAATTTAATTAACGATTTTGTTGCAATAAAACCTCGAAGCAAGACACAGAAGCTGGATTCTTCTTTCGAATATTTTCCTATTTCACACTTCTTTGTTCTGCTATTTTTTTTTCTTTTTCATCACGTGTCCTTCTAACTAAATCTGTCTTCATTCATTCTTTGAATGTATCCCAACCATGTGAGTTGTCCTTGTTGTATTGCGTTTGTTGCTTCGATTATTTTGTACGTCATTTCTTATTTTACCTTTCCTTGTTTTTTTCTATATTTTTCGTAGAAATCTCATTTATTTTTTTCTCTTTTTGTCTTCTAGTGGTGGTTCATGCTTCTGAATGTTGGAATTGGTTTAACTATCTTCTTCACAACTTCTCTATTAGCTATTTTCGGGTTTTCTTTTATTTTCAAGAAAGATGTTTTGGTAAAAAATCTTCCACTTCTCGATATTCATTAGTTTATTTCGTCTTCCATATTTCCTTTGTTATTTATTGTGGATTTCTCTACTTGTTCAGGTTTTTGTCGTCGGATATCAGCTTTCTAGTTTTTTGTCCCATGATCTTCGTTTTTCCTATTTCTTTTTCATGCGTATCTGTATCTTCTCTAGCTTCTTTTAATTATGTTAACGATGTTTTGTAGATTTCTTTCCGCGGTATTGACTGTTTGTAGTCTGCAATAGTCGATCGTATATTTATTTGTAACGTAATTGCAGAGCCACAAAAGTATCCAAATTAGCTTGCCTAGTTTTACCCTTATCCTTCGCTTCAGTAAGCTAGCAATTTTAGTTATTCTATCTGCGTTTCTAAGGCTAAAAATTATCTTTATTAATATTTCCCCGGGCGCGTCCTGCTGATTTTGCTCTTGATTAGCTCTTTCAACACCAACTCGACGTCCCAATCAAATAATATACCCTACGCGGATTAATTGCCTGCTATTTAGGAGATGTTTTCAAGTTCGTTGGATCGAAAACAATATCGCGGTAATGAATATGTTGTATTTTGGTTTGCAGCATGTATGCATTCTGTATGAGTGACGTGAGTATATTATTAACTGCAACAATATACATAATACGTTGTTCCTAGTGCAAGTAACGCATGCTGGTTGTGAGACAATACTTTGGTTTTATGAACGTTATTCAATTGTTTGGAGTTAAATGTGGTTCGTTAGTGAGAATAATAAGGTCAAATTGTGCCTAATGAAAGGTAGATACAACAGAACAGGAGTAGAACAAGGTCTAGTTCTCACAAAATTGTGTGTTTCGTGTTAAAAAACACATCTTCAGACTGTTTTTAATTCTTTTATGTAGGTGTTGTTGTCTTTGCCCTGCGTGCCATCACAATCTTTACAATCGATTTTTATAAATAATTATTGTTTTTGCATGGCTTTTGCGTTACAGTTAAATCGAATGGTTTGAATATTTGGGGTTTTTCTAATTACCAACGTGTCAAAAAAAAACAATGCTTTGGTTATTATTTTTGTTTTCTGTAATGAACTGTAATCAGGGATAGAACGAGTTACATGCCTCCAACATGTCTTTTTGTTTATTAATTAAGATTGCTGGAACGCATCTTTTAAAAAAGGCAATCTCTGAAAAGTATGTAGATTGGAGTCCGTTTCACAGCGTTTGTTCTTGGAAGTGGAACCAAAAATATAGAGTTAATTCTGCAGTTGATGCGTGGGACAAGAAAAGACGTTTAAGTAGAAAGGAATAATCGATATTGCTTGGCATTAGATCGCATAAAAAATTCGTTCTGATTATGGGCTTAGATTCCGAGTACTAAAAAAAAAGCTTGAGTTTAGATGTTTTGCGTCACCTCACTAATATCTCCAAATTGCGTCGAAACTTGTGAATATTGCCAGTACTAGAAATTTCAGCAAAAAAATGTTATTTCTGCGTACCCAAAAATGTAACAATCCGCTTCTGAGGATAGAACATTTATAGGACAAACGGGAATGGGCTTAAGTTAGAGCTCTGTAGAACACCGGTTAACGTATCTTCATTATATGGGCCACGTGGCACAGTCCTTAGGAAAAGCATGATTACATAACCATGATTGTAACCATGGAAGGCGGTCAAATCTCATAGACCAATAATTTTCTTTTTGTGGAAAGAGGGTGTGAGAACTTCAGAAATTATTCAACGTCTGCAAGAAGTGTTTTGTGAGTCTGCAGAAGTAGTGTATATCGGTGAATCGATCGTTTTAAAACTGCTAGAACACGATCCACGCAGTGGTCGTCCGAGTACGTCGGTAAACGAAAGAAACATTACTGCCGTGGAGGATCTACTGAAAGAAGACAGGCGAATGACTATTCGTCAAATAAATGGGCGTCTAGGAATAGGTACATGACAAGTTCATGACATCTTACATGATTGTTTGGGCGTAAACAAGGTTTCAGTCCGCTAGGTGCCAAGATTATTGGGACCGGAACAGAAACTCAATAGGTCTGACACTTTTCGTCAACTTCAACAGCTGTCAGTCCGTTGCGGTGATGAATTTTGACAACGGATAATAACCACTGACGAAACATGGATTCTTTATTTTAATCCTCAGACCAAAAGTCAATCCAAAGAATGATATGAATCGCCTCAATTTAAGGCATGTCTGGAGTTCCGTCTGTTGGAAAGGTAATGCTTCTGGTACTGCGACGGGATTATTTTTATGGGTTATCTGCCGAAAGGTACCACAATTAACGCAGAATATTATTCGAATTTATTATCCGGACCACTGCGGGTGCGCTTATCAGAAAACGGCCTGGAAAGTTGCATAAGCGTCCGTTATTGCAATAGGATCGCTACTCTTTCAAGTTGAATAGGACAAACTGTACCACCACATTATTTTAAATGTGCACTGAACGAAAAACGAAAAAGTTTATCATTTTAATAATAAATGGCTGTTTATTATATCGATGAACACATACTTTCGTGTAGACACTATATACAATAAAGGGATTTATTGATATAAAGAATATGGTATATGTCTAATGAAAATTTTTTTAACTTTGTTTTGATTCTCACAAAGTAAATTAATAAACGGGCATACCCGTTTATGTATATGTATATGTATTATATTATATAATACATATATTGATAAACAGGTTTGAATTTGATAAACCTTAATAATCAAAGTACGAATGAAGATAAAGTATTACAAACGATTAATAAATCAAAGAAAACTAACCCCCTCTCTTATGATCCGATTTTACGTCAGCCAGCCTACCCTTTTATACAGTACAAATCGTATTTAACATCTTCAAACTCTTCCATCTACGACGCGATCAAAGTACCATAGAAAAAAATGCCCAGAAAGGATATTAAGTTGTTCCAACGACGAGTACCCTCACAACTTACTACACGGCGGGGTTCGTTAAACTGAAATTCATAATAGTCCTTGAAAATTCACCCTCGTTCCCGTTAAAAACCTTCCATCTTATGTTTTCCTCGTTTTTCATCCAGCGTATGACCCTACTTTTTATGCGAGTCGCTCTTTTCTTTATTACGCGATATAATAGCGCCTCTAGGGTGCTAGAGATGTTGCTGGCACTAACCCAGTTCAGGAATCGAGTCAGTCGGTTAGCAGGAGCGTTTCTACCGTCATCTAGACCTACACAAACGAACGATAAATGGAGGATTTTATTTAAATCTGTTCCCATAAATATAGTTTAATAAATTAAAATGTTTTCCAAAATTAATTATTAATTCTCATCGAAGAGAAATTAATTAATTCCTTTGAGCAAACCCACTGAATATTATCTGCAACTTTTAAATACATTTCTAAATGTTTACATTTTCTCTGAAACGGTTCATAATTTAAATGTGGTTATTTCTTTAAATTAATTAGGAAATTTAAAATAATTACTTGTTCTTTATATCTTCTCTTAACGTGGTAATTGTTATATCGAAAAGTAATCGTACAAAATTTTCTTAAATAAAACTCTTGGATTTGGCGGTGTTTCGTCTTCATTTTTGGCTATCTTTGCTTCCTTCAAATTGTCCAGATTTTATCCTTTATTTCAGACCACGTTGGCGGATCTTCAAGCTTACTTAAAAGAGTTACTGTAGCTACTGAGGTTTTGTACGAGGCAGTTACCAAATTGTGGTACGGGTACATCGGACACTTTCGTGAACTCCATCTAATTCTTCTTAACTTGCTGAAATATCTTTACTCGCATAGTGATGCCGTGATGGTTGGAAATGCAGCTATTCTTCACATATGCCAAAATCTTTTAAAATAGAAGCATCTCTCTGTGATTTTAAGAATATCTGCATGTTATTTATTTTTGCTCTTCGCATTCTTGTTCTCTAAATGCTTCTAGGTTCGCGATTTTGAGATCGGATAACTTTTTTGAAGATAGTTAAATAAATTTGAATATAACTCACACGATAAGACTACCAAAGTCAATGATTTACCTGATGTAAAGGGCAACAAACGCATGATTATGTAGACGTTTAATTAAGCGTGTTAAAGGGTTCCTATCTGACGAAGCAATGAGCTAAAAATATATTATACCATTCGAGGCCGCAGACAGGAGAATTTGGGAACCGAAGACGTGCACCTATACAAAATTCCAAGAACCTAAGCCATCAAAATCGCACATAGAACTCCATCTAGACGCAAGAATTCCAATTCAATCTTCTAAAGGAGTTGCAGAAACATTACCGGAAGTTGATACAAAACTTACGACCATTTTCTGAAATACACTTCAGGAACGGATGACCTTTCTTGGCGTGTCCTCACCTTGAAACACTCACTCAGAGGATTGACTTTTGGTTTCGGGTTCATACTCGTAAATCTATGATTCGTCACCACTTTCATTGTTGAAGAGGTCAAAAGTTTTTCGACGCCCATGAACGCAAATCGTCTTTTGTTCTTCACTTAAAAGATGCAAAATCCAACGGGAAACAATTTTTTTAAGTTTTTATCATGCGGAACTTTTTTGAGTTAAGGCCTTTGAAATGCCTAAGGATGTCCCAGTTTTCGTAAAGCATCACATGCCGATCTTTCTTGATCAGTTTGCACAACAGCGATCTATTCTTTTTGAGTAACTGCTGACTTTGGTAGGCCTACCCTGGGATTGTTGTTAAGACTGGCGAGACTGATAGAAATCAACCCGACACGATATTGTGTTGTTGAAATAGGCCTCTTCGAAAGTTATTTTAACTAAATCGGTCTTTCTGTCCCTCAATAGGCTGGTACAAGACAATAAGTTATCTTTGATTTGGGTATCGGGTATGATAATATTGAAGGAAATATATTAGCCGAGGAAATATCCAAGCAAGATTTTGAAGGACCCTTCATAGGACCAAAGTCCATATATGGAATCACAAAGAACTCTGCAAGAAGGGATCTATACAACATAGGTCAAGTAAGCGAGTCTTGGCGTTGGAGAACCCAATTACAAAAAGAAATGAATTTGCATGTAATTTGGTCTTGTGAGGAACAGGCAGAACCATTTTGGGAAGTATCTAATGAGGCTTTCGAAAATATTCAAATACCCTCTGGGCCATTATAGAGGAAACTAAGCTGTTTAAGTGGCTACGGTACAAAGAGCATTAAACTCAAGAACTTGGAATGTTGGTGGCCAACCCAAACAGTAAAAGATGGTGGATCTTTTGCAATACGTTGTTTGTAAGACCACCTTTGTCACGCCATATTTGCGCCACTATCACCAAAAGGTAGACGGCATATAAATTAAAATTTGTAATGCTAGTAAGTTATTCAACTATTACTCTTGCAGTGCCTCTTTCTCATTTTACCGACAAAGATAAGAGGGAAAAAACGAGTAAATGTATAGTAATAATAAAAGCATGTACCTACGATAATATCTAGCAAGGCAAAGGACGGGAAAATGCGAAAAGAGTCGAAGCCCGCGGACTAAATTTTAATTAAAACTTTTTTATTGCTTCGACGAGCTTTCTTCGTTACGAAACTTCCTTCTCCACACAGCTCGAAATGCCGAAAGGGCATTTGAATAAATGATGACATGGTGTCGAGACAGCGCAGGACCTCGACGTCTTCTCGAATTTGTTCTTTTCCTTTTTCTTTCTGCGTCTTCCTTTTTTTTTAATAAAAAGTTGTTAAAGAAAAACTTCGTCGAATATCCGAGCTTTTATGTTGGACTCTGTTGTATGTACAGGTTATATTTTTACGTCACTGGAAGCTTTACGATATATTACAATAGGAGTATGAAAAAAAAGAAGTGGGTGTTACTGGTGTACGATATAGACAGTTTAGTATGTGAAATTTTCCAGAAAGGAAAATTTAGATGACGTTAGTAACGTTCTTTTTCGATCTAGGAATTCGCATGTTACGTTAATATCGAGTATTCCTTTGATGCTTTGTAAATTATTCTTGCTGGTACGCTCAAAAAAAGGATGTCGAATTCAAAGGAATTTTTATTCAAATTTAGATGAACAGCTCATTCAAAACTATTCTTGCTGTAGCTGAACTGTTTTTATTCGACTTTGTCTACTTCTGACAACTGAATCAGTGTATCCTTGATAATTCGGACACTTGTGAAGGGCGACAAGTGACAAAAGAAAGTGATGCAATGGATTTTGTTGGAATGTGGCTTATTTGCAGTAGACGCTCATACGAACAGTTCTTTTGAAACAAATACACTTACTGCGTATTTGCGGTACCTAATCTGCCTTTTCTTTATTTTATATCAACCGTTTCTTTGCCACAAATGAAAAGCCTCGAATAAATCAGTTAACTTCGTGGGAATAAACCCGATTATTTACGTTTATTAGCAGCAAATGAATTTTTCGTAAATGAGCGAAAAAGCGTACATCGAGTGTACATCTTCTCATTACAATCATTTTGTAATTAGTTTAAATTCCACCTACAATCCCTCACCGTTAACTCCACTTAAAATTCAATTCGCCCCCTCCAGAAATTAGACCTACCCGACGGCCATATTCATAAATTACCATAATTAATGACAACGTATAACTTACACATGTAACCCGATCGAAATCACATAAATTCGACAGTGTCCCCTACACCTATCCTCTCAATTGTCCCGCATTTCCCACTGTGTTCGGCTCCGCGTAGATTTTCGGAGGTTTTCATTGATACTTGAATGAGTTTCATCCATCCCCCCTTGCCACGGCCTTAAAGCCGAAATATGAAGTGGAGACTAGGAAGGGTATCTGCGGAATTGTAGGGGACGAAAAGGGGAAAGATTCTCCTTCTTTTTCGGGTCACCCCCTTACTTTGGAACGGACGATATAACACCGCGTAAAATAGGGCGTTACAAGTGCAATATGACTGGCCCGATTGCATCACATATTTCAAGCTTTATGAAGTGGACGCGACGAGGAGGTCGGAGTTGCGGATTTGGAATAGTTTGGGTTGAAATATTACCGGGTGGGTTCGCAATGGTCGTTATGTAATGCGATGATATTTATAGTAGGTGGATTTGATGTAATTCTTTTATCTAACGTTTACAACAAGAATCTTCAAATTTTGTCTATTTTCTGTCTGGGTATTCATTTTATAAATTAGTTCTTATGTGGAATGAGATTCTACTGTTTGTACAAAAAAAATTCTGGACATATCGACATTTGATAGAACGAATTGTCTGTAATTGGGAGCAAGCTTTTGGACAAGTGCCATTATTATTATTTACTGTCATTGTTATTTGTGTAATATACGCTTTTTTCTTCCAATTCCTAAGAGTCTGGAAAAACTGGAAAAAACATCATCCCCAACAACGAATTAAGGCATCAGGTATAGTGACTCCATTGTGCTAACTCGCTCAATATTAACTCCTTTCTTGTGCCAGGGAGCTCAGTTGGAGTGTGGGAGCCAGCTAACGACGACAATGGTGAAACGGAACAATAACTTCTTTAGTGTTCAATCCTCTTATCTTAAAATTACCTAACAATATAGTATTGTAAGCTGCCACCTTTCCCTCTCGTGAAGAGGACCCATGTAATTGTGGACGAACCGTCGAGTTTTCGATTAACCATGGCACGGTCCAAACCCGGAACACGTTTAGTTTTAACTGCCTAACAATAACCTTCTGCATTATTTTTGGCATATCTCAATATAATTTCGTCATTCGTAAGATTGTCGTATTATTGGTTAGTAACATTTAAATTTGTACAGTTGTGTGTAGTGTAATTTAACGTAGAATCTGTGCTCCAGTGGCGTTCCTGCGTCGTGTTGTATTATGCTGCATCTAAAACAAAGGTTGTCTCGTATGTGTGTCTAATTTCAAGGTGTATATCACAAGAAATTACATTTCGTCTGTTCTGGTCAAGCAGAAAGAATATTGCTGTATTAGGTTAGGTTCGTTTTAAACTTCTTCTAATCCTCATTTAAATTGCATATTTCGTTTTTTATTTGACTGTAGGTTGCCCTTAATATACTCGTGTTTCCCATAAATCAATGATTCTCAAATTTTTACCTTTGCAAATATTATTACAATACGTATCAGCTTAGATATACCATGAAGATTTTGGGCAGCGTAACTTCTTTCCACTTTTTCGTGTCGATTGCTAGTACTGTTTGGTTTCTAATCTCTTTCTTTACCAGGTCCTTTTCCACCTGTATTCATCTTCTCCTCGGCCTTCCTCTTTTCCTTTATCTTTCTAGCACCCTCCAGGCCACCACTTCCACATTTCTTCCGTCTTCCATTCTTTCCAGACGACCTAGCCATTGCAGTCTTATTTTTTTAACCAATTCCCCCATCGATTCTTCTCCATTCAGTTCATACGATTTTGAATTAGTTCTTCTTTCCCAACCTACTATTGTATTTTTCCATCAAGTATTCTTCTTAAAGTCCTTCCATTCCCTTGTTTCCATCTTCAGCTGACTTTTCTGATTCAAAGCTCAGAGCTTACATGCCTAGGTTAGTGTTGGTCTTCACATTGACTTAATAAAGTTTTGCATCGTCCTCCGTAGATCAGATTTAATACGATGGAAGGACTCTGCTACTAATATGCACTATAGATCTTCATTATAATATCTGAGATTTGCTTGTGGATTTGCTTATATTTTATTGCAATTATATGATGATGTGACAATGTGCAGTGAAGTCTGGCAAATTTTCCTATTCCAAGTCATGATTAAGACTAATCATCTCTTCAGCTACTAATAACCGATCTCCTGCTGATTCTTTTAGGCATTCCTTTGCAAATTTCTACAGAATTCAAGGATATCACAAGCCTCTGTCTAATACATTCCAAATATGACGAGGAAGTAATTTCTCTTACATACATTTCGCTATTCCTCAAATCCTTTTATCAAATCCTCCATCGTAGGCGCATCAATATAATCCATCTCTCTCTCCAAAACAGCAAAAAAAGAAACTAGGGATGCAAAATTTAGAAGCAAGGAACTGCCACGTCGTATTAGAGGAAGTCGGGTTCTACTTTATCGGCTGACGGCACCTCGTAAAACCGATAATTTAGGTAATGGTGTCTCCGACGGTGTATAGTCGATTTTTAAGGCGGTCACCCCCTTCCTCCCAACCTCCGCTTTCCCCGACGCCCATCTTCCTACTGTTTTTATTCCTCTCAATCTGCTTAAAGGTGGATTCTTCTTTTTTTTTTGGTTGGAGTCGAGTTCGATGTAAGTCCCAAATTGAGAGCTTTCTCCTTTCCAAGCCAGGTCTCCCCAGAAGGGATAGAGATAGAAGATGAAGTTGGAGGAGCAACGAGGTGTTGGGACCGTTTATTTTGTCGATTTTAGAGTGGAAAAAAGCTGGTACAATTGTGTTAAGCTCATCGGAACACGTCTCTGCAATTGCTGCTGCGAAATATACGGAAAATCTTAGTTTTTCAAGATATTTAAAGATATTTCGTTCATGTATAATCGTTTTATGGGATTTCTCATATTTTTGGTTAGAGATAGTTTAAATAAACAATAGTTCATTTAATATTAAAAACAAATTAAAGAAGCTCATATTCTTCTTGTTCCTCTAAGATCTTCATCTTCCTTGCAGAGGAAAATTAAAAACGCCACTTTCGAACTTCTATCAACTGCAATAATCGAAATTTTTATGTGACGAAGAACCGATTCTCACCAACATTCTTATTTCTTACCGGAGCCTTATTAGATTTTCGCACCATCAAAAATAGTTTTCTTTTTTCTGATTTTAACCATGTGTAGCAAGTTGACAAATTTGTCTAGATCTTGATGAAACTTTTATTTCAAATTTTATTCTTTTCTTAATCTTTAGTAGTACTTCTACTTATAAGACTTTCACTCATCTTTAACGCATATTGAAGGTCAATCTTGTTCTCCGAATATAAAGATGATCCTTAATTGTGCAACGAAAATCATGTCAATGTTTACTTAATCTCGAAAACACTGATTCAGTTTCGAAAATCTCTTGGTTAATAAGTTCTTCATGATCTCCATTTCATTATCAGCACATACAAAATGTAAAAAATCTTAATATTTCACTGCTGCGTTGGCCTCCAATTTGAAGCCTACAAATTTAATAGGACCAAAGAGACTACCTCGAGACACTCCCCTATGCCAGCTTTAAAACCGCGATAAACATTATTTATTTTAGCAGATTAGAATTGGTATGAATAATTTTATTTAGTTGTTTGCGTGCAAGTCCAGCATCTTTAGCTTGCTCGATCAATATGAAGCGGTCGCCATCTCACGTATTTTTTGACGCATTTATACATTTGTCGCTATTTTTCTCGACTAATCGTAACAAGTGCTATTCGACAATAAAATAAATTCGTTTATATCCCCTTAACACTGTTATCTACCCCATTTTTGTTTCTTGCGGAATTTTTACTGCCATCGCGACAGAAACCATCACCGACCATTACAAAACAAAACAAAACAAACACCTACCTCAACCTCCACTTCGCCCTATCCCCTCGCCTTGTCCTTTTCAGAAAACCAGGTCTACAACGCTGTTAAATCCCCTACAATTCCCTTTCATCTACCCTTTCTTCCATCTCCGTCCTGTTCTTGGGTTGCGAGCTCCTGTACAATTTACTTTAGTAATTACCGCTATTATTACCGTCATAACTTCCACTAGAGGGCGCTAATAAATAAAGACCATAAGCGTCGCGACTCTTTGACATTAATTCTTATCCATTTCGACACATTTCGGTCTCTCCCCTGCCTCGCTTCCCTGCTCCCCCTAGCGGTCGGGCGGTGGGTCGTCCTTTCGTTTCTTTCCCACGTTTATCCGGTCGACTATCGATTTCCGCCGGAACTGGGACATAAAATAAACATTTAAGAGGCACACCGCTTTCGTCAACTCGACACTGTTACATACTCTTCTGGGGACGGCCTGGCAAGTTCTCTAGCTCGGATTTTTCCTGACCCAAAAGCTGTAGAAGACCCGAGTTGAGTTAGTTCTTGTATTCCCCGGAGTGGAATGTTAATTTTCTACGCTGGTGTTATACGTAGTGGAGTAGAAATAAGAAATTTTAAACGAGAAATGTGTATTTAAGATATTGAGAAGTAAATGCGCTCCTGCACGATAACTGATTTTATGCTACGGTGTTAGATATCTTCGGAAAAACTTACATTAATTTAGTTTTAGTAAGTTTCAATGTAAAACGGCAATTTTTCTATACGGGTAATGTACTGGGTGGACCAGAAACTAATAACCGCGTTTAGAAAAATGTGTATATTTAAAATTTTCAGTTAAGTACGTTCCTGGATAAGATTCAGTACCACATATCTCCAGGAAGAAGTTTATAAGATGCTATGTGCCTTCATTTATAGATCCAATCGTCTATTGAGTAAGCCTTAGAATATGTCTAGCTGTAAGTAAGTCTAAAAGCATACTGAGTGTCTCATAAGTTAGTAGCTCTCCAGTTATCTTTTTCATTTTTAAAGTCCTTGTTAACTTGTAAGCCGAAAATGAATAAGATATTATTGCTCTTGGATTAAGGGTTTCCGAGTTATTAAGGTTTTCTTTTATTTAATCTCGGTATTTACAAAAATCGCAAGTGCACATTAAATAGATATGATTTTTAGTACCTAGGATGGGGGCATATGGTCCTAACTGCACACCTGTTTATGTGATTTCAAATTGCTAACGGTATGCACGTAAAATTGCAGTAACAAAAGAACACCGGCAACCCCCAAATTCAAATTTCGATGAAACTGTAGAGAGTAAAAGAGTACCGTAGCATAAGAACAACACTTTTTTTTTTAGCGGCTGAATCCCCCAATTTTTCGATTTTTTTTTTAATTTCGGAAGCTATATTCTTTTTTGTTTAGAAGATAGTTAGATGTATATTACATAATCAAGAATGACGCAAATTATTTTTCGAAAAAGTAAATAACGGGGGTCAGTACCCCCTTATAGTACCCCCTTATTTTTTATTTTTTTATATTATGATAATTTGAAGTGTATTTTAAAAAAATTGTGTCATCTTTCAACAACGGAGGACGGGGCTACTCCATGCCCCCATATTTTTAGTTTTTTTTTTCATATACATAAAATGGTTTTTACGTATAACAAGATGTCGCACAACAAATTTGGATAGTCAAACATTAAACATTTAAAAACGATAATAATGCATAGCATATCATTGATTGAGGTATATAAGTAATTGTCTTATATGTGTAAATGTGGTATTTCATTCTCATTAAATACCACATTTATTTGGAACAATTTACAATAGGATTGTTGGGTACTCTGGTTCCCTGTTGTTTATTTTTTCCGAAAATAATTTAGGTAATTTTTACATCTATCAAATTATCTTAATAAAGAAAATATAGAGAGCAAAAATCGTGTAAATTTAAGGGGGCGTTGTACGTGAAAATCGGGGATTCGGTCGGTAAAAAAAATGTGTTGTCCTTATATCACGATGCTTCTTCAATCTCTAAAGATGCAGCGTTTGGTTTGGAATTTTTTGGAATATTTCAGACAAAACAGCATCGAGATTAGTGGTCTAGAATTAATCGTTTTCACGTCAATCATTTTCTATGTTCAGTGCATTCTGTTTCTTAAACACAAAGACTTTTTTTTTCACAATCCATCAAGTTAGCAAAACAAGTTAATCCAAAACCTAATCAAGACATCTGCCCCCCATACCACCCCACTACGCTTAACCGAGAAAAAAATAGAGATTCGAATTGAATCCAACTTAGGGTTGGATCCCTCGCTCAACCACCAGAAAAAATATTTTACGCAAGGAAGCGACGAGATTAAACACTATCATCGGGAGGGTGGGTTGAAGGGGGAATAGAGGACCCTAACCGAGATGAAGATAGAAGCAATAAGTTTCCGCATTAGGCCAATGCACGCCCGCCAATTTCAATACCAAATAAGATTAACCGCCTTGGATCCAATGCGGAGGAATACCTCCGCTACCCTACGCGGGTATTTATTTAGGGAAACCCCTGTCGTGTCGTCTGCAAATATCCGCTACCGCGTTCCGTCGCGCTTCCCCCCTTCGGCGACCGCTTTCGCGGTACCCTACAGCGACCCCTGCAGGCAGATTAAAGAGTTGTAATTGCGGATCTGAACGGATTAGGAGGCGGTGATTGTTGCTGTTATTGTTGTTACTGGTGGTGGGTTTTGCGAAAAAAAAATTGAATTATATTTGTTATGCGGAGGGTGGCACTGTCGTTGTTATTAGTTTGATGGAAGGATCGTGGAGGTTGGGACGGAGTAGAGAAAGGAAATTAAGGCTTTCGGAGGGATTTGGCAAAATTTCCAACTGAAAATAATGATATAGGTTGGGTTTACTGATTGTTGCGCATCTTATTCTTCATTTATATTGAATTAAATATACAGTATAACAACCTAAGCTATATCAGAATGATCAGACATAATCACACAATCACATTACAACGTCTCGTATGGTCTTGATAAACTTCCATCTTATTGATGTTTACAATTTATTTCGAGCCGAAGATACGAACTGTTACTTTATACGATGACACCAATCAATACCGCAGTTCGAGCTCAGTTTACAAAACTACTGTTTAGAAACGAAATACACAAACACACGTATTGAAACTTCCTCGTCCTCGTAGCTACATATCAGTAGTACTGAGAAACGTAATAATGCTTACCAATCCGGGCCAATCGTATATATCGAACTCTTGCAAAATTAATTCTTCTCAAAACTGAAGGGGAAAATATCATTAGTCAAACTGTCATGTACTGCGTTCAAACTAATTGTTTCTGCCTTCTTTTGTTGATAAATGTTACCGCTAGCAGCAGAAACCGAGTAATGCGATATCGCATGTTGGGAGAATTGGAAAATGGATAAAAATCAATTAGGAAATTCCCATCAGAATGAAAGGGATAAGTTTATTGTGTTCTTGATTTTATACAGGATGTGTCCGTATAATAGCTGGAGAATCCTTAATCCAAAATATGACGATTTAACCAGAAATACTTAAATAAAATATGTCCACACCAAACATTTATTCTAAATTCCTGCTTTCTGGGTGGATTTCCAATATTTCGATAGTGGCAATTTCTCTAATTAGAAATTAAGTCTCTAGCATTACCGCACGGCTTTGGTAATAAGTGGAAACTATCTTCTACCTGCCCTATCATAACAGCGGGTTAAAATAATATTTAATTTTATTTTAATAAAACACTTTGTATCACGGTTAGGACACACATTTTATGTAAGTGTTTTAGATTAAATCGCCATATTTTGGGTCAAGGATTCTCCAAAAAAGGACGAAACGAAGTTAACGATGGTGATATACATACGTCGAAAAATCCTCTGTTTAGAAAACCTTGAAGAAAAATAAATACCACCCTTACAAACCAACAATTGTACAAGATTTAAACGACTATCGCAAGGTGAAAGTTTAGCAATTGGTACCTAGGAAAATGTGAAGATGATGATAATTTTCATAGGGAAATATTATAGACGGACGGAACACGATTTACCATTACTGTGGAGTGTTCAACAGGCATAACTATCATCATAAATCTACTGAAATAAAAACGTAGGCTTCCACGGCCAGAGTCAGTTGAAACTAAACGTGTTCCGGGTTTGAACCGTGTCATGTCTTTTTATTTCCGGAAATTTGTTCCTATAGTTATGAAGAACTACCTCTCTTCCATCTAGGGTACTATCATTACTTCCATGATTTACGGCCCCACAAATATTCTTTCTTTTATTTAAGCTACTCTTATTCTTTGAAGCTTAAATAAAGGAAGCCTTGATCATCTTTGTCCAATTTGATGTGAAGAGATTGCAGCAGAATTTTTTCTGAATTAGCAAATGACATTATTAAAACCAGGAGTAAGTTACTTCTTTTTATCCATTGCTTCTTAATGATTTTTTTTTCTCTTCCTAATATCACAGACAACAGCAATACTTCGTGTATCTCAACTGGTAATCATCGCAAATTTGCAATTGAAATCTCTGGTACTCTGTTCCATCCAGGAGTTGCTTCAGGCTTTTATAAGATTCAGATTCCTTCATGTTGACGACATGAACAATGGAACAATAAAAGGATTTTCGTTTTTGTGGAGTCCATAAAGTGTCTCCACACTTCTGGACTATGATATTGGTCCATTGCCTCTAGTAAAGCGGTAGCATCATTACATTCTGTTTTGAAAATAAATGCTGCGCTGTTGTTTAATAAATTGTATCCTTTGAGCCTTGAGGTTATGAGATCTGCTTTATTTTTTGACCAGTTTTGATCTCGAACTAAGTCACTACCACCAAAAACGATGTATTTAACTTTGAAATTCAGGATGTACTAAAGTCACTAAACGAAAGTACATTTCGTAGAGTTCGTAACTTTGTTAGGAATATATTTTGCCATACATGTGTCTACTCACTTAAAGCTTTTGTTAAAATGCCACAATGTAATTTATTGTAATGCCTTGCTTTCTGTTTATTTTTTTGCTAATGATACCCACCTTTTGATTTTCTCCGATGAGGCAATAAAATAATTCCAAATGCTCCGACTCTGAATAATTGAATGGTGACTACGAACATAGTTCCAAAATCAAATTTTGAAATTACGGCGGCAGATTCGACATTTCTCGGTATCATAAAAGCCCGCAGGTACAACGAGATATAATTACTTTCACCTGCAATCGATTTTTTTTAACCGAATCCATCCACCATGACGTTAAATCTTGCGCTCTACGAACCAATTTTTCCACTCCCATGATATACACGTCATTTCCGCTTGTTGTTCCGGATTTCTGCGTTTCCATTTCCTGTCCAGTTTTCCGCCGACGTGATCCCGTTGCTGCCCACCCACAAGCTGATGACTCCACTTCGAAGAAGAGAGGCCCTTAGATTTCTTTTCCACTCGGCCAATCCAGCCGTTTCTTTTTTTTTCCCTTACTCGTGCGGCGAAATTTCCAAGAAAAGCCCGACGGAAGTCGAGGTTGAGCTTCCGATGATGAACATAGATATCGCTTGCTCATTTTACAAGAGAAATCTTCGGTGAGGTAAGGAGGTAGATTGCAATGTTTTAAGGATTGTATTTTAATGGATTCTATTTAAATTGATTTGAATAAAATATTCCATCTTTTGCTAAATATACAGAATGGCTCAGAATTAATTTGCAAAATTTACTGCTGGGAGAACTTTGTCTGTTGAGAGTACATATTTCTTGGAAATGTTTTCGAACTACACGTGTTACCGCTAGGGGGCACTACATATTTTTTTTTGGAGTACCCTACCTTTTATCCGTTTTTTGGAATCTGCAACATATTTGTGAAAACTTTCCATAAAACACGCAAAGGATACAAAATTGTATGAAACTGACCCATGGTATCCGTGGCAGACGAAGGGTGACAAAAAAGCTTCAAGCTGTTACCACCCTGAACATGTTCAACGCACGAACCTCTCATAGCGCTATGTTCTTAGTCAATAAATAAATTGAAAAGTTGTTAATCATTCATAATTACGAAGATTCATTCATGAATAATTCAATCAATACTCAATCGACGGATGCTCATGAAAATAAAACATATGAAAGCGTGTTTAAGTTAGAAGGTCCTTTGTGTAACTAATTCTTATGATTGAAATTTGCAAACGTTTTTATGAAAACAATGAAATCAATTTTTGAAATACTTCAAACATGGTTCCTTTTTGTTTGAGCTTTAAAAATATGAACCCTCTTGCTTTATCAAATTAACTCGACTAGTCCATTAGTTATTCAGTTTACTGCATCTATTCCAGCTCCAATTTTATTAAAAGCAAAACTATGTACTTCCCGGTATTATAAAACTTTGCTCGTCATAGAAGCACCGTAATATCCGTTACATAACCTCTATTTAACTTCTACGACACCTACGTCCTCCAGCGGTAGATATACATACTCGACAGCAAAACTTAACTTTTCTGCATATAAACATCAACCTCTAATTCACGGAGAAAAAGGGTTAATGTCTAAAGTGTGTAAATGAATCATGAAAATGTTCACGGAATTAACTTGTAAAAATTTTAAGAACAACGCAGACGGAGATATATACAGATAGAGCGAGTCGAAAGTCCCCGCCATAATAAAGGAACTATAAAAGTTTTAGGAACCCGTTGCAGAGGCGGCATTTCGTGAAAATTTATTATTCTCGGTCATGAATGATTCAAAATTTTAAGGAGGAGTCTGCTGGAGGACCGTTAAAGTCAGAAAGAACGATAAACGCTTTCCCGTTCCATCTTGTCGCGTCTTATACGATCGGGGGAGTTGGTTATCTAACGGAGACGATCTGTGAAGATGTGTAATGGTTATTAGTGAAGGTACGCGGTCCTGTTTTTAAGGAAAAAATTGTTGAGGAGAGATTTTTGATACCTAAGTTTGTGATTATTTTGGGGAAACGAAATGGTAAATATCAGTGTTAAGGAAGACGACGCATTTAGTAAATTTATTTCTTAACGTAGCTTTATACAGTTACTCCAGTGACGTTGCAACTTTCTTAAGCCATCCAAATTATGAGAAAAATAAACATCTTTTTTTGGATTAAATGATGTTTGCTCACGAAAATGTGCGGACTCTGCAAAATAGACTTCTGTCTCGTAGTGATTTCTTCATATGACATAGCGTGCTTTTCGCCAAGGCATTTTTTCCAATCACGGTTGTAGAGATTTTGTTTTCGCTAACTTAGCGTCGAATTGGTCCAATAAATCAGCATAGTACTGTTCCACGATTATCTCTTTCTTCCCCAAATGATTAATTAAGATTCTACCTTGGAAATCCCAAAAAATTGTCGCTATCACTTTTCCAGTTGATGAAATCCTTCTCTTTGATTTCTGACAAATAGTAATGCATCAATTTCTTATCTACAGTCACATAATACTGTTAGAAGCTCACTCGTATTTCGCTTAAACATGTTCAAACATTGCCATGAAGTTATTGAAGTTATTAGGCGATTCAGTTTTTGGTCAACAATTAGCAGACGTGGTAACTATCCAACCCATCTCACCGATAACTTTCTCATACTCAATTCTTTGTGAATAATGTTTTGGGTATGTTCAAGTGAGACTACCATATTAGCAAGCTCTTCAGTCTTCACCCGGTGGCTTGCTAATACGATATCATGAACTTCGTTGATCTTATCAACTGTAGTCACTTCAATGAGATAACTTGCCGGTTCCTGGATGTTCAGCCACGCCTAACTTCCGTAACCCAATAGCCAACTTCTCTTTGATATATGCACACGTTTTTCTGTTCCACTTGTTCTCTTTCCATGATTCTGCAAGAATAGTACTCACAGTCCATCTGCCTCCAAACCATCCTTGCATACTATTGTTAATCTCGTTATTTCAATGTAGAAATAGTTCATAGCTAAATTAAATTTCCGCCCTCAAAAAATTAGAGTATCTCTGGAAAAACAACACTTGAACAAATTAAACATAACACCAATTCAGTTTTAAACGCTCTAAAAAGCAAGTGACTTCTAAAAAAGCGCTTTCGTTCGTTACGAAACCATATTCTTCCGCATTTAAAATGCTACAGACCCGGTTAGAACGAAACCGAAGGAAACCCGGAAAAAGAGGAACACTTTTATATCATACATCTATCGACTATACCATATCTGCAGCTTTCGTTCTGCTTCTTACCTCGGCATTTATATGAAACGAACATCGCCGATTCCAGAAGCGGTTTCGAATTCATAACGTTCGAGGGGAAACAAGCGGCGTAAGGGGGGCAAATCCCATCCGCGAGATGGGATTTGTTGGAGACCGCCGTTTGGGGAACGGCGGAAGAAGAACTCGCGTATTTTTCCCCGTCACCGCGATACCACGTTACGTTGCGTTATTGTTGTTGTTACCGCCGCTGTAGGATTGCTACAGAAGCGAGAGCCCCCTAAGGGCGATATTACGGTATTATAATTCTTATCGTTAGCTTCGCGTACCGCCAGAGTTTGTTGGGATGGGTTGCGCGCGCGTAATTTATGTGCGCTGCGAGAATACAGTCCGCATATTTCTATTCGTATGTATGTACGTATCTGCTATTTTGTAAAACGGAAGAGATGAAATTTTATAAAATAAAAATGGAATCGCGTGCACATGTTTAATATGCATTGATATAAGTACAGAAATAAATAAACTATTAGAAGCCAAGCAAAACCATATTTATTCTCATTTTTATTCAGTCTTAATCCCGTCAAACGCAACGTTTAGAACTGCCCCAACCCTAGCTATTAAAAACTGTTCCAACCCCGGCCACTAGAAATACTTCTAATCTGGAATTTTAGCTCGAAAATAAGCCGACACCGGAAACCAATACAATTGAAAAATGGAACAATCCCATTAAATACAACATTTGTAACGGTTCCAACTTCAGCTGCCAAAACACTTTCAAAACTCGCCTAATAAAAATTCTTTCAACTCTGGATTCCACCCCGAAAACGCACTAACCCTGGAAATTAATTTGATCGAAAAACAGGCGAACCCCACCAAACCCAACACCTACGACCGTCCTAACTCCAGCTACTAAAAACGCTTCTAACTCCGGCTGCTAACTCTCTAACTCGGAATTTCAGTCCGAAGATAATTCAACACCGAAACCTAATGTAACTGAAGATTAGGCCAACTCTATTAAAGGCAACCCTTGTTATCGTCCCAACCCTAGCCACTAAAAGCTGTTCAAATTTCGACTAATGAAAACATTTCCAACCCCAGACTCCGGTCCGAAAATGACCTAAGCCCAGAAACTAATGTAACCGAAAAGCAGGCCAACCCCGACCCAACACCTACAAGTGTCCCAACCTCAGCTATTGGAAGCCCTTCTAACTCCGCTTAACAAAAACACTTACAACTTTAAATTTCAGCCTAAAAATAAGCTAGCACCGGAAACTAATATGACCGAAGGACAGGCCAACCCTGCCAAACTCAACGCTTAGAACTGAGGAACGGTAAGCGTTTAATTCTAATAGAATTAGTTTCTTCTTTAAAATACGCGTAATTTATTTAATAAAATAATTTTGCCGTTCGAGTACATTTTACTAAGAAACTAACTTGGATGCAGAAATCTTTTTTTATTCATACACAAGATACGGATAAAGAAGTTTACAAAACGGAACAGTTTAGCGCAGAAAACTGCAAGAAAATGCAAAATTTAGACGAGACGAACAGAACGAAAACAGAGACATCATCACGGCGGACGATTCATGCTGAACTATGCACAATATCTTTTGATAAGATGCGCGCCCGAAGCAGCTGCACTTCTGATATTCAAGCCGAAGAATGGAAACAGGCATTGGGAATAACGAGTTAGCTAGCCGAGCATCTCGCAGCTTCGATATTCCATACCTTGTACTTCGTCGGAAGAATATGTACATACTTTGTTGTCGAGCGAAATAGCGTAGTCTTAGGAGTGGGAGACGGGACGAATCGTTGGATTTAGAACGGCATCCGTTTGTTCATTTTGTTCTCTCGTCATTTTTTCTCGCTTGTTTTGTTTGTTTTTCCTTTCCTTCTGCGATGTACGGAGTGCTAGATGATTTCTCCGCTTACTCGCCGTAGCGTCTTAGCCTCTTTGGTAAAAGGAAAAGGGATACAAGTTTTAATTGCTTGCATAGAAGTGTAATATGACTTAAAATAGTACGGAAAGAACTTAAACGGTGTGAATTTGACAAAGGGCTGGGAATTAAAGAAAATGCCGACGTAATGAGAGGATTATCCCTTTGCAAATTTGTTGTCGTGGAAAATGGTTTTAATTTTAAAAGGATCATTTCTTTCACAATTATTTTAAAGGAATTTAAGGAAGTTGCACCAATAGAGAAGATGGGTTGGTTGCAGAATGGTAACTCGCATGATTAAGCAACGAATTGATGGTATGTGTCTCCCATTCTTCGATGATATATGAGCCGGTGATGTGAAGCTTAGATAGACCAAGATTCTGATTAGTTTAGACGTTTCAATAAAAAATATCTGCAAGCAGGAAGGGATTGCTACCATATATTCCAGAGTTTCTTTAACACTGCGTGCTAGAATAAGATCAACCATTGCGAAGCCACAAAGCAAGGAGACGTGGCAACCTCTTAATAATTTTACATTCCCACGATTATTTTAAAATTACGAACATTATGATCTATCACCACATTCAGTCCTCCCCAAACTGCGAAATTTGAAGTACTCTAACGAATTTTCGCTTACACATACGAAACCCGCTTGAACATCACTAAATCCGGGCGGTTCTAATTCTCCAGCTACCGCTCTGTATGGTGCTCATTTCCAATGCATTTAGTCGTATGTTTCGTAGATGTCCTCCTGCCCATAAACGTGTAAGCATTGTATGCATTTCGTAGTAGGCATTCGCCGGTCGGCAGATGAATCCTAGAATTTAGACTGGCGCTAGGCGTTGAACGCCACGTCGACCGGTCCGAGGTACAAAAGCGCGTAAAATATTTATGATATTTCAAACGGATCTGCCGACTAAATGGAAGGTGGTAGTGGCTTCCTTTTTCACAAGTGACTGGTATACGTTGCAAAAGAGATGGACGAGGTGGAGGAAATGCGAAGATAGGCGAAAGGGAAGAACGGATGAACTATATTTCGGGAAAAATTATTTACAAGGACGACGTCCTGATTTACTATTGCTTCCTGTTAAATTCTTGAATTTGATAGCCGAATAAAATTCATACATTTTGGCAGATCCTATTCTAAGACAATAGGTTGGTTGACGATCCAAACATAAAATCGCAGTGATTATTTTTATACTGTTGGAGAACTGACAACGAAAAATTCATTATTGCCAGATTATTATTGGAGTGTTCAAACTCTGGTGTAAGCAAGAGACTGCTTGCGAAAACTGAAACTTCAAAATGCGCAGTCTTTCTTCTTTCCTCCCATTATGAAACAAGAAGTAGAGAGAATCATTGCAGATGTAAAATCAAAAAATACCAGACCTACTCAATCAAATCCACGATGAAATCAGTGAAACTCTGGCATATATTCCCAACATCTGCGTGGATCAAAGAGCTTTCCCGCCGCAGCTGAGATTCAAACCAACCTGAGAGCTAGTGGACAGACTAGTGGTCTACTTCGAGCAGAAAGACTTTCTAACAAAAGAGCAGCATGGTTTTAGAAAAGAACGTTCAGTTTCAACAGGTATACTTAAGATGATCAACTGCGTTACACACTCTCATATCAGCAGGTTGGATTTGTCTAGGGCATTCGATTCTGTTAGCCTTGACATGCTTGCTGATGAGGCAAATCGTACCTTTCCACTGTGGAGCAATACGCTATTTGGTACATCCGAAATCAAGTACGGAATAGCTTCCTCCTATTAAATAACTTTATTAGTAACTTGCCTACTAGAGTCAGGGTTGTCCAATTATGCTTATATGCTGATGGCACGTACTTGATTATCCTGGCGCCTACTCTACAGGATTTTGGAAACACGGGAATAAAGAATAGACTTTTAAGGTGAAATACACGTATTTCATTTGAATCTAATTCTCCAAGTTAAGTATTATTTTTTTTTTACCACATTTGAAAGGAGTCAACTACTAATACCACAGACCAATTTAAAATTACAATCGTCCAACGTTGTCCAGTCAAGCAGCGGCAACAAGGACAAATCGCATCCGCGCAAATACAAAACGCTCACGAACATAGACAAGCTATTCAAGTTCAAAGCCTTACGCGCAGCAACAACATTTACGTGCCCCATTAATACTATTAAAAGCACGTCGCTCATCGGCCCATCGTTCCGGAGCCGAGGCCCGAGCTCCCCGTTTACATATGCATGAGAAGTGATCGTACCATTCCGAGAAATCTTCCGGCAAGTTGAAAGTTTCGTCCGCATCCCTACTCCAGGACTCGCGGCTATTCAATTTGCTTAAAAACGCGTTCAGTAAAAATCGACTGAAAAACAGCTCGGTCCAAAAGGCAGCAGTTAGATCTTCTACATCTCATTCGCGATGCGGAATTTGCCAGGCGACGATCGCCGCTAGGCGGTGTTGGTGCCCTTTTTTTCACAATGCTTTGAAGTTTCTTGCAGTCGCTTCTCGACTTCTCGACTTGGTGTTGGAGAAGGCTCCAGAAGGAAATTAAATTAGAAAGTTTTTCGTTGGGGTGGGGGTAGTGGGAACCTTTTTCATAATGTCGTTAAAAGGAGAAAGGGACGGATGAAGAATGAGAAGTGAACGCGTGTATTTTGCGCTTGTCTCAATGCCAACTTTATTTCCTTTTCAATTTATTTCTTTTCGGAGATGAACTGAACGGTTTTTCTTTTTGTAAGCGTGTGAATAATTTCTAATAGTGAAGAAGTTGAACGACTATGTCTAGAGGCTACAAGGAACGTTTTAAGTTTTAAATATGGAAATCGTGTTTTCAAAAGCTCGAGATTAGAAATAAAATAAATAAAGAAAACTTGTTCATCTCATATCTATTGGGCTAGTGTTGGATGTTTCAGGTTGTAAGAGGCGCCCCGACGAGATGAACATAACTCCCTCGTATATCTCGATGATTAGGCTGTTGATCATTTACGGAGTACTAGCTTGGTGCTCAGTTGCCAACCACCAATATAAGACGCGTGCCATTTCTATCTAAATACATAAAGCAACCGGCTAGAGGATCGTGTGACAGGACAGTGGAGTGTGGACGCCCCCAAGGAGAAATGCCCTTCGGTGCTAGAGTATTGTCTCCAGAATTCCTGCCAACCCTGTATATCAAAGAATATAACAGGAGGTATTTGCCATTCATGTGCATGAAATCAAATATGATGAAAGTTAAACGCTAAAGTATCGGTGCACTCCGCACCACAGAACATGCTTATATGAAAGTTAGCTGAACATTAGCTGTGTTGTCTAGGAACACTCCTTAGACAAAATTACCAAGAATCTAATAGACCCACATTGAGTATAAAGATTACATCAAAAAGATCTTGAAATTTCTAAATAATTATAGATTAATCAGTTATAAAATCATTCAAAATAATCTTTCTTTCGACGATACGAACCTCAACATGCACGTTCCAAAGCAAATTACATATTTATACCTAACCGCAACAAACGTACGCCTGGCCCTCCGAGATTGCTGAAGTTTTCACGCCACGCTGACCCCAGCTGGTAAGTCCGACTCGACCTCAAAACACCGTCGTTTCGTTGCATTAAAATGTAATGTTTTCCGCGTGAACAAACACTCTCTCCGACCAACGGCCACCTTCTATCTTACTCCCGCATGCTGACGAATAAGTTACGTTCAGTCGGTTGTCGACAGGAGCCAGCGGGCTCCTGTACGTTTGAGCCACACCCTACCAGACCACTGAAATCCTTAATATTTAAACCTTAAAATCCTGTTTGTACGGATAGACGCTGTGTTTTGCCCTTTTGGGTGCGGAGAAATTGAGTTTGTTGGAAGTTCTCAGCTGGTTTTCATGATATTAACATTTAAACACTGAAAAATTGCAGTTATAAAGGTACGGGGTGGAGATTTGTGCATTAGGAGGTTTTAAATTATGTATCTACTTCTATACATGGAGTTTACTATAAAAGAACAAAAATCGTCCATTATTGATTAAAAGAATTATAAAAGTTACATAATTATCAAGACCGTTTTAGATTGATTGTATCAATTATATCAGAGACTGAACGCCATCTTTGATACAATTTCTAAGCCACAATAACTATTACAACGCGTATATTGTAAAATGTAATTAATTTAAGTCTATTATACTGTAGAAACTATCATTAATTCTCGGCCTACTAATCTCACACTACAGTGGTCAAAGGTCGGCAATACCTGTAGTTATACGATCCATGGTTTATTACCATATGCAACATGTTAGGGCGTAGCTTTATTACTCTAATAACAACACCTTGGATGACGTATTATGCGTCAGGTGAATCCTGTTGACTGCGCCAATTTAATTCTTTGTATTAAAAATTATTAAAGTTAAACGGGGATAGATTGAACGGCACTGGGGAAAATCAGCCAAATATTTGGGGTACCTAAAACACAACGCTCAAGTTTTGTAGGGTCAAGAATCCGCGAAACAAAATCGTTACTTCACAAAACCTATTTGAGACCGATCCTTACATGTGCTTCCTGTTCTTGGTTTCCTGGAGGATGCAGTCGAAAGTAAGATGATTAGATCAGATAAGGAGAGATCTGGAAATGTTTGACTATTCAAAAGAACAAGTTAAGGCAACGTAAGGTAACAGCTTAGCATCTCGGACAATCCTCTGGTGGAGAGCCCAAAGACAGACCGTCCGCCTCCCAGAATCTGAGGAGTAACTTGGCTTTTCTTTTGGAACTATACGTATCATTTTCGCTTAACTGGATGAAGATTAAAATTTTAAACTTACGTGGCTGAATAGAAGATTGTTTTCCAACATCATTTTACTGAGCATGAGTCATTTTGTCTCAACGACAAGATTCATAATAATAAACGGTATAAATATGGTTATTTTTATAATTTTCGTGGGACGGTGCTAAGGCGTGAATTTTCACATCGTCCACTTACTCCTCATAAGATCCTAAGTTCTGACGATCAAATCGAAGACCTCGAAAGCGTTTGGCTGAATGAAGGAGATGAGAAAGTGCAAAGGGCTAATTTTTTCCTTGAGAGAGTTTTTAGGTTTCTTAGATCAGAACGAAGTACAAGAATTTACTATTGTTACCAAACTTGAACATTTTGTGTCACTATGTTTTGAAAAGAAGACTTGTTGTCTTATTATGGAGAGATCAACCCTAAGAGAAATAAAAATATGGTTCACGTCAATGGGTCAAAATGATTCATTGAATGAAAATATTTCAAAGCTGTTTTAAATACAGAAAGCAGGTCGTGACCCAAACATTTGTGGTCCAAAATGATTACCATATCGAGCATTTCCATCTGGCCTTAGGTTAAGACAAGAAAATCTTCATTGACAATAGGATAATAAGGCTAAGAATAACCCCAAGCCCCATAGAAATTATTTAACAAGCGAAGAGAACTCATGCGCAGTGATGTGCATCTACAAATGTAAACAACTGAAAAGCAGCTAATTTTTGTGTCTCAGCTTGAATATAGAATGGAACAAAAACCTGTTGATCAAACTAGACAATATAGAGTCTAAACAACGTTCTCCTTAGATTAGGTTCTTTAGAAGGTTTCCAAAGACTTAAAAGTCCTAGAAGTCTTTAGAGATCTCCTGAAGAAGCTGACACTATGATCGCCGGAACGTCAAGAATAACCTCAACGACACGGCAATAACCGGGAGGTTAATTCCAAAACATTCATCGATAGAAATGGATCCGACAATACATTTTATACGTTGTGTTTTCGTCATTTAAATTATCCGCAATATTTCCTACTTTACTCGCATTATTAGTATTAAATAAACGGTTTAGTGTTATTTCTGAAGATGATAGGGGGCGATCGAAATATTTTGTGCAGTATTAGTGAAATGTGGTAACGGTTTTAGTGAATTGTTTCAGCGGTACAGAGTTCTAGTACGTGATTTATTGACTTTGCATTAATTTGTAATTAATGTGGGGCACCACATCCGCCTTAGCCTTTATACGAAAAGCGAAAAAGTATTTTTAAAATACTTTTGTTTAGAGCTATGTAGGTTCATTGGGAGCAAGCTATAAAATTATTTTGATATATACTGGGTAACTGAAAAAGAAAGTTGAGAAGATTTAAATGGAATACCCCGTATATCATCGCATATTTTGATAATACGGGCTAGATAAAGACATATGTTCCCTATACCTAACCCAAGCCATTTTTGAATGGCTTCGTTTAAATAACTCTTATATTAAATGGAATATCCTGTATTCGTTATCGTATTTAGAGACTAATTTTAGTATAAGGTACATCAAAGTGATTGTCCCACTGTTCATCGATTGTAAGGCCTCATATTTTGCTATATTTGCTTAAATGTAATTGATGCTTGCCTAGATACCCTAGACTTACCCTTGTAATATTATAGTCTATTCTATTTCGAAGCATTATACAAGTAATTTTTCCTTCTCTAACAACTAACCTATTCGGTAATATGCATCATACTTATTTTCACGTTTGTAAAAGGGTGTACTTACACATACAGCTGGTTTGAGTTACGCAACGCTACACCCTGTAGATACTCCGTCACGTGGCATACACAAAAGAAGGACCAATATGAGCCATTGACCTCGTCCCAATGTTACACAACGATACCATTCGGGTCCCTCCGTCTGAGTTTCGTGTTATCGATTCCGATGCGCAACAAAGACCACCTATATCTTCCCGTCTTTGTCCTACTTCGTTGTTGAATTTCTGTTGTTTTCCGTCATCATCCAAGACACCGGCCTGGCGTCTCACACCTAAACGTACAGCAGCTTACTACACTACAAACTCTCCCGCTATTAGAATACCTATAATGCTGCTCTGTCGTTTTCTGTGGAATGGGAGCAAGGATGGGGGGTGGTTTCCGTAAGCGACCGACTACGTTTTGGCGATTGATTTTGGTTATGATGTCTCCTCCTCCTTCTGGTGTGCTTTCGCTTTCGAGTAACTGGGGGAAGCGGCGGTTGTTGTGTTGGCAGTGGTAGCGAGGGATCGTTTCTTGCTTTGGAAGGAACGGGATGGTGATGGGACGGGCGTTCGGATGAGTTCCCGATAGTTTATTCGGGACGAGATTTCAGATATTTGGAGAAACAAGCGCCGGATTGTCGATATATTTTAATTGGTGGGATTAGGGAAGAATTGCGTTCCAGCTATGGGCGATTAATTTCTATTGTATTCAGGATTAAATATGGAAATCTCGGTAGATATTATGTTATATAGGAAAGGGTTTCGAGAATTATAAGTTTTAACTTGGAGCACATTTTCAATACCCGTGATCCAAACAACGTCCATGCGAGTATGTATGACTTCGAAAAGCCATCTTCATTTTCATCATTTGTTCGGAATAGCTCATCAGCATTGGACAACACCATCTTTGAGAGGTACTATCGCCGATAGCTAATTAAAATTCTCCAGAAAAGATGATGTATCCTGGACCTTTTCAGATCAATAGAGATTTTCGAAAGCAGTTCCATCTTTTGACTCATATCTTGATTCATTGCCTGAATAAGGAGAGTATAATTTGATAGCAGAAACATTGCTTGATTGCTATTGTCTTTACCCCATAATTCTCCCATATCGCGAAGCCCAGCGGCATTATTCAAAATAAGCTATGTTTTCGAAGACGAATTCATTTTCCTTTTAACATCAGCTGCTGAGAAATCATTAAACCATTTATGAAAAACATACAATGGCTGTTTTTCGTAAACGGTTCCTTTATCCTTTATTTCGGTCCATATACGCAATGGGAAGATTTGATCTCTTGGATGCCTTAGGTTTATTTGCCTTTCCAACAATTAGCAATTTCGGCTTATGTATTAGCACAAGACTAGCTTTACGACTGTAATTGTATCGTTTTATCATTTCAGTGTACGAGCGTTGTTTAGAAAGACTCCCCAAAAGAATCCGCTCACATCACCATTGTAGATTCGATAGAGTAATTGATTTATCTCTGCAATAGTCATTAAAATTGTTTGCTAGAGTGGCTTGAAAGCAGATTTGTCGGCGGATACGTTTTCGCCAACGATTGACAATTGACGAATATCTGCACAGATCTCTTGAATCTGTTGCTTCAACACTTTTTCTTCCAGTGGTACGACCATCGATATAACTGCAGAGCGATATCTTTGCTACTAGCAGATTTGCCAATGCAGCTAGAATGTAATCTTTAAGCATACCGCAATGGTTTGAAGTTAATATAAGCAAAACAACGGTTTTTATTGTCAGGAAAGGAATGTTCTGAACCCGCGACTAATTTATGTAATTTAAAAAAATTTAGTAGCAGATTGATTTTAAAAAATGAATTTTTTACTTTTATGTACCGTAATAACCGCCAATGATTACGTAAAAAGGAAAAAACAACATCCCTCATTCCTTGTACTCAATCACCAACAGAAATCCGAACGCGGAGACACTACGACAACCCCTCGACACCGCGCCAAGCTTGAGAAATTAAACTCGCCGAAGCGCAAGCAATTACAAGCGGTAATGGTCGCAATTAGACTGTATTACATTGCCCTGTTTGCAGTTAGCCTAACCCCACGTCTGGTAAGGCACGTCTACGGTAGCGACCCCCTAGCGGCGATATGTGAAGGCGGATTGTTGTGGAGGTAGTCGACGAAAATTAGATGATCTGTTTAGACCTTAGGATAATTCGAAATATCAGCGCCGGCTGGGGAGGCGTGCGCCTCTTGGTTGGTGCTGAGATTCGTCCGCTGAACGACGAACAGGATAGTGATGTGGGGGGAAACCCTCGGTTCGGGCGCACGGGGGTCGCGAAAGGTAATTTGAGACAATTAAGTCGGTTGTGGAAGCGTTCACTTGAGCTGCATTCGCTCTCGCTCGATAATGGCGGTTTGTTCCTGTGGAAAATTGGAATTCCGAAGACTGCGGGTGTAGTAGAGTTATTTCGTGTTCTAGGGTGGATATTTGACATTTTCACAAATGAAGGTCGACGAAATTCAACAAGATTCTATGCGTGAATCATTTACTTACATCAAATAAGATTATTTCTGCCACTCGGATGCTTCTCCATTTTCTGTTTTCCCAGACTTCACAGTAATGGGATGATTTACTAAATCCTGTAATAATTATGGAACTAAGGACAGATTTCTTTTTTATATTGTAGCAATTGTTCAATGCTCTGTCTTTTGTTTTAAAGCAAATCATTAGCAAATGTTTTCCTTTGCTATAATTAAGAAACCATCAATTTCTCTTTATTAAAAGTACAATTCACGAATCTTGCACTATTACCTCATTCTGTACATATCCACGCGTACATTTTAAAGAACCAAAAAAAAAAAAAACCAAACAAATTTCAAACATCCTTTCTGCAAGGATTACGTGTAAGGACGTATGCATCTTCTATAAAGACCTAAAGAACCTTATCGGAATTTAATATTTTCCCATTTACCTTGGCTTGAAGTGAAGTGGCGATGTAGAGGTGTAAACGAAATCACGTCCCGCTAGCCCCAGCACGTACCTTGGAGAGTAATGTTTTTCCAAACTTTTCGAGACCTCGACTTTCCAATTCAGCTTTGAGCTTTGAGCGCGGAGCACGGCGAGCTCCAAGTGGGCTATATTTTAGGAGCAGCGCGAATGTTCACACGTCAACACCTTCGAAAGTATTGCTGAGGGTTTTTGAGTGAAGCTTTGACCACCATTGATTGTATTTTCGGAGTGATTTTTTGCATTTGCGGTAGGTGGAAATACATTCGTTTTGGAATGTGGCGTTACGTGCTAAATGTAAAAGTGTATTATTTGCAAATTTTAATTAATAATTTTAATTTAAATTCTTTGATGGAGTAAATACGTAGGAGTATACTGAGAAAGGGACGATGTTCAGCCAATAGTTTTCAGACTTTTTCCGTGTTGATTTAATCAATAAAACATTCAAAGAACAAATAATTTAAGGATAGCCGGAAGTATTATACAAAAGCCAATAGCCTAATAACCTTAGAGGATTAGACTTAAAGATCTTTGACGAAGTAGGCTTTACAAATGCTTAGCCCCTAAACATAGTTTGTTAAATTTTGCTCATACCACACTTTCCAAAACACTCCAATATCATCCAAATCCATTTCCTTTTAGCCGGGAAATACCGATAAAATACGAAGCGTTTAGTAGAGTAAAATACCGCAAAACTCCTGCCGAATTAGCGAGCTGTATAGGCAGCGAAACCTGACCGCAGATCTGTAAACCAACCCCTCGCCCCTGAATTTCAATAACCGAAAATAGTTTCCCAAAACTATTCCTCCTCCCCGTAGGCTGTGTTGTTTGTCTTGTTTCGTCTCGAGCCGACTAGTGGAAGGGGACCGAAATGGGAGCCAATAACACGCTAAATCAGGTCTCATACCTACGGACGTATATTTTGCGTATTGAGGGAGAAACGGAAGCTTGTTTGAGCCTCGCTTTTGTTCCCTGGAAAGTGGTAGAATTTAGCTGAGTTGTCTGCGAAATGCTTGGGAAAGGATTCCTTTTGGGGGATGGATGTCGGGTTGGATAGGAATAGTAAGGGGGAAAGGACGGTTTCGAAATGTACGGGGAGGAATGGAAAAGTTGTAATGTAAATTCTTCATTCAATCGTCTAAGTAGCGTTTCTGCTTTTACAAAAGTAATCCTTTTTTTCCAGCTCAAAGTCTACCGTTCGCATCTTTAAGAAAGCAATTTTTAGTTAATGCTTTCATTTTTAAGATTCTTTATTTCGTTGCATTTCTATTCTTCTCTTTTTCATATATATAGTTTGCAGATCCGACTTTTTTAACAAATCCATAATTTTTTTATTTTCTCTCCCGGGATATTGTTAATGAAGGTCTTCTTCAACGCTCTTTTCGGTTATTTCTTGAAGTTTTCTCTCGGTGAGGCTTCCCTACTTTTCTTTTAATTTTTGTGGTCTCATGTGTAGGTTTTCTAGTTCTTCTCTAAATGTTGAAGTTAGTGATTACATTCTGCCTTTCATTTCTAGTTTCTGTTGTTGTAACCTCTTTTCCAGCTTACCAGCACATTTTCAGCTGCCTTTAACGTTTCTTCTCAGATGTTTATCCTTAGATTTTATTGGCACCGATTTTTTGACCCACTTTTCGACATTCCTCTTTCTCAGTTATTTTGACTTGAGTGTTTCACCAACCACGTCTAACCGGTGTTTGTTATAATTTATGTAAAAGTTTTAGTTACTTATATATAAGTTTTGTTGGAACATGCTCCACTCTTATTTTCTACAATATTATTTAATGAATTACTACAAATTATCTGCATTAGGGATCCCATCACCATTGGTAGTGGCACTTTCTACAATTCTAGATATGATTCAAAAAAAATCTGTATGATGCCACTTGTTTTAAAACGACACCGAAACAAGAAAGGTTTTACATATTTCAAACGCGTCTATTTAATCTCGTCGGACAACTAATCGCTTCCAAAGCTTTCCTACCGTCGCGTCAACAAACGCCAAACCTTCAAGCTTTCCCATCGGTAAGCGGAAAGGTGGACTCATTTGGTTTTCAAATCAGCTTGCACACAATCTCATTCTTTCCTTCTTTCTTTTTTTCGCCGTTTCGCTTTGCAGTTAATCTACATGAAGCCACGGTATCGTCCGAAACTTATCGGCATGCTCCTAAACAAGTTCATGGTGCATACAGTGCATGGAAAAGGGCGGGGATGCATTTGAAAATCAAATGAGTAAGCGAAATAGGTAAACAGGGATGCAGTTTTACCGACGTTGCCTCGAAGCTTCGGTTGTTACCGGAACGAAAGGAAAAAAACATGGAAGAGGCATCATGTGCTTGAGGTTTTAATGAAATATATTGTTTGGGAATGACTTTGAGCTGTTTGGGTTGCAATATACTTCAGGGACTTATACCTTGTTTCAAAAAGAGGAGTAGTAATTTGTATTTTTCGCTCAGAAAGGAAGCGCTTATATTGATTGTAATTAAAAGTGCATAAATAAACAATTCTTCTCTAAAATTTGGTCCAACGAAAAAATTTATCGTTTTAATAAATTGCTATTTATTACATCGATGAACACATACTTTAATGTACAATAGACATATTTATTGTCATAAAGAATATATTTATTGATATCTAATAGAAAATCCTTAAAGCTTGTTTCGCTTCTCATGAAGCAAATTAATAAACGGGCATTTATTGTATCGACAAACAGGTTTCAACTTAATAAAGGTAGCTTATTGTTATAATAAATTTATTAATTAATATAATATTTGTTTCGTTACTGTAACAAAAGAAATTAACAAACTCGACTTATTGAATTAATTTTTTTATGTATAAACAGTGTAATAAAGGAAGGAATTTTTAATGTTTGCTACATCGTAGTATCTATTTAGGTATTAAAACTTCTGCATTGTTTCTGGGTTATTTGGCGGTTTATAAGTTAAAAAAAAAGACAGGAAAGGCATTATCTTAGTTGATGGCGATAAAGCAGTGCAGAATGGAAGCCAAAGCAATATTTTATTTGGACGAGACATGGATGAGCGAAGTGTGGCCCGATACAGGTGTTACCACTTCTCGACAAACTTTCATTGAAGATTTGTCAAGCTGTCCTTTCCCAGTGCCATTACTTTTGTTTTGCTTGTATTTGTTTCATATTCCTTTCGCTCAATTCGTCCTGTCATATTTGTCGCAGTTTTCTCGCAGTTTAGACACCCCTCGCACACATCGCTAGGTCATCACCAAAAGCGCACTCTGCTAGTTTAACCGGCCCATGATACTTGTTTGGCTTGTTTAATATTTTCCTTAACCCCTTTTTCTATATTTCTTGTATGTATTTCATAATTTTACTCTGTTTTGTTTGAAGGATATGCTTTCCGCTTCTCCTTCTTTAGTTTTACCATTCCCTTAATTCCTTCCTTCCACCAGTTATTTTATTTTCTGCTCTTGTTTATCAAGATTGTACCACATGCTTCCTTTGGTTGCTTTCAGCCACTAAGTCATATCTCTTCTATATTATTCCTATCAATGTTTTCCTCTATATTTCCACATACCGCTACATCCCTATACTTTTTAACAATATCTTCTTGCGCCTCATTATAATTTTTTTCCGCTTCTTTTGTCGCTGTTTTTTCTTTAGCGTTCATGATACCCCGTTGCGTCAATTCTGGTACACTTAGTCTTGCTTCCACCAGGTAATGTTCGCTTTCGTCTATCACACAAATCAATCGGTTGCCGATTTCTCATTTTTACTGATCACTTCTCTTGCGTATTTGTGAATGTCCTTAAGTTGAAAGAACACATTCGCAACTATCAGCTTCCCGAAATACAGGATTTAAACTGGCAAGTGTACGTCAACTGCTTTTAGGGGTTGTTAATAAATGCCTGAGCAGTAAAATGGAGAAGCTGATGCTGATTCTGATTGCCAAAACAAACCAACTCCCGTAACACGTCGACAAATTCAAACAGAAGTTAAAATAGGTAAGCGGGTTATGCTCCAAATTACCCGCCGCCTTCTATCCATTTTATCCGGGATAGCACGTCGTTAAATTCCATGCATATGGACCATTTTACTTCAGCTTCTCTTCCTATTTTTGAGACAAACTATAATGTAGAAACACATTTTCAGAATAGAAAAAGTCCATCTCCAAAGTTTACAGCTCGGAAATATCAAATTAAACCCTCTATCTTTACTTTAAATCAACCCGAGTTGGGTAAATATCATACAGCGTGGACATCTCTTACTGATTACAGCAATTCTCACTTTGACCGACGTTCCCACCCCATGGTCCCAGCAGCTCGCGTCGTTTTAATGCCCTGACAAATGTATTTCGGCCCTTTCGGTCTCGTGGGGAGGCCGCTGCACCCCTACGGTCCACCGACATGAATCACGTGATGTCCCGCGGAGAAAGACCGCGTCACGCTTGTCCGCACCCCGTCGGCCGTCCGCCCCCGCCGTTTCCACGGCCTTCCACGTCCTTTACGTGGAGGCAACCGACCCGACGTTAAAGTCCAGCGTGTCATTGCATGATTGCGCAAATTTCACGAGGGTTTTACGTAGTGCGTATATGGAAACGCAACTGGAAAATTTACACGATTTGATCGGTGTACACAACGTGTATGGTAAGGGATGGAAGAACGCGATATCTTGGAAAAGAATGGAGATTTTAAAATTCTGAAAACTTTGTTATAAATGTACGGCAGGAGCACATATTTTGTGATAATTTACCATTAAATATGTGCCCCTAGCGGATATTTATAACAAAGTTTTCGGAATTTAACAATCTGCGTTTGTTTCCGAAAAATTGAGCTGTCCGATTCCTCGTTCAACGGCCTGTATAGCGAAGCACCCGGGATCACAGTAACATTTTTTTTTCCAATCCAAACTGATATTTTTCATACTTCCCCGAATTATTGATACCCCCACAAACTAACTGTACACCCTCGACCGGTCGAAATGTCAACTTTAATGACCTCGCCATGCATTATCCATGGCGTACCATCTATTATTTGTGAAGCATCGCGTTATGTATGCACGGTCCTCGGACTAGTCGTATCCCAGACATACTTACCGAATGCTGAATAATGTAGAGCAATAGACAGGTAAACACGGTCCATTATTGAGGTCGGCGAGTTCCGAAAAATTAGGCCAATTTCGACGGCAAGCCCCGTTCGATATGGCGGGTCGCTCGTCGCTAATGTAGTAATGGTATTCGGTACGCGCATACCTTTACAAGTATACCGTGTTTTCGTATCGAAGCGTAACGAAGAGAAGCAGTGCTTTTGCTTTTTATTGTTTTTATATTTTAGGAGATTTTTAGGGGTATTTTATTATATTTTTAGCTTATTTCCAAATATTTTTGAGGTATTTGTGCAAATAATGAAGGAATTGGACAGAATCAAAAAAAGTCATTATTAATAGTGTAAGATATAAATCAACGGTATCAAACCCGCCTGGAGCAAATCATTAAAATTGTTAGTTCCAACAAATCTTGTAAAATAATTGTCTAAAAACGAGCGCAAACAATATATTCACTTGACAATTATTAAGGTACTAATCAACCTTTTCTTGTATTTTATTTTAATTATTTATATTATTAAGCATTTTAACGAAACAAGGCAGACAAGTGAATTCCGTTTAAAAATGAAATAACGGTATCTTTCCACAATACGATATCGACAATATCCACCCAGTATTGAACTACGAGGGTAGTAGAAATTGAAAAGGTTAAAGATGAAATGTGGGCGTTAAAATCGATCGGAGGCACAACTCAAAAGGGCAATTACCGAAAAAAATTCTGAGAAATCGTATTTGGAAAAACTTATAACGCATTGATTCAGCTTTTTTCTTATTATTATATGCGTAGTGGTATTTGAATTATTTATTTATTTTTTTAAATCGGGGTATTAGGAAAAATGCTGACGTCATTGTTAATCGATACTTGAAGCAAGGTAACTGTTAGTTGACGTAAACTGACGTAAGTGGAAAATGTAACAATAACCTATTTAATTTAGTTAAGTTATATGTTAATGTTAAGTACCAATTGCAGAAATACAGCGTGGTCACATAATGCGTAAACTTCCTGGGTACACTGCCGTTCAGAGAAGTTCGGTCGGTTGGTAAAAAACATGAAAAGGTTACAGAAACAAACGAGACAAAAACAAAATGCAATTTTATTGTATGTACAGGTAAAAAAGACAAAAATAAATAAATAAAAAGTTATTCTGGCCTAATACAACATACTGAACATTATATTTTTTTTTTCATCGAAAAAACCTCCCTTGCTGTTAATCACCGCTCGAACTATTCTAGGCATTCTCTCGATAAGTTTTGTTAAAACGGATTGTGGAATATTAATCCATTCGTGTTGCAGAATATTCCGTAAATGTTCTTGTGAAATTGGGCATATTTTTCGGATCCTCCTGTCCAGTTCATCCCACAGCAACTCTATAGGATTCAAATCTGGGCTTTGCGGGGACCATGTCATTACTTTCAGGGTGTGCTGTTCTTCTTGCTCCTTTAGATAGTTCTTACACACTAACGCAGTGTGTTTTGGGTCGTTGTCATGCATGAATGTAAAGTTACGGCCTATTATACGCAATCCTGACGGCACTGCATGATTCTGGAGTATTGCAAAATAATTTTCCTTCCTCATTACACCCTGCACTCTGCATAAATCTCCCGTCCCAGCAAAGGAGAAACATCCCCACACTAACACAGAACTACGCCCTTGTTCCACTGTAGGCACAATGCAGTTCGGGATCACTTTTCGGTTTTAGATGTTCGGACATAAACTCGTCGATTTTGCCCAAAAACCTCAAACTTTGGCTCGTCACTCCAAAGCACGTGTTTCCTATCATCTAACGACCAATCTAGATGAGAACGGGCCTACTGTAGCCGTTTTGCTCTGTTGCCTCGACGTAATAAGGGTTTTCCAATGGCAATGCACCCATGAAGTCGACGTTTTACCGAACTCGCCGAAACTTGTTCTTCACGGCCGCGATTGACTTCGGCTGCTATTTGTGGCGCTGTTAATTTTCTATTGCGTTTGCTTAATAATACAATTCTCAAATCTTCAGCTTTTGTTGTTTTCCTAGATGCTCCAGGACGAACACGATTTTCTATAGTTCCAGTTGTCCGATATCCCTTTATGATGTTATTTACTGTTGAACTTCTCATATTTATTTTTTCAGCAAGTTGTCGCCCCGAATATCCTTCTTCAAACAGCGTAATAATGCGTGAACGTTTTTCTACACTGGTACGCTTGCCACGTGCCATTTTGAAATAAATTTTCTTAAAACTTTCACGCAAAAACGACAGATGCACACCAACACACGTTTAACAGTAAAATGAAGCAAATTTATATCTTTACGCCTGTGATAAATAAACAAGAGTGATGCTGCGGTATATTTCCTAAATGTATTGTTCGTTAATAATCCCCAAACGATCCGTTTCAAAAGATCGGTACTTCCGAGAAATTCTTGGAATGATAATAAAAGGGACTTTATTGTGGTTGTCGCAATATTTCTACTTTACATAATAATTTATGGCTTTAATCCCTTAGAAAAGAGTGTATGCTTAATATTTTTCTAATTTTATGTATTGATAATTGTATACAGTGTGATATAATAGATTTTTATTGTGTGACCGAACTTCACTGAACGGCTGTGTACATTAAAGAAAAAGTTTCCAAATAGAGGATATTTCCAAAGCAAAACACTCTGTATATTACTACATTCTCAGATGCCGCTCTTCAATTCATATCAACTTGCATCAACATTCCCTCTACCCATCTACTTTAGCCTTTGAGATAAATTGAGATAATTTGATATTTTTATTAAATCTCCCTGTTTCTTTAGCGGCTGATATCTTAAATGCCTTGCACGCTAAAACGGTGGCTCGATTACGAATTTGTTGCAGTTTCCGTCAATGGATTGAAGAATATTTCGTATCAACTAGGTTCTATAACATGGCTATCGATATCATTGCCAAATTTGACTGATTTTATTTCAATTTTGCATCGAACACCTTGTATATTTTCCACATTCTCATAGAGAAACTGTTTCACATCTTCTTACATACGCATCTCCTTGTGTCCTTCGTTAGTAAATTAAATATGAAGCAATGCAGATAATTTTTTTGCTTAAAATGCATTGAATGTTGCGATGGTATATTTGTAATCTTTTGTTTCGTTAAAGATATTCATTAACCCACGTAGCCGGATTAATAAAAGACAAAATAGAACAAACGGAATCAGTAATATCCGACATCACATAGAATAAGTCTCAGATACCCAATCATATTGCAATTGCCGGCCCCGTCGACAATCCTTTCCTAAGAACGTTGTATGCTTATTACATTATTACAAAGGGAAGGCCTCGAATCCTGCTGCAGTAAATTATTGATTGTAGAATGGCATCCGGTATCCAATTTTATATGTGGCTTACGGATGCATTTATGCGCAGGTAATTGAAAGGTATGAAGCAACTTGGAGTGATATCTGATGGCTAACAATGTAAACATGTAATAACGCCTGTATATTGACAGGTATTAGCTAGCAAAGGCCGGTTCTGGCATGATATCTGACGTAATCTCAAAAGCTATTGGTGATTGGCAGATTAGGAGGGGATTTGCAGAATAGATCGAAGGGTGGTAGATTATATACTGTTGTGACGAATAATACATCACAACAATGGCAATTCAAAGTGTATTCTTAAAAAAAATTGTAAGGCCTTGATTACTTTGAGATGATACAAATGCTGAAATAATGCTATAATACTGGACAAGCTTACACAGCAGCAGCAGCTTTAAACAGCATTATTGTTTAAAAGTTAAAGTCATTACGTTATGGTAAAAATCAGCAATCTACGATGGTGGCCATCTTCATTTAGAGGTTGCATTCGTTCTATAACACATTGAAAACATCAAACTTAACCTTGTTGTTTACTTTGTGAATGTCAAATGTTAGTTAATTCTTGACCATTTCACCATTTTTGTTTCAAGTTAAGGTATCTTTGAAATTTCTTGAAAAGCAAGTTCAGAAACCAACCATTTATAAAGTTGTTCTTAATATGGAATCTAGCTAACGTGATAGTAAACACCCTGTACGCCTCCTACAAGAAAGTCCGCCCCAATAAATCCTCTGGCGTTGGGCGAAAGGACGGCGGGTGGCAATTTATTTCACCGACGGCGCGACTTTTATGGATCTTGTTCGCGTTGTTTAACTTTTAAGTCGAGATGGAGAACTCTGTAGGGGTAAGGGGGAAGTTAGTAGGTTTGTATAAGAGGCGCAGGCTTGTCGTTGGGCAAAAACGTTGTCCGGGAAGGATGCGGACATTTTTCATTGCTCAAGTTCGTTTCGCGACGTACAAACAACGACGTTCCACTTACGTCATCGGCGACGCACACAAAAGCGCCGTAAACGACGGCACTTTATCGTTTATAAGCGTTTCGCGCCGGTAGTTTGAGATATTTTACGATATATCGTCGTTTAGGAAGTTATTTTGCTCTTCATGGTAACCACATAGGTAGAATTGGGTTAAATGTAAGCTGATCGTCTTTTAATGGGTTTTAGAGCAAGACATTATGTAAATACACTAGCTACTTCTGTCTTGGTTCTCGAGAACACGGCCACATAACTTAATAAGGAATGGAAATTTGCAAAACGAAAGGTTTTGGCGCCTTCTTGGGTTACTATCTTTTAAACTCTTCTCTCTAGCTCTTTTAACTGAGGGAATTTAGTACATTAAGTACTTGATATCTACTCAAATTGATTTCTGTTGGATTAAGCGCCGCTGTGGTATTAAACCTCAAGGGCGTGTAAATAGGTTGGTTAAGCAGGGTTGCATTGATGGTTACGTCTATGGACCTATACTTGCTGTTTTAGAGTTAAATAAGGTAACAAAGCAGTAACTATGCATCCATTCATCCAGTGACGTACACCAGATGATGGTGTATAGATTATCGAACAATAATAATGACATTAAAATTTGTTCGTGAAAGGTACCCTTCCCATCTTCACAAAATAAACAAACTTGAGTCGACTGAGTGTCCATGTGGAGCTGAAGGGTGTAACTTAAACAACATTTTTCCTGAATACTGCCGGCGGAAGAGCAAATCTAACAGTTATATCATTTTCTCGTTGCCATTGCCTGTAAATGTGATTTCAGTCATTATTTTAGTCACTTATTAGTTTCTTGAAACAAACAAAGATTTATATTTAAGTCTTGAGCCTTCAGTTTCATGTGTGGTGATTGGTTCGAAGAAGAGAAAATGGCGATTGTTCACTTTCAAGTGAAAATTCACACCGTGTATCAATTGTCGATATTGTTTGCAGCAGTCCTTGCCCATTGTAACTGCAGCCACACATGCCTAATCGTCAAGACTATCCTTGAGGTTCGTAATCTCTTGATTAGTGGTGCGTATTGTTAATACGAAGCTTGGGTTCCTCTGAAAAATTTCTGTTAAATATGTTCATAAACTGTGCAATTATTAATGATAACCAGGTGATTTTAGGCATAAACTGTTTCACTCCAAAGAACGTGGTCCAAGTCACCTCAATACCCCCGCAAAGCGAAACCTAAACGTACGTCTACGTTTATTTAAACTCACTCTAAAACGCACAGTTTCAGACAGCGTCTAATTAAATGTTTGGCACTGCGACTGACACCCGTATAACCGAAGTCCATTCGAATTAGTGTCTGGCAAGTTGGTGTCGCCTTCCTCCTCCTCTTCCTTCCCATTCCCCTCTGACCCCTCCCCATTCGTCTGCTGCATTATTTAAAGGCTGAACGTATTGGCGATGCAATCCCATGTTGCGGCCAACCCCCTTCACTAATTCCCCCCTTCTACGTTCCATCCCGGCTTCCCCCGTCCTTCGCCCGTTGAATACGTAATTGACAGGTCGACTGATCGAAAATACAGTTTAAAGTTCGAGCGAAACATACTGCACGTTCGTCTGGGGGAAATCAGAGCAACAGGGGGGAAAGCGAAAGGCGGATAGTAGTTGCGGCTCCTCGACTCGCTACCAGAAAAGTTACAGCCGTATGTACGCGAGTCTAAACTTGTTAATTATTGCTGCTGATTTAGTTTTGCGGGCGACTCTGAAATGGGGTGGTGTGTGGTAATTGGGAGGCAGTAGTGGATTGGAGGCGGTGGCGAGCAAAATGTAAAGTCCAATTACAGTCGCTGGTATAGCGTTGCTTTAGCTTTAAAAATTACAAATTTATCTTATTATTGATTATAGATTTGTTCCAACACAAATTAGAGCCAATCACATACCGTGAAATGTAGCCTGATTATTTTATGTCTTAAGTTGAAATTAACCAATTTTAACCTTGACCAACATTATTACATATCCAAGAAAAAAAAACTTGAACGTGTTTGTTTATTTTTTTTACTGAATTTAATACGACACAAAGCTCCCCACTTTTAGTGAGAAGTGATGCCGTATAACACCGTTAGTTAAAAGAAGATACAGCATATGAGTACGCGATTGATATAGCGAGATATAGACCCCAGAAGCAGGATATTATACGTTAGCTATCGCCTCGAACGAATATCGTAAGTATGTGTATCTGTCTGTGGGAAAGGGAGCGGAAAAAACGCAATATGTTACCTGTGGAATATATTGCGTCTTCGCAACTGTACGCCGACGTCTTGCATGCGCGGATTCTTGCCGGGAAATTGCATATTTGTGCGGCGTAATTGCGTTTATTGGAAAGTCGAAAACGTGTCAGAGACGGCACAAATGCAGGATGAGTTTTTCCGAGAACCCCGTACTAAGTATGTGGATCTCGAAAAAGTAGCCGAGATAGAAAGACGATCAAATGGGAAGAGTTCTATGAACTCAATTGAATGAATCAACATTTGCAACGGTCATCAGCTTTCTTTAACTACCTTTAAAATATGGTGATTTAGGAGCGCGTGGTTCTTTCTGTAATCTAAATAAGATTGCAACAGGCATTGATGAATAGGGACAATATGATACTCAGTTACTTGATATAGCCTTAAGCTTCGAGTCTATCGATGGCGTAACCAGTTACTTTCTTTCATTCTACATCCAAAACCATGCAGGTAGGAGTTTTTAATCTAGCATTGTTCTCCTAGAAGTACTTTAAACACTTTTTCGTACATTTTCATCGTCCATTTATTATCACTAATTGTTATTATCGGCACATTAGGCTTAGTGCTAATCGTAATTTGCCCCCACATCGAAGTTTTCCTTTTTCAACGTCCAAATTCGACAAAAATCTTCCTCCACAACCAGCTTTTTCTCTGCGAACCCTGAACCCTTCTCGAACCCACCCGCCGCTACCCCTACAAGCCCGTATAGGTGCAGTGCACGAAATTATATTACATTCTTTCCATCTTCGGCATGCTTGAAATTCGTTATGTAGTGTATAGCAACGGATTCCGGGTGTATTAGCGCAGCCGGAGACTCCGGTATGATGATGGCGACGTTCACGAGCGCCGGCTATACAGCTGCGGTATGGGACTCCGGTCCCCGGAGCTTTCGCCGGACGAATTGAATGTTTGGTTTTAATTAAAAATGAACACATCCCGTGGTGGTCCTGGAAAAACGAAAAATGACGCTGGTGAATGGGAAGAGGGACGCAGTGAACGAGACGGGTTTTGTTTTTACTGGAGAAAGAGATACGAAATAAGAATTGGGAAAGAATGGTAGAAGGAAGAATAAATGGGTGAAATTGAAGATGAAATGAATTATTAGGCGCTTCTATGGTGTTGTGTTAGTAACCTTAGCAACAAATTCTTGTTCAATTTGTTGCTAAAATAGTTTTCAATAGTTTTTTCTCAATTTAACCATAGCTGACTTAAATATTAATTAATAACAATATATTTCATCAAAAGAGAAGCACAAAATCTATTACATCCACCCTTTGCTTGAAATTAATAACCCAAGGAAACCTACAAAAACTTCTCATTCAAAGATCCAGCTTTGTTCCGCCGAGCTGCAGACGAAATCAATACGACGATCAATCTTTCAAGCTGGGGAAGTCAAGTTTTAAACCGCAGCATCATTAATCACGACTTCCTTGTGTAACAGTTTACGGCAACAACAACAACAAGAAAAAAGAAACGACGGCTAGTTGATAGGCATAAACATGGAGTTTGCCATCTTCCTGGAAATGCATCGTTTGTTATCTCCAGTTAATTTCGCGAGATTTAATTGACCTAGACGCGCGAATCTCGATTGGATGTTGAGATTTTATTGATTTTGGGAATTATATCGACGGGGGGGGAGTTAGAAGTGAATTTCGTCAACTCGAAAAGAAGTTGAATGGTTTGCTGGTTGCATAAAGATAAGGATCCCTCCCTCCTAAATTATACATTAATTCCTTCTCCCCTCTTATTTAATACATTCCGCTAGGTTATCGACAAATTTTCCAATAAAACCCTTGTTACAGCTTACACAATCGTCTTCTATACCTTCCTAACCGCGATGTTCCATCGTCGGCCTCTAAAACTAATAACTTAAACTGCGTTGGAACTCCCCTTCGAAGGGGCCAGTGTGTTAGCGGCGGTTTCGAGGCTTACTGTTTGACCCCGTTGCTCGTTCAATGGCGGTACCCAATTTCTATACGTCCGAAATTAAGAACTCCCAACATAGCGGTTTAGTAGGAGAACAGAAATAGTCAATTTGTTTTAATTACTAAAAATGGTAATTAAATAAAAGGTTTCTAATAAAAGTTTTTTTTTGTTTACAATAACATATTTGTTTAAAAAAATATAGGTTTCTATTTGAACTCGAAAGGCATTGATGAAACTTTTAAAATAAAACCTAGAATGAATCACTCGATATAAGCACAATATAAATTATATGGAACTACGTACACTGCCGTTCAGTGAAGTTCGGTCATACAATAAAAATCTATTATTATATCACACTGTATACAATTATTAATACATAAAATTAGAAAAATATTAAGCATACACTCTTTTCTAAGGGATTACAGCCATAAATTATTATGTAAAGTAGAAATATTGCGACAACCACAATAAAGTCCCTTTTATTATCATTCCAAGAATTTCTCGGAAGTACCGATCTTTCGAAACGGGTCGTTTGGGGATTATTAACGAACAATGCATTTAGGAAATATACCGCAGGATCATTCTTGTTTATTTATTACAGGCGTAAAGATATAAATTTGCTTCATTTTACTGTTAAACGTGTGTTGGTGTGCATCAAAATTTACTTCAAAATGGCACGTGGCAAGCCTACCAGTGTAGAAAAACGTTCAGGCATTATTACGCTGTTTGAAGAAGGACATTCGGGGCGACAAATTGCTGAAAAAATAAACATGAGAAGTTCAACAGTAAATGACATTATAAGGCGATATCGGACAACTGGAACTATAGAAAATCGTGTTCGTCCTGGAGCATCTAGGAAAACAACAAAAGCTGAAGATTTGAGAATTGTATTATTAAGCAAACGCAATAGAAAATTAACAGCGCCACAAATAGCAGCCGAAGTCAATCGCGGCCGTGAAGAACAAGTTTCGGCGAGTACGGAAAAACGTCGATTTCAACAAGCGGACCTTCATGGACGCATTGCCATTCGAAAACCCTTATTACGGCGGGGCAACAGATCAAAACGGCTACAGTAGGCCCGTTCGAATCTAGATTGGTCGTTAGATGATTGGAAACACGTGCTTTGGAGTGACGAGCCAAAGTTTGAGGTTTTTGGGCAAAATCGACGAGTTTATGTCCGAAGATCTAAAACCGAAAAGTGATCCCGAACTGCATTGTGCCTACAGCGAAGCAAGGGCGTAGTTCTGTGTTAGTGTGGGGATGTTTCTCCTTTACTGGGACGGGAGATTTATGCAGCGTGCAGGGTGTAATGAGGAATGAAAATTATTTTGCAATACTCCAGAATCATGCAGTGCCATCAGGATTGCGTATAGTAGGCCGTAACTTTACATTCATGCACGACAACGACCCAAAACACACTGCGTTAGTGTGTAAGAACTATCTAAAGGAGCGAGAAGAACAGCACACCCTGAAAGCAATGACATGGCCCCCACAAAGCCCAGATTTAAACCCTATAGAGTTGTTGTGGGATGAACTGGACAGGAGGATCCGAAAAAGATGCCCAACTTCACAAGAACATTTACGGAATATTCTGCAACATAAATGGATTAATATGCCACAATCCGTTTTAACAAAACTTATCGAAAGCATGCCTAGAATAGTTCGAGCGGTGATTAACAGCAAAGGAGGTTTTTTCGATAAAAAAAAAAAATATAATGTTCAGTATGTTATATTAGGCCAGAATAACTTTTTGTTTATTTATTTTTGTCTTTTTTACCTGTACATACAATAAAATTGCATTTTGTTTTTAGTTTCGTTTGTTTCTGTAACCTTTTCATGTTTTTTACCAACCGACCGAACTTCTCTCAACGGCAGTGTACAAAACGGTATGACCCGTTTTATGCCATTAATCATTCCTTGCCGTTGGCAGTCTTGTGCTTTATTGAATTTGACGACACTGCGATTAAATTTTTTTGCTCCTATTTATTTCATCGTACACAACGTATTAAAGATAATTTTACTCTACTCTACAATATATCTGGTGTGCTCCAGTGAAATATCTTGGGTCTCCTGTCGTTTGCTATTCACAGTTTCAACATAATTAAGCGCTTGCAATATTTTCAAATTCATCTTTATGCTGACGACACGCGGCTTTTTTATTCTTTCAAACAGTCTGACGTTCATACGGCTATAACTACTTGTATATTAATCCCGTAAAATCGGCCGTTATGCTTTTTGGGCGTTTTAAACAACGTGATTTATTCACATTAAAATTGTTATTAGCAATATACTCCTGCCCCTGTCTGATTGTTGCAGAAATTTTGAGTTCTGCAACCTTAAGATTTTATAGGGAAATAAGGATGGCTAGACACTAACTTGGGAATAATGCTGTATGAGTCACTAGCGTTCTCACACTTTTTTTTGTGGAATTCATCATTATGAGCGAGCTTCTCATACATTAAAATGGGCACACTGGCTAAATATGTCTGACACATAAAATTGTACATTTCAAGAAACCAAGTTACTTATATCGCAAGCTAGCTTTTCGTAGATGTTCACAATATCAGTGTTAGAAGCAAAGGACTTTTGACACTACCCCAGCATCAATTAGAATGCTTCAGAAGATAGTATAGTTAAATTGTACAACCCCATTCCTGCTTCGCTTAAGCTCTTGCCTATTCCATCGTTTCGTTCCCGATTGAGGGCTTACTTTTGCGGTAAATGAATTACAGTAAAACCTCTCTTAACGGGTACTTCCTGTTAACGGGCACCTCTCAATAACGGGCACTTTTTTAGGAACTTTTCTAACATATAGGAGTATTAACGCAAAATGACCTTCTAACAGCGGACACTCTCAATAACGGACGCGAGCATCTAAATTTTCCCCAAATTAGCATAATACTTATGAAGTTTGCCTCTTTATAACGAGCACAATGAGAAAAAAAAATACTGCTTGATAAATTAAACTTTTTCGCGATTACATGTATTATTCTTATTAAATTATTAAGTGTCGTGAAAAGTTTAAATTTATTCGTCAACTCGCAAACAAATTTTTAATTGGAAAGTCTCAAGCCGCCGGGATTATAAAGAAAAAAGGAGAAACTTCCAAAGAATTCTGGGAAAATGGGGACAGAAGATGAAAAAAGAATTTACCGAAAATTACAAGTGGTACATCGAATCAGATTGTATTCGACTGGTTCTGCAAAGTAAGAAATAAAAACATATCAATCGCTGGAGTACTTCTAAAAGAAAAAGCTCTTGAAGTTGAAAACAATTAGAACTTGTCAGTTTTAAAGCTTCAAATGGATGATTGGACAAGTTTTGCAAAAGATGGCAAATAAACTTCAAATCCATTTGCGGAGAAGCAGATCAGGTAAATAAAGTGTGTGTAAGATCATCAAAGAATACGCACCTAAAAATATTTTTAACGGCCATGAAACCGCTTTATTTTTTCGCGCTTTACCTACAAAAACTTTTGCTTTAAAAAAAGAAAAGTGCACTGGCGGTAAAGCTTCAAAAGATCGTCTTACAATTCTATTTTGTGCGAGTATGACTGGAAAAAAGGAAAGCCCTTTGGTGATGGGAAATTCCATGAACCCACGGTGTTTCAAAGGAGCAAACGTAGATAAATTGCCCGTAGAGTGGGAATTCAATAAAAAAGCATGGATGACATGGGATATTATCTCCGAATGGTTGATGAAGTTTGACAGAAAAATGTAAAGATAAAAACGTATTCTGCTTTTATTTATAGATAATGCCACGTCGCTCTCGCGAATTTCTTTAAAAAAATTTTAAATTGTTTTTTTTTTCATCCATGACCTCTCATTGTCAACCACTTGATCATGGGATAATAAAGCCGTTCAAATGCTACTACTGAAAATATATTGTCGAAAGGCTTTTGTTTTAATAATATTTGCAAAATACAGCCAAGCTGCAGAAATTTGTCATCATATTGAGTGCTTTGATTTGGGTATCAACAGCGTGGAAAAATGCAAAACAAAAACAAGTTTTAATTGTTTTTGTTTCGTTTCTTAAGAAAAAAAACTTGCCGACACGTTCATTTTTTTATTACATGCCTTCTTATTGTGTTCTATTACGATATTAAAAAAAAATTCTAAATATAGACTTCCTATTAACGGGCACCTCTCCATAACGGACAATTTTAAACTCCCCACAGCTGCCCCGTTGTTGAAAGGTTTTACTGTAGGTTATTTTAGTTTTTTTTTTGAATTGCCTTTGTTATGTAATTTGTGCTCTAATCATATGATGGGTGATGCTCTCTGATTATTAACGTGCTTGCTTTTATGGTTTAAGAGGAGGAGCAGTCACTTGCGTTTTGCGTTCGACTGATCTTGAGCCGTTTAGTTCTTTCTTTTTACTTATTTTCTTTGTTGTATACCAGCTACGTATGTTATTATTATTGAACTAATGAAACACTATTATTATTATTGTTACTATTAAATGATTGGCGCTAAAATTATAATTTTTTTTGATACATAGTACTATTTCCAAACAAAACTTGAGAGGTTCATCTAAATTTTTAAAGCATTTCGAGTTCGGTATCCTGCCTAGTAAGTCGGCAACATTTATGCATCTAATGAGTAACTTTTTACACCGTACAGCATAAGTAATTAGTTACTAATCTTTTGATAGCCTAATTTCCCGCACCTTTCTGAATACTTCTACTACGCCACAGTCCTTGCTATCATTATTATAATAGCTGTAGCTGAATTACACATTGTGTTGTATTTTGCGATAATGCAGTAAGGAATAACATAAAATAATATTACGACGAAAAATTTTTTTATTTATTTACACACCGAAAACAAAAGCAAGAATAAATATAAAATTTATAAAAAGTCTAGAGTGTAAGAAAAACAAAATAGTAGACGGTTAAAAAATAAAGTATTCGATTGAAATTAATTGCAAAAATAAAAATTAAAAATACAAAAAAAATGGAAAGGAAATAATCTCTGTCACTATAAATAAAATAAATAAAAAAAATTAGGAAAATAAAACCCACAATTAACAAAAACTAAAAACTCTTACGAGATAATAACCATAATTTAATTGTTTAATTAAGAGGGAATAACTAGTATAAAACTGCTTATTATGAGACTGTATTATATCTGGAAAGAAGTAATACACCTTAGGTGGAGTGCCTCTGACGACCGCTTAAAAAATTCTAATTTAAGATGTCCCCCATTGTACATAACATACAGTGCGTTCAGTGAGGAATGGAACGGCTCAATACCTCTAGAACGGATGCGGGTTATAAAATCCCAAACACTTCGTTTTCAATGTCCGTCAGGGGCGCACGTTTCGAGGGGAAAAATATTTAGATTAAATACGTCACCGGTAAGTGAGGCTACCTAACTTAATTTTTTTTAAATAAAATTGCAACACATTTGATTGCAATAAGTTGATAGTTGTCATCACCGTATAGCACGTAGCGCCATCCTGTTAAAACCACATCTCTTGCAGATCAACGTCATCCATATTTTCAAACAAAAAGATCATTAATCATAATGCGCCCACTTAACTTTTGAAGAAATAAAATCCAAAAATACCACCGACGTGTAAGCGGCATTAAAAGGTACGTCTATATACAGCAATTTAGTTTATTCACAAACCCATTAAGTCAAAGAATAGCCTCATCGCTGAACACTACTTTGCGATTTTCAACTGGTCTGGAGACTAATCGACAAAAGAACGACGCAGATGATCAATTTCATTTCATTTTTGCACCAGCTAAAAATTTTACGAATATAAGGCAAAATTTTGGCGCTATAGTTTCCACGTGGTAGACATACAGAGCCCTAATAACTGTAACCGACGACGAATGGATAAATAGGGATCTTCTTCCACACTTTCATTTACTGCAACGATATTCTCTTTCTATTCCTTCGACGTGTTGGTGTTACTGCATCGTGTAGGAGGTACGTGGTGCAAAATCTATCCGCAGTTCGATAGATAAGAACAGTTATGTGGACGACGTCATCTGCAAGTTGGGCAAATCTAAAATTCATTTGGTCCATAGCTTTACGATGGCGTTGAGATTCGTAATTTTGTCATTGCACTCCACATTTTCACAAACTCCAAATTTTGTAGATGATATTCTGCGGTTTGATGAGAGCAGCTATTCACAACAACCGTCTACTGGTCGCCTGAAATTCCACATTGGATAAGAGAAACCAATTTATTTCCAAAGAAGATGGAACCATAAATGTTTGGTGTGGAGTATTGGGTTACCATCCATATTTCTATACGACGCCTTACAGGACCGCAATATCTGGATTTTTTAATACGCCGGCTACCTCTTCTGCATGAGAATGTTAATTTGTAACAGGTGATGTATTTTCAACAAGATGCCGTCCTCGTTCGTCACAGTGACGTAGTAAAGGACCATATGAACACGGTATTTTCAAAACGGTCGGAGAAGTCCTTCAGACTACCCTATCTTTAGGGATGTTTAGAAAGAACCTTCCAAAAATGTCGAAGAATTACAGAGGACATAATTTTAAAAAATATCACCCATTTACAACAAAGTTTACAGAAAAGATATCGCGTTATGGCATTCTTTGCTGCATGTCCCGTGTTATCTCCATAAGATCAATACTCCGATTTCAACGTGGGACAATCCGTAAAGAGCCAGCAGTTAGTTCCCCTCTCCAATAAATTAAAATTTAAAGCTCGATTATATTTTATCCATATCCATCAACCAACAATGGTCTCGTTAACTTTGGCGGTTATTATATTTAGTAAACAAAACTTTCCCCTTAGCATTTTAGAGAAATTAAACTGTATTGTAAGAGAAATGAAGGGTGTATAGGCTGAAGGGGTCGGTACTAAGTGATTGCTAACGTTTCATTGCATAAAAAATAAAGATCTGTGGCGTAGAAAATCTTATTCTTCATTCTTTATTTAAATGTGTTTTATAGGATTTCTTTTTTTATGAAAACTCTCTGTATCTACCAAAAAATTAATTCCTACGGCATCTTTTAAAATCTCTACGTAGCCTATTAACATCGAATAGCATCCTGGTGGATTACTCCCTTTAAAATAATATTTTTCCACGCCCGTTTTTTTTAATAGCCCAAATCGTCCGAATTATCCGCGTAAAATAACATATCATAATTTCGTATCTAGCGTTTCAGAAACCTCAAATTTACCGACCCGATGTCTATTCAAGTGCTACTCGAATAGATACCGTAATAATGGGGTGAAGCGGGTCTCCCCTCTTCGTTCCAATTGTTATCTCGTCAAATCCCTACGTCGCGGCCCCCTCGACTACGATAAACGTAAACAAATAAAATACGATGAAGGGCGCGGCACGCTCCGATGTCGTATTTTCATATTTCCTTGGGCTTGCATACGGGCCGGGGATTTTTATTTCAATACGTACCTGATGCCGTCATAAATACATCCAACCCGCGTTATAAATGCGTTTTCGTGCCGTGCGACACAAAGGAAACGTTTAGAGGGGGTTCGTTTTTTTTTTCTCCTTTGGAATTGTTGCGGGAAGAATCATCTGTCCATATTCATATACGCATGCATTCAATTGCCGAGAATATCGTCGATTTAGACGCTGCATTTCAGAGGTATGGATTTAAGAGGGGGAGGGGATGGAAACAGTGGCGTAGATTTCGTATAGATATAATTAATTTGCTTCGATTTAAGTGCATTAGACAAACTGTTGACTTAGGAGGGTAGTCTGAACAGTTTCAAGCCATTAAAATGGCGTAGCACGTCAAGAATATTCTGGTAACATAGTTGCGTATGTTTTTTACATTATTTTCAACAATTTCAGCCAGGTTGCACGCTCAGTTGTTGTTTAACACTTGTTTGTGTTAGTTGAAGTTAGTATTTCTGCAAAGAATGAAAAGAATCCAATATCGAGCCAATACACCTACGCAAATTAAAGCCAAGATGGACGCTGTTTTCGAGAACTTCGCACTATTTCGGTCACCGGAATTTAGACGTGGTCGTACCAGCTTGGTAGGCGATGAACGTTCGGTACGGCCTACAACTGCAACCACTACCGATAGCTTCTGAAAAATTCACCAAATGGTGCTAAACGACCGTCGAACTAAGGTTAGACAAACACCAGAGGCTGTCGGCATCTTAACAGGACGTGTTTATCATGTATTGACTGAGGACTTGATGCGTTGGGTGACGTGCTTCGATAATATAACGGTTCTCCTTCTTCTTCCACTATTTGTGGCGTAACCGGTTGGAGTTCGTGTAAAATACTGATTACGCCCAATAAACCGTCACTGCATTAATATTAGCGTATTTCGGTAGCCCCTTAACAATGCTAAAATGCTATTAACGAGAAATGCAGAGACTCCTGATTTTCCAAACTCGATCTCGCCTTTCAAAACCGGTACTTTACATAGTCGTATAAGGTCTGCAAACCACCCAGGATTGGAAATTCCAGCGCTGTGCAACTATTACTGTTACGGTGATTTGAAATTGTACCGAATTTACCAGAAAAATCCCATTGGAGCTCAAACGCATCCCGCCTAATCCAGACAATGTACCAGTGTACAAGACTTTCAAAAGCTGCCGCTGCTAAGTGTGGCTTCATAAAAATTGATCATTCACTTTACAGTCCAGACCTAGCTCCCTGTGACTAGCTTTTATTTCCAAGTCTAAAAAAAAAAACACTGAGGAGAACAACATTTATGGACGATGACGAACTTTTAGCGTACGTTGGAAGGTATTTTGCAAACAAACCAAAGGTTTTTTTTTTTTTAATAATGGATTAAATAGATTAAATATTCGCATCCAAAAGCAAAGGGTTTATATTGAAAATTTTTATTACCGTTTGAATCCTTCTTTTTTCCAAGCCTACCCCGGGAACGAACTTATAAGAACATATTCAAACGTCCTTAAACGAAGCCAAACACAACTTCGCTACGTTCCTTTGCATTCCCAGCCTTCTACATCCAGAAATCAAACAAATCTATTCCGCGAATACGAACTAACCCGTACACAATTCCACGGCGCAACCCTAGAAACGAACTATTTCACGTTCTGCTTCACATACAAGGCGGCAAAGCACATTTTCCGTTGTATTGCCTCGCTATTCCTATATGTACAACTTCGCTCTCTTAGCGCCGGTCCTTGTACTCGTCTGTGAGCATTTCCTTTGATTTCCGCCCTCTTACCGGGCATACTAGAAACGTTAGAAAAGAGAGCTTTTTATTTTCGCTATTTACGCTTCGAGTGAGTCTCTCTCGGAACTTGACGTCTTCGCATGGAAATTACCGCAAGGTGAGGAATTTCGGAATATCCACAATCGCGGTACGTTTAAACTCGATTGTGGAAGGTCGGAAGGGTATTCGAGGGGGATGAGAACGGAGAAAAAAGGAAGGATGGGAATCCTTGCAAAAGGAAAAAGAGAAGCATATATTACCGGGGAAGTGATTCAGCCGTCTAGGTCTTGGAGAAATCAGCAACGTGTGCATTTTCTACTTTTATCTCTCCGCTGTGTGTTCTGGTTATAAAGGGAAGGGTTCTTGAGGTAAATGTAGTACGGCGTGTGTTGGAAAATCAAGTCGGAATTTCAAGTAAAATGACTCTGGTTTATGCATCTGGGATGTAGTACCATTAAATGAATAAAATCCAAAAGAGTTTGAAGGTAAATATTGAGAATTATTGTTTGTTGCTCCACCTTTAACTCTTGCAACTACATTCATTCTTCTTTACATTGTGTCAAAATATAAAGAAATGCTATCTAAAGTTTCTACATTATTCTCGTGAGTAGAAAGGTTCAATGTAAGATACGTGGCTAAATATTTTCTTACTGAAAGACTGCTTGGGGCAATCTCTAGATGCAAAACCGAAGAACGTGCTGCTCAAATGAGCACGCAAATTTTGTTAAAAGCATTTTTTGTTTAATTTCTGTAATTACTTCTACAAACTAAATCAACATTGCATCAAATTAATACAATATCATCAATATATTTTTTCTAAAGGAGGATCTTTTAACAGAATTGCATTTCAATGGTGACTTTTGTACAAAGAAACAATTTCGAACGGGTATGCTTTAATTAAAACAATTCAAAAATCATAAAAAAAAAAATTGGAGAAGGTTGTGACGAACCGCTGATCGTTATTCAGAAAAAGTGCTACGTCATCATCCACAAGGGTATGTAAACCGTTGTTCTAGCATCTATCCCTATGAAAACTCCGTGTACCATTTTCTAGATTTTTTTTTGTTTTATAAGATTTATGGTCTTCAGGTATTACAAACGATACTTTTAAAAGGTATCGATGATGCAAAACATCTTTCGCGTCAGCCCCAAAAAACCTCCGTTAATCTTCCCAATGGTTCCGTCTATTACGTACGCTTAAAATATTTCTATTAGCCACTTTTTTCGACCGTACACGAACAGTCTTTGTCCGCTAACGTTGTACAACACGCGCCACTCACTTTTCAAAATCATTTTTTAAACGAAATCGGAACCCAGTGGCATGTAATTTATTCATACGCTAGTTGATATACGTTCCTTTCATATTTATCCCCTCTTTTTCCTCCAACAAGCCCGTTTAGGAGCCTTATTCCTCACGCTATCTCATTCTAACGTATAGGGCATCGCGTTCGCCATCCGAGGGATAATCCAGGGCCTACTATGTGTACACTTTTGACATGGAACAGATGCTTATCGGTTCTGAAAGAGATGGTAGCGGTTCGGCAGGACATTTTCGGCCAATTTAGGGGGTACGATCGGGTTCGGGAGGTTTCGGAAGGGTGGTGAAGGGTGTAAGCGTTCAGAAGTCGGGGGAAAAAGGGTATTACCAGCGCGTAATTGCGTCTTATCGAAGGTTACACGTATTAGTTTGCTTGCAGAATGGAAAGGGAGTGGTAAATTTTTCTTTTGTCGTGAAATTAGATTTTAATGGGTTTCCTATTGTGTCCTTTTATAGTTGTAATGGGTTTAATTTAGTTTTACGCCGATGCAGTGACAACCTATGGGCACTTTTCGACAGAAATATTTTGTTAATGATGAATAATGAAGGGGTTTCGCATATAAAAAGGCTTTCTTCAACTCTTGTGCTTAAGATGTAATTTATCGATTATTGTTCTCCTTCTGTTAGATTCCGCTTGCGTAAATGTAGCAAGAAATTTATCCTACAGCTTCTCACCATCTACAGGTTTGAATGTCACATATTCTTTAAGGTATTTTCGTAGATCTTTATGAAAAAAAATTCAATTCCGGGATCTCGCTAACCAATTTGTATAAAATATCTTTTCATATGATGTCCTCTAGCTGCCGTAGAAGCATTATTCAATATAATTTAAACAAGCTATACTAAAATTAACCCCGAAAACTCTCTTAATCGAAATTACACAACAACAATTCGTAAATACGAGGAATTCCAACAAGCTACGCACTCATATACGCTCATAGAATCAACTGTATTGTCGGTAATTGAAATAGCATCAACGTAATCTGCGCATTCGCTAATGGAATGCGCCGAATTTGCGAAATAATTTTGACAGGCACCTTTAGAATTTTAGCGAAGTTAAAATTCCATTAAGCCCAATATTTGCCAGTTCGTTCGAAGGTTAAAAGGGTTAATAAATGAACGTATGCACTCATATTGTTAGATAATATACGCGATTATACATTATTTCTGAATTCTTTTTTGAAAGATTTCTTTATCTATGAGATCCACTAAATCGGTTCTCCTGGTTCCATCGAATGTACTATGCCTGCCGTAATGAGATAAAATGTCTTCCCATGCAAAAGACCCTCGCAGTGCTTCCTTCTGTCTGTATGTGTGTTATATGATAGAGCTAAAAATTTCTTTCATCAGAAATACGTGTTTCCACAAGGATAAAAAAGATGTTGCCTTCGACCAAACAAATATGCTTGAAAAAATGCGTTTCTTTGGTTTAAAGAATCCTTTCAATCAGTGTACCTACAACGTCCTAAACATAACCTTTGAAACTTGAAGCTTTATCCATAACAACTCCTAAGTCCTTCGTCATTTCAACAGTTGCCAAAAGCCTTCCATCTAATGTGCAAGAATAATCTACTGTATTAATATTTCTAATAAATTGCATGTGATTAAGTGCTAAGAAATTATTTTTATTCCAATTCTCTAACCCCAGTAACATAGTAACAGTAATTTTGTAATACCAATAATATAAAAATGTTGGTCCTAAATTGGAACCCTTTGGGACTCCAGATATTGGATATATAAGTCTGGATTGAAAAGCATTAATAGAAAACATACTAAACATCATATTGAACATCATAGAAAACGTCACCTTAAAAGGTAACTTTAAATAACCAAAAACCCCGTAAAATCCCGTAAAGTAAAAGTTACTTTAAAAGAAGTGAAAGATTAAGTACATGTAATACTCAATTTAATTACACCACATTTATTTACTAAAATAAATCAGATTATTCCACAACTTTTGTTCCACATATTGGTGCGTTCAGCCTACGCGATGCGTGAGCTAAATTCTATCAAAAATTCGCAAAACGCATGAAAACCTTGCCTGCGAAGAAAATATTCTTGCTGGATTAAAGACACGATCTCGAGAAGCATATTTTTTATAGGGTATAAAGCACAGATATTGGTCAGGAAGGAAGGAGAATCCAGAATAATCCTAGAGTGGTGCGGTGGTGTAGAATTAACAATCAAAATGTAATAGGGGCCATCTTTACACAGGGCAAAACTTAAATGGTTGAGGTTATTTAAAATTATTAAGAAACAAGTAGAAAGCAGATAACTCTGCTACCAACACGACAGGGTATCAGCTCATTATAAACGATATGTACGGGATTATCTCAACGAGCAGCTGCCTAAAACGTGGATGGGGAGAAAAGTCATCTGACCTCACGCTCTTGGACTTTTCTGTGGGTTCTGTGGGTTTTACAAACTAAAGTTTACATAGCAAACAACACCAATGTATCAGAACATTCCACACCACACCTGTTTCAATAATGAGAGGAAAAAACTCTAACTCTAACATGCCTGATCCATCCTTACTCTCAATAAAAACCATGTACTTACAAGTATCTAGTTGTGTCGCTTATATAACCTAAAACTAAGAAATGCAAAAAATACGGAAAAATAGACGAAAGGGTCTGTTGTCATTCTAGACGAAATATAAATTATGTGCCCGCCTTACCTAATAAATGAAATAGACTTGAATATGACGACGGTCCGTTCTCTCTATTCATCAAATTTGTGTTTCTTTTTATGTAAATAGTACCGTGGGCGTCCATTTCCTACGGCGAAGTTACGTTTTTAATCAATTTTTTATTTTAATATTATGTCCGGTTTGGCTTATGTGTACAATTCTATTCTACCATACCTATAAAACCTAATGTGCTCCTTGAATCCGGTAGCTATAGTTCTTTTCATTTGACCGATATAGGCTTTGTTACGCTCATTACATGCACATTTATAAATTCCCAACCTTTCCTTCATCTTCGATTTATCTTTCGGATTACCAAGAAGGTTTTTGAGTGTATTTCGCGAACTGGAACATACGTTCACATCTTGATCCCTAAAAAGCTTTGCAAATACCTTTCGATATGCAGTGGAAGAGAAGTTTCACAAATTTCTAATTTAAGTTTAAGGCCGTGAAATTTCTTACATAATGCCTATGTTGGACTTTGTTAAGAATGTGATGTGATGGGCATGTAAATAGCTACGAATTTAAGATCTTTATTGTACCTATTTATAGTCAAAGGGAATTGTACCAATCTATTGATTAAGAAACTAATCGCCGCCATTTTGCGTTGTCCACGGTGGTTGAAATCGGTCACAATGTATCTATTAATGTTCGTTTCCTTTCTATAGACGTTTATTTCCAATTTTTTGTTGTTTCTAAATACTAAACTATCCATGAACGGGCTCCTAAGTCTCTTGATGATCTGAAGCAATCCATTGGACAAGAAATTAAACCATATGATTTCTTAACTAGGTTATTATAATTTTACATTGTACTGTTACTGAAAGCAAATAATTTCACAATTTTTTACCCTCTTCTACCGTTTGCTCTAAGCCAACTTGTGCAGAAAAAATAATATCATCTATGTACATTTCGGAAATATTCAGGCACTTAGAATGTACCTATCCGCCTTCAATGTATGTATGTATATTTAAAAATTTGCTGAGTGCATGTTCCAAGAATTTATTATGTCTACCTCGTCCGTTGAAAAACTCCTGTTTACTCTCTCCTTTTTATAGTAGCGTAAAACGATTGAGTGCTTCTAAGAATTGAGTTATTTAAATAAACGCTGCCAAGATTATCTACTGATGTTATACGATGGAAGTACTTCGTATTTTGTAAGAAAACAAATTTCGGTCGTATACATTTTGTTCTGCTTCGTGGCAAATATTTGCAGTTCAAATATTTGTCCTTTATTGAGAAAGTCAAGTTGTCTTTAAAATGGAACTGAGTTCGAACAGAAAATGAAATGCATCCGAGGATGTTTTTAAGAAATACAAGGTTTCCAACACATAATTTATTGTTACATATCCCTATAAGTATAATATGAAACAATTGGACGTGGAACATCACGACACTCTTGCAAATCTCGTTCCTAATCTCCGACACAACATGTATTTTTGGCCCTATCCTTCAAATTCCTCATTTCTTTTTTGTAAATGACATTTGAGGTGGCTTTAAAATTTTCAGATTTCCAATGCTACTGATGACGTTCATGCTTGGAATTGGTAATATGTAGCTTCCAGATTTTTTCAAACTCTTTCGCAAGAACACCAGCGTTGTTTGAAGATAGATTTTTTTGCCTTTAGATAAGTCCTCAACGTTTTCAACATTATCCACGCCATTTTTCTGAGTTCGTTTCTACCACAGCACCTTTGCAAATCTCTTTTCTGCGTTAAATCTTTGAAATTTCTTCAATTTCTTTAATACAAGATGTATTTCCGACTTTCTTCTTCAAATTCTTCATTTCCTCTTCTTTAGCATCTTTAATTTTTTATCGTGCTTCTCTTTTAGCTATTTGTAAATGACATTTGGTATAGGTGGCTTTAAAATTTTCAAATTTCCAGTACTACTGGTGACGTTCATGCTTGGAATTGGTAATATGTAGCTTCTAGATTTTCCATTAAGCGTGAAACGTCATCTAATTTTCTTTCAAACTCTTTCGCAAGAACACCAGCGTTGTTTGAAGATAGATTTTTTTGGCTTTAGGTAAGTCCTCAACTTTTTTCAACATTATCTACAACATTTTCTGAGTTTGTTTCTACCATAGCACCTTTGCAAATCTCTTTTCTGCGTTAAATCTTTGGAATTTCTTCAATTTCTTTAATACAAGATGTATTTCCGGCTTTCTTCTTCAAATTCTTCATTTCCTCTTCTTTAGCATCTTTAATTTTTTATTATGCTTCTCTTTTAGCTATTTGTAAATGACATTTGATATTGGTGGCTTTAAAATGTTCAAATTTCCAGTACTACTCCAAGCATGAACGTCACATGCTTGGAGTTGGTAATATGTAACTTCCACATTTTCCATTAAACGTGGAACATCATCTAATTTTGTTTTAAAATCTTTCAAAGGAATCCAAAAAATCCATCTTCAAATAATGCTGGTGTGTGACGAAAAAATTTTTTGGAGTTAGATAAATCTTCAGCTCTTTCTACATTATCCACAATATTTTTCAATACATCACAATTTTTTTCTGCCACAATCTCATTCCTGTGTTAAGTTTTTGGAATGACTTCAATTTCTTTAACACAATATGAGTTTTTGGCACTGTCCTTCAAATTCTTTATTTCCGCTTCCTTTGCATCTTCAGCTTTTCTTGTACTTCCAACAATTGATATACGTGGCTTTAAAATTTTCAAATTTCCAATGCCATTAGTGATGTTAATGTTTGAAATTGGTAATTTTGAAGAGAATTCATCTATCGATTCCGGCGGAAGTTAGTCAATAACAATCATTCAGGAAAGGATTTTAAATTAGTCAAAGAATCCGATTTCCTAAGATTGAATCGTCATCATCATTTTAAACGGGTTTCTTCTTTTGTTTGCCAATTCTTAATATTCTCTTCGAGCTGGTAATTTTTGAAAATTATTCTTTCTTTAATTTATATGAATTTTAGCTTTTCTTTACAACTTCTAGAAATCCTTTATCATTAGGAAGTTCCCTTGGAATATTTATAACAAAAATTGTTTTTGTTTAAACAATACTACATTAAACAGAATTGTTTAACAGCATGAAACATGTATTTGCTAATATTTCATTATTCATCGGTTGCGTTTAATATATTATTTCAGTTCGTAAAAGCAATAAAATATTTAAATGTTAATATCACACAGGAATCGATTTATTAAAATTTCAGTTATTTTCAACATGATGATGACAATTTTGAAAATATGAAAGTCATTAACTTGTATAGAATTAAAAATATTCGTAAATATTTAAATATTTAATAAAAATAAAATCACTAAAAAAATTAGTAACCTTCTTAAGCGAAGGGTACACGTGTATCAAAACAAATAATTCTGTCGCCATTTTAATATCCACATATGTAAATACAAATATGTACCTCTTAGTCTTTGTATGATAAAGGTTCATTGCACCGAAATTGACTAACTAATTCTTTGTCAACAAGACTATCATCAGAGCGCCTAATTTTTAGATCTTATTGGAATCAAATATTTACCTTTCAATATAGTACATCCACGTAGCAATCTTTATCTCTTATCAAATCTCTCCCAGTATTAACACAAGCGCCTAACACTGAGACTACAGTATAAATATTGTTCATATTACATGTTTGGCCTTATAAGATACATCTTTGTGTGTAATTTCCTTTTATTATAAACAACGCGCACTTTAGAAGCTGACTTCTAGAATCCTGAAAAACTCGTCGATGGATCAACGTTATAACTGGTATTTTAGATTCCATAAAAGTTCGTGGTACGCAGACGTGTGTCAATTATACGTTGGATATAATTGAATAAAATTACGTCTGTACATATCTACCAGCATTTTACGTAAGTGATGTAGGTAATAGATGTGGGTAATTTAAATTTAATATGGAACTATTATATGCACTTAATGTGACTTGGAATTAAAGTACAATTATTATAGCCAATTTATACAGATTTATACTGATACAGATTACCAAACAGAGATTACAATGAATGTTTTTCGAAAATGGTTCCATAAATTCTTCATATCTGAAATTAAAAGGAAAACGAGAGACTTGAACTTACCTTCGAAAGTACTGCTTGTTTTGAATAATGCCGCTGAACATTTGCTGACTTTGTTGAGTCTTTCACGTATGTACATCAATGTAAAACTTGGAAATCAAGATAAATCCTGGCCACCGCATGTTGTTTGTAAGATTTGCGAAGAAGGATTAAAGCAACAAGAACAGCTCTACCCTCTAGAACACCAATGGTACGTAGGAAGCCCAGGAATATCTGCAGCACCAAAGATGTTAGTGATGATGAGGAAAATGTTTAACCTCGCCTGTTTTCGCAAGAAAAGCTGAATGGTTTAGTCGGAGATTTAGGGTTTCCCAAAGATTTCTCCGAAATACTAGGATCTAGATTAAAACAAAAATATCCGGTTGTTCCAGGAACCACCGTTTTATTGGTATGAGCTTGCCGACTATTTTGAATGACGTAGATCACCGTATTTTATAAAAATGCAGCTGATCTAGTTATTTCGCTCGGTGCTTCCGAATACAGACCCGCTGACTGCAGACTTTTCGTAAACTCGTCAAAAAGAAACCTTAAGACTGTTCTTTTCTATTATTGCAACTTCTACGCTCCTGTTCCTGTTAGCCATTCAATTCAATTTAAAGAAATTGAGAACACTTTTTACGGCTGGCTGATATGCTACTACACAGTGACCCATAGTGTTTCATGAAATAATTCATCTTAAACTTGGTCTAATGAAGCATATATTTCCAATTCTTGCGTGGAAAATTTGCTGGTCCATCGAAAGCCGGGATTAAAGAAACTATCTTTGTTAGTCCTCAAATTAGAATCCCAATAAAAATTGATGAGTTTGAGACCATAATGTACATTATCAAAAGCTGTCAAGGAAGTTGTAAAGAAATAATAAAGCTCTAAATTACGTGGACATTGTGGAGAATATGCTGGACGAATTTAAAGAATTAGGTTGCAAAATGACACGCATTCATTTTCAACACGCACATTGACTATTTTCCTGTTAACCTTAGGATGTCGATGAAGAGCATCGTGAGCGATTCCACCAGGGTGCTAAAGAAATGCAGAAGAGATGTGAAGGTTGGCGGACTATTGCTGGACGTCGAAAAGAGATCTTCCTATGGCAGAGCATAGCTGAACTCTTTAGGCAAACTTAGAAAGATTTCCTAAGAAGGGCAGAAAGTCATTTTGCTATGCTTTTAACATTCTTTTTCTGTTGACACAGAACATTACGTGATACAGATTTGAAATTAGTGTCACCAAATTAGTCAAATTCCGTTAAGGACAATACATAACATTCAGTAAAGTGTAAAAGCGATGCCTAGGATACTGGATCCGCTTAAAGTCAATGATGATGAGTAAAGTTCGCTACTTTCCGTGCGGGTCACGAAATTAGCAGAGACTAGACAGGCTCGTGTTGCCTACTAGTATCCCCCAGAGTCGACAAAACACGAGTCTGTCTAGTCTCAGCTAATTTCGTGAAGCGCACGGAAAGTGGCGAACTTTAGTGATGTTATCGATATTTGCAACGGCAATATTATGTTTAGCGCTAAACCTTTCTTTCAAATGGAATTTTGCTGGGTATTTTTAGTACTCTTATCAATCTCTAATCATTATATGAATTAATCCAAACATTCCTCCCAATTAGCGAAGTTCCACTTATAACGGAACCCCTATTTTTAAATATTGTCTTAAATAATATTTATTAATGTTCATAAAATAGAATTGGTTTCATTTATTTAAATTTCCTCACTCTCGGTATCATCAAATCCTTTTAAAAGGAGATTTAGTTAAAAATCCACTTAAATAACCAAGTCGTATTGTCATTCAATCAGATGAATTATTTAACAAAAATCGACAATACTAAATACACATATCCCTAAATATGAGGAGTGCCTATTAAATTACAAACATATACACTACCGTCCATTGAAGTTTGGCCAGGTGATAAAAGAAGTCAAAAAATAAAAGGCAACTAATTTCAAAAAATAAATTTATGATTCTATTTGAACAACTCGCAACTGTCGATTAATTTTTTAAGTGTTTCGTATGGAATGTTGTTCCATTCTTGTTGGAGAATATTCCAGAGTTGTTCCTTGGAAGTAGGACCAATAATTCGAACTCTTCTTTTATCCTCATCCCAAACTAACTCAATAGCGTTAAGATCGGGGCTCTACGCTGATGATGTCATAATTTGTAAAATAATCTCTTCTTTTTGCTCCTACAGATACTGCGTGCATTTTCGGGCTGTATGCTTAGGATCGTTGTCGTGCATAAAAGTGAAATTCTCCGCTAACTAATTGAACCGCTACCGTGTTCTGTTGCTGGTACAACACATTGGAGAAGCATTTTCTCATTAGCGGACCGTCCTCCTGCTTTCACTGAATACTTTAAATATTGATTCATCGGCCCATAAAGAATTTTTCCACTGTTCTACCGTCCGGTTCCGATGTTCTCGGACCCACTGCAGCGTTTTCAATAAGTTACCTCGGCATAGGTTTACGCGACCGTGTAAACTTCCTTCCGCTAGCCGGAATTTGAGCATCTGACTGTGGTAGCTAAGATCGCATGCTGACCATGCCACCTTGAATTTCACTCACTTTCCGCACTGTCAAGGATTTTAACAAATGCTACTACAACTAAGGAATTGCTGTAGCCACTAAAAGAGCTTAATGTTTACAGTAATTGCCGCATTAGTGACAAAGAATGATCTCTTAAAGAATCAAACTTAATTTCTTAATCTGAATCTTTCAAAAGATTCTAGGTTCGATGATTCATCAAAATAGCTTTTTCTCAGGTGATAGACTTTCCGCTGCAGTTGTTTATGTGCTGCGCCAAACAATTCTTCAACAGATGATGATGAATACTAGGTCACAATTAACGGTATTTTATCGTTTGTTATGATCGGTAAAACCCAATGCTGTTATAACAATTTAAATTACGTTTTAAGTAGGCAATTTTTATCCTTTTAAATATAAAAGCGCATTTAGGCGCAAGTCCCGTTTAAAAATGTTGGTAATACGCTTTAATGGCGTTGGAATCACTCTTAAGCTAAAAACAGTTTTAAATCTGATGATAAGTCCGGACGTGGGTGTATAAATGGATGCTGGTCACCATCGTCAGGGAAGCTGCGAGCCAGGGCCACTACAGGCAACAGGGAAGTTAGAAGACGCCGTCCACTTTCGGCCAATGGCATCGCGATAAGTGGTAGCTATTTTTCTTGTTTATTTTTACATTTATATTTGTTTCAAACTTGTTGCTCTGAATCGAATGAATATTGTCGGGGGCCCCACTCTCAGTAATAAACCATATTTTTGTGTATTTCATATTTCTTGTTACTAATAATTGATGAATTATTTCGCCTGTTCTATTTTATGACTTTTTTACATTTGTAACCGTTTCAATTAAGTTCGGAAACAGCAATTTCTATTTTACATTTTCAAATAGTTAATAGTCAGCAATTATTCGCATACCATCTCTAGTCATCTTTCAATTATTTGCCTATTTACCTAAACGAATTTCATGCCCTAAACCAATTTGCCTAACTTTCCGCCAACTCGCAGTCTTTATCGCGTTAACCAGCGTAAAACTATAGAAATTTTCCGAATATACACGAACTTTTTATCTCCGTAATTGCCTCTATTCAATTTTAACCGTAATTAGCGCATATTACCTGATAACTTACTTCTAAGTCTAACAATTGAAGAACCGGACTGCATTCAAATTGAGCCCGACATCGGACGACTTCGGCTTTCTAACCGAATCGAACCGGCTACCCGAATCACTAGCAACTTGGATTCTCTGTTTCTCCTCTCTTTCAGTTTTAGTGACTCGTGGTTCTTTGTTGAGAGCGTATCGTCGAGGTTATAACCGTACTATTGCGTAAAAATCAGTTGTTTATTGTTTCCGTTTGTGAGACCGCTAGATATTGTTACAAACGCATGAATAAAACTAAAATAATTTCGTTCAATTCTATCTAAAATTGATTGTGTGATTATTGTTGGATGTCTGTTTTGTTTTTGTGTGTACAATAATTTTAATGTGAGCTGTGAATTTTACTTGTTTGTTCGCTTCTACTTCTTCCAATACAACAGCATGACCACCAGAAGGTTCAAACGGGGATTTGTGTATTTTGTATTGTATTGCGGCGGGTTTCTGCTACAGCTGGACAGAGTATCAGGTAAGAGAAGATACTTGTTTCATCCCCGAATGGTTCCAAAGTCTACCAAGCCTACATATACATCTTTTTCCCCATTTTATTGAATTTATTTCATGCGAATTCCGGTACTTAATTTCCGCTAAGAGAAAACAGGCATCGAGGATTTTAAAGCTGGTATCTTGAGAACATCGAATGTTTGGTTTAACCTTTCAACTTGACCTATTACATATAGAGTTTGAGCTCTGAATGAAACAGATTAAATCGAAAGAAGGCAAAAATATTCGGATGATTTCTATGAAATAAATTCCTTTTATCTACTTGCTCTTTGGGATTTCCCGCAACGTTTTTTTTTTGGGATTATTATTTAAGAGATCAAGTTTAGAAGGGCTTTCAACTAATTTGGATCAAAGCGTAATACTTGTAATGGCATCTGGAGTATCCTTTGAAGTCAGCAAATCTGATGACTTTTTTGAATTTTTCTCTGCCTCCCTGGACGAAGGGACTTCTCGATATCCAAACACAAAATCTTTTAGAGCAGATTCAGGCTGAAGGGAAATTCCAAAAACTGCTAATAGTACTTGATGACGTTGAAAAGTGTTTAGATTAAATTGATTCTTTAAATCTGGAACAATTGAAAAATATATGGTCCAATCTTTGAATAATATTAAAGGAAAGAAAAATTGCCATCAATTTAGCAGAGAATGTAGAATAAGAATGAAGAAGAGCAGCAGATACACTTACGTCTAACTAACAAGGGAAAATATATCAAATCTGTGGAAAATTGGCACAAACCAGCCTACTTCTAAGAATGCAGATTGCTGTTTAATAAATCTTTAACTATTTTGCATTTAAGGAAATCGACCAATAAGTTATCAGAAAATGAGAAACACAAAAGAAAATCTAATTAAAAGCGGAGGTTCAGTGCCTTCCATTAAAAGGCGATGAGTTCATGGAACCCAAAACAACTCCTAAAGCAGAAAACGACGTTTTTAGAAGTTTAATTTGTAAAACTTTAGTTGGAGGAAAATAAGAACATATATTTAGATTTAATGAGAGGTTTATACAAGATATGAAGAACTGACGAACCCAGTCTCTGCCAGAGACGCGAAAACTTTAAAATCGCGATTCCCTTAGAACAATTTTTAACAACCTCATCAAACCGAACTTCCCTATTAAGTATCCGATCGACTCGATCCTAAATATGTAGCAAAGAATAGGACTCTGTGCTCGTTAAATGGTGGTACATTAGGAATAGTAACTCCAATCCTTTTTGTGAAACAATACTCCTAGCATTTTCAACTTTATATTTTTGCCTGTTGCTCTCCGTGAGTAAATCTATTTGAAAAAAAACTGCGAGACTATACAAGGCGATTGCAGTTCAGTTTATCTTTGGGGAATTTTCATAAATGAATAATTTTCTTCTGACTTTGCCACAAATATATCCCATAACCCCCAAAACTATCGATATTGGGGTAGAAACGATCCCCATTACGTAATTAATGTATTTGCGAATAGTCAATGTTCGAAGGGGCGTGTTATACGGGTTGGGAGTCATCGGATGTTATTTTATTGAAGGAAGATTAAATCAGCAATCTTTTCTACAAATTTCTTTCGATAGTGCGGCTGCTCTACCCATTCCACACAAATAATTACTGATTGGTTAAATAATCAATTAGATGTGAGGTGGTCTTGAGTGGGTAGATCTCCAAATCTTCCAATTATGGATTTTTTTGTTTGGGGAAGGGTAAAACAAATACATGCAGATTATTATTATTATTAAATACGTTATGAATTTATTGAATGTTTTGCATGGTGAAGAGTGTTCAGATTACTTTGGTGTTTGTTGCATATTGCTAAGTAGGCTGCTTAAGGGTTTGTATCCGTCCAAATATGGTGTCGCTGCAGGGAAGTATGTGAAACAGTTGGTAATTGGTTAAAGTGTTTCTATTGAACAATCTTTGTAGTGAAGCCTTTCATTGCACATTAATAAATGTATTCTTAACTGCATAGGCAAGAATAACGCGTATATGTTTGTACACTGCCGTTCAGAGAAGTTCGGTCGGTTAGTAAAAAACATGAAAAGGTTACAGAAAATAACGAAACTAAAAGCAAAATGCAATTTTATTGTATGTACAGGTAAAAAAGACAAAAATAAATAAATAAAAAGTTATTCTGGCCTAACATAACATACTGAACAATATATTTCTTTTCATCGAAAAAACCTCCTTTGCTGTTAATCACCGCTCGAACTATTCTAGGCATTCTTTCGATAAGTTTTGTTAAAACGGATTGTGGAATATTAATCCATTCATGTTGCAGAATATTCCGTAAGTGTTCTTGTGAAGTTGGGCATATTTTTCGGATCCTCCTGTCCAGTTCATCCCACCACTATAGGGTTCAAATCTGGGCTTTGTGGGGGCCATGTCATTACTTTCAGGGTGTGCTGTTCTTCTTGCTCCTTTAGATAGTTCTTACACACTAACACAGTGTGTTTTGGGTCGTTGTCATGCATGAATGTAAAGTTACGGCCTATTATACGCAATCCTGATGGCACTGCATGATTCTGGAGTATTGCAAAATAATTTTCCTTCCTCATTACACCCTGCACTCTGCATAAATCTCCCGTCCCAGCAAAGGAGAAATATCCCCACACCAACACAGAACTACGCCCTTGCTTCACTGTAGGCACAATGCAGTTCGGGATCACTTTTCGGTTTTAGGTCTTCGGACATAAACTCGTCGATTTTGCCCAAAAACCTCAAACTTTGACTCGTCACTCCAAAGCACGTGTTTCCAATCATCTAACGACCAATCCAGATGAGAACGGGCTCACTGTGGCCGTTTTGTTCTGTTGCTCCGACGTAATAAGGGTTTTCGAATGGCAATGCGTCCATGAAGGTCCGCTTGTTGAAGTCGACGTTTTACCGTACTCGCCGAAACTTGTTCTTCACGGCCGCGATTGACTTCGGCTGCTATTTGTGGCGCTGTTAATTTTCTATTGCGTTTGCTTAATAATACAATTCTCAAATCTTCAGCTTTTGTTGTTTTCCTAGATGCTCTAGGACGAACACGATTTTCTATAGTTCCAGTTGTCCGATATCGCTTTATGACGTCATTTACTGTTGAACTTTTCATATTTATTTTTTCAGCAATTTGTCGCCCCGAATATCCTTCTTCAAACAGCGTAATAATGCGTGAACGTTTTTCTACACTGGTAGGCTTGCCACGTGCCATTTTGAAGTAAATTTTCTTAAAACTTTCGCGCAAAAACGGCAGATGCGCACCAACACACGTTTAAAAGTAAAATGAAGCAAATTTATATCTTTACGCCCGTGATAAATAAACAAGAGTGATACTGCGGTATATTTCCTAAATGTATTGTTCGTTAATGATCCCCAAACGACCCGTTTCAAAAGATCGGCACTTCCGAGAAATTCTTGGAATGATAATAAAAGGGACTTTATTGTGGTTGTCGCAATATTTCTACTTTACATAATAATTTATGGCTTTAATCACTTAGAAAAGAGTGTATGCTTGATATTTTTCTAATTTTATGTATTAATAATTGTATACAATGTGATATAATAGATTTTTATTGTATGACCGAAAGTCACTGAACGGCAGTGTATATCCAACGTATATAACATACGTATCTGAGACGAGAAGAAAAACCTGTTAGAATTTATCGACATGACTCACACTTGCATAATCCCATGTTATGTCTATTATTCGTGTATCCTATTGTATTTACCTCCAATCATGTACCAGCCATAGCAGCCACGCTGTTAACTATAAGATGTGTCATATTGTTGACATTACAATTGAATGAATTAATCGCATCTATTAAAGTCTCTCTTCTTCTCCCAATAAAAAGGCTCCTTTGTGTCGTACAGTTCAAACAATAATAAACTACAAAAGGACGGGTGTGCATTAATTGAATAAGCAAGATTGTTGAGGCATTGTTGACAATAGCACGTAAGATAAAAATATGATCGCATTCACAGTAATCTTAGAAGCTTTGGTTTGTTATTGTAAAAGAGTGTCCCACTTTCCTATACAGGTATTAATTCTCAATTGCTGAAGTCCTATTGTTATTACGCTAAAATGAGGCCACAGAAACCGCTGTTTAAATCCATTTCTAAATCTATTTCTCCAAAACTCTTTATCTAGAAAATTTTAACTTAATAATAATTACCCGATCTAGGGTGATACTACCAGCATCGAAGTAACTCTATTTTTCGTTCTGTCAAATTTTCAAACAGACACGTTAGTTGGTTTGTGAATGACGGCCATTTAAAATGAAAAGGTCGAATATACAAGTGTTTTTGAAGAAGAAAGAGTGGAATTCAGCAAAGTTTATGAGCACTCTCCACCTTCGCTATTGACCATAACCACGCATGTGTGTCAACTTTAAAAGGATGCTTGGCGATGTTAAACCACAGACTAAAAAACAGTCCAAAAAGCGGGTTCTTCGGCGCCAAAGAATGCCAAAGTCTCCTTATCGGCCAACACGATCATATTCGTAGTGTTTTGGAATGTACGCGGCATAATCCACGTCGATTACCTTCAGAAAATTCTGCTCTAATAGTATGAAATTAGTGGACACCAATGAGAAATGAAAGCGAAAGTTACGCCAAGTAATACCGTAAAATAATGCAACCATAAGATAAGTGTTTTGACGTCTTATTCTAACATCGTTACATTCGATGAAGTGTGTTTCCGTTCAATGATCGTAATACGTCAAATACTCTTTGTCCCAACATTTTCAGAGTTTCTGACTGTTCCAAATTAAATACTTTAGGTCTTTAAGTATACCTCATAAGGGAAAGTCAAGGGAGGTACGATCAGGTGATCTCGCAGATCATTATACTGGTCCATTATTTCTTATGAAAGTGTTGCACTTCAGGAGTATTGTAGCCCCGGTAACCATTCTGCTGGAACCAGATTAATAATTTGTCTCAAAGCAGGCTTTACCTCATTTGTTATGAATTACCAATCAAACGGCACTAGAAATTAATGCCAAATCGAGATTAAAATTCTCTTTGATTCACCAAATGTGGGTTTTCATTACTTCAATAATTGCACAATTGGTGAACCATGTTTTGCCTGTCTGCAGTTCTTTTCCAGGAAAATTAGCGTAATCTTATAACCTTAATGATTTTACTTGGGGTGTTTGCCGAAGATGATGAGCTCAAGGTGGGGTGCAAAATTTATGGAGGATAGCGACAACAATTCTTGAGTAATTAAAAAAAAAGCGAACCCCGACTTGAAGACCAAAAGGTCATCAACAAAAGAGATAGGGTACCAGCTATATTTAGGAAAAAAGCACCACGCCGTTCTCAAGGTTTATTGTCTCCGATCAAAGACAAAAAGAAAACTTAGCTCCTTCAAAGCAATTTAAAATCGACCGGGGGTAATTAACAATTTTTGATTATCAAAGTATGTGAGCTTTCATGGCCGGTGTCAAATGAAGGAGAAGGGCCGAACCTACTTCTACAATTTTTGACTAGTTAACAAGTGTGGTTCAAGGAGTTATTTATATTTAAAAGGCTTAATATCGAAAGAGATGGGATGAAGTTCATGGCACATCTGCTCCTGTGTTAGCAACTGTTACCGATTAGGTAAACGAGTTCAAACGTGGCCGTACATCCACAAAGAACGAACATCGTTCTGGACGTCCAGTGGAACTCCCCCCGAAATGAATATTTTCAATCGACCACGGCTCATCAGCCCGGAACCCACTTCTACAATTTTTGATTAGATAACAAGTAGTTCTTGCTGATTGATCTGGAAGGACTTCACCGTGCATCTAAAATTAGGATTCGTCGCTTGGTAATGGTATCCGTGGTGTAGTGCTCAAGACCTCCAAGGAATCAAAGTGGTCAGTCCTCCAATGATTGGAGCTATTAAGTATTAAACAAAAAAATGGTAGTCTGTTCAGGCCTTATATAACAAGAGAAAAAATAAATAAGTTAATTAATGATAGCAAACAATACTACAGCATCGGTTTACTCCGCATTCCACAACTTTAAAATGATATTTCGTCGTATATCACCATCGTCAACTTCGTAGTTATCTCTTGTTTTGTTCGAAAATTGGAAAACAAAACAAAACATCAATTGTTTCTTCATTTGAATATTTACGTGCTGATAATCTACATACTAAACAATAATCACTTGCCAGTAACTACGAGTACATAAGACTTTATTTAACTATTTTTTTTAAGCAATTGTCTGAAAACCTAGAAGCGACCATACTAGGTGTTATCGAGTTATTCAGGAAAATTGCAATTGGCAAATTTTCATTATTCTGAAGTATCTTAAATTGCAAGCATGTAATTTTTCTCTTCTAGCAACCGACATGTAAATGATGAGCATTGAGTATGCTAAGTCTGCAGAAACGAGTTGCGCTTCACGAAATTAGCGAACTCTTGTTTATTCGGCTTAGTCATAATGCGGTCAGGCTAACTACGAAGCGTATTACAGCAACCTGTTACCTCAAGTTGCTAGTATCGGACATTATTACTTAATTTGAAGATACTGTGCGGGTCAATGTTAAATATAGAAACATACGAACGATTCGATCGTCAAATTTGGCATAGTTGTTAAATTTAAATTTAACTTAAAGCCCCCGTTTGAGTAATTACACAGAACATTTCCCGTCCATGGCAACAGATAATCGCGTAAATACATAACATTACCAAGGCTGCGGTTCAATTCTTATACTCGCGTTGTTATTTTTAAACCAACCGTTTACATATGCAATTAAAAGGCACCGAGATAAGCTGAGTCCGATGCAAAAACATGTATTCTCGTCGCTTGGTAAAACCTACATATTCCAATGAAGAACCCACATGGTTTATTACGTTGCTATATTTCGGTCTGGACGGCTTTTAGCGGTTTCCCGTACAGCTGGTGTTAGACAGTGTAAATTTTGTTAATGGAAAATACTTAGATTTAACTGCTATACTTAGAAAAAAATAACTGGGCCACTTGACAATCCCTGCGATGATCCTATTCTCTTAGTTTAGCTTCTATCTAGAGAATTTTATTGACCATTGCATTTCACTTCTTTCCAGGTGAGTTTCCCCACGATCGATTCGAAAATAGCGACTTTATTTTCTTTTAGACCAACGATTGGTAAGTAAATCTACAAAAATTGTCATAAAAGTGCACGCTTCCATAAATGTATACGTCATTGCGAGGACCATATTTGAAATAACAGCGCAAATAAAAGAAGAAAAAAAAACAAATACAACGCGTTTAGTACTATTTGTCCATTATTTTTTAGCTATGCACGGGCACATATACCCTGAAATTATGAAATTTAATGACACTTAACTGCTATTATTTGCTATGCATGTCAGTTCGCAAAAATTGCCATGCACTTCCTATCTCTTTTTGGATACGTCGAAAATACACATCGTTAAATATATGTGTGCTGGCCGAATCTGCGTTTGAAACCTATGATTTTTGCAGGTTGAAATGTTGACGAAATTATTGGAAAACATATTGTTTATTTTCCTCTATGCAAGCGGACCTTGTTTTTCTTTCTAAAGCTTTAAATAAATATGCGTATGTACAATACGCTTAACGTGTACAAGGTTTGTCGTTTATTTGCAGCGAAAAAATATACCATTTTTGTTTTTTTTTCTAGTATTTTGGGACTTTAGTTGTTTACATTGCTATTATCAAGCGCCATTTACATACTACGAGAGTCATTCAATTAGTCCTTAGATAAAGATAGAAAAACATTTTCTGTAGCCTTTTAACATAATCTCCATTTAACTCTCTTCCAAGCGCTTCTCCAGTTTGTATAAGCCCTCCAAAAAGTAGGATCTTGGAAGGTCTTCAAAATAAGCATCTGTTTAGGCGTTCGCATGAACCTTTGTCCGCCGACCCATTTTTTCGAATTTGGAAATAAAAAGAAGGCGCTGGGAGCCAAATCCGATGAATGCAGTGGGTGTTGTGGTAGCTCGAACTTTAATTCCATAATGCCATTCCATATGCCATGGAAACTGCGTAGGCGTGAATTGCCTTGATAGAAAAGGATCATCTTCTTTTCCTAATGAGGACGTTTTTTCTCGATTACTTCGCTAAACCGGTCTAATAACAATGCGTAATACTTTGTTTGTCCTTATTCCAAGTAATCGGTATAGATGATTCCGCGTGCATCCAGAGAAACCGAGGCCATCACCTTGCTGGTCGATTTCACCGTTTTCGTTTTCTTCGGAGCCCGTTCACCTTAAAAAATCCACTGCTTTGATTGCTCCTTTATTTCCGGAGGATAGTAGTGTATTGATGTTTCGTCCATAGTTATGTATTGACGGAGAAACTCGTCAGGATTGCGACGGAAGAACGTCAAAACAACCTCAGAGTCGACCACACGTTTGCGTTTATTCTCCACTGAGAGCAAACGCGACACCCATTTTGTTGACACCCAATTTTTGGTGCAAAATTGAAAACACTGCACCTTGCACTATACCTGTGGCCTCAACTATTTCGCGTCGATCATTCGTGGATTTTGTCAATCATCTCCACTGGACGTCCATAACGATGTTCATCTTTTATTGATGTACGGCCACGTCTAAACTCATTTACTCGATCGTAAACAGTTGCTAACGCAGGAGCAGATGTGTCACAAACTTTATCCAAGTTAGCTTTGATCTCTTTCGGTATTAAGCCTTTTAAATATAAGTGTTTAATCACTGCTTGAACCTCTATTTCATTTTTCTACGTAAACAAAAATTATTTGGTTAAATCCACAATAAAAATGAAACTAACGATCCTTATTAGAAACAAACCATTTTCGGCACTACGAGCGTCATAGATTTTCTAAGGACTTTTTAAACCCCCTTCATTTTCTAAGTAATAAGAGGTATATTATAAGAGTAAGATCGCCGAACGATGCACAGATGGAGTAATAAAATGGCAGTACACTTACACTAACATTGGGAATATCCGAACTAAATGTTATCCTCCTGTAAGAAGTTTTTAGGATAAGAACCTGATGGTAAGGACGAAAAATGTGCGGTTTACGCCTAGAACTCTAATACTAAGCCACCGGAGTTCGGCCAGATTATTTAAAACACATTGTCGTTCCATGCGATTAAATATAAATCTGGTACGGGGAATCCTGAAGCCTCTGAACTCTCTTGGCAATTATTCTATCCAAACATGGACCACAGACACAGTCACAAAAGCTAAAATATGAAAGGACCAAGAAGACCAACAGCAACCTCCTAGTTCTAAGCGTTAAACGATCCTTGTTGGAGTACAATCGGCTAAGGCTACAATAAGTTTTTTGTCTTGCAACAAAGGAATATGTGCTCTCTAAAGTGCAGATCTTTATCGAGAAGCAGATCCAAATTCCGTACAAAGTTCACAGAAACATGCCAAGCAACATAATCACAATCTTCCCAACATTAGTATTTAGGGAATGTTTTCGCAAGAACTGGACTAGATTATTTAAATCTTCATTTAAGAGCGCATTAACTAATGTGAGGTTAAGCGAATATTAAATCAACAATGCTTTAAGGCATTATGTAGATAACTGGAGTAAATTGTGAATGGAATGGAAGAAGAAATCGGCGCGTAATACAGCATGGGTCTCAATTTTATTCAAATTGATGATGGAAGGCCTTTTTTTGGGCGCCACCGCCGGACCACTAGATATACTAGCTTATAATAGCTTTATTTCAAATTGCAATATTCAAAGTGATAATGTCAATCAGTGATACACCTTTATTCAATGTCGATATTGGTCAATGTGATCAAAAAGTAGCATAGAAAACTCGTTTCATAAGGTACTTTCTGGCTCGATCCTGTTACACGTGACGAGTTGCGAGTACGATTCGATTCGAAATCAACGCGACGCACAACAGTCCGATTGCATCCGGTATAGATTCAAACGTGTTCAACTGGATCACTTGGATGTTCAACTTAAGTTAGTGGATACTTGAATAACACCCTATATTTGTAATAAATTCATGGGTTGGCGTTTCCGCCTCTTTTTTTAGCGCCACGTCTATGTGAATATATATTTTCATAAAACAAAACTAATACACTCTTTTTAAACCGTTTAATCTACTCGAATAATTGCTCTTACTCGCTTTTTTTCCTCCAAAAACTATAAATAAAAATTCGGTATGGAAAACAGATAAATCACGGAAGCCACCAAAATAAAATAAACAAAGCATACGCCTCTACACTTGCCGTTCCCATGTTGCTCATAGGTTTGTCAATACTACCCGGTTATATACGCGGAATAAAATACATTATGTACAATACATAAGGTAGATGTGTGTATAGAACTCTATGTGTGAATATTTTGCGTATGGAGAACTAAAATAGAAAAAAAAGATCCGTGCCTACTACCTCCACCTTAAAAATAAACAGCCTGTTAACAAACGGGGCTATTGTTTTTCTTTCTGCTTCTCTATTTTCATTTCAGGAATGTCAATAAATAAATTTAGCGTGCCCCTAATACTCGGATGGATAAAAATACGCGTTTTTATAATGTCCTGAAGCGTTTGATGGAGGGGTGCCTGTTTGTGTAAATTTAGACGTTTTTTTTTCATATCGGGGAAGCTTTGTGTTCCTTTTTATAAGTTGATTGTACGTTTTATGGAATGTTGATCAAACGAATTATAAATATATCTGAACTAGTCCACCAACCCTATTTTTTTTAGAAAAAACAAATAAAATGCTTGAAAATAGCTGGGGAACTCTTATCAAGTTAGTGGATTCCCACTGAAGGTATATGGAATAGAAGGTAGAGATTGTTTTCGCCCCACGTGGAAAGTAACACAGTAGCACCTTACAAGGTTAAAGTTTATGACAAATTATCATCAGGTGCTTTATCATTCATGTAAGGTGAATACCATACTGTTCAAGCTGCTGCGTAAATACACTGACGGCAATGAAGAATGCACCGAAAAAAATTAAAGGCAATTAAACAAAAGAAAATTAAATAGCGCGTTTATGCTCAGGCGTTAAAGGTAATCGCAATAAAGGTTGGTAGCAGCCTTGCCATCGATTTGCACAACTAAGCGCTTCTAAAAAAAAATCTTTTCGGGGAGTGGTCCTTCTGGGTGCGCCAGAACTTGTTCTACGTGCTTTAATTTGATTTGCGATCCACAGGTTCTAACACTGTAATACACTTGAATGATTAGGATTATGTCTACGCGAAATTTCTCGAAAACTAATACTGCCTTCGTATAATCCAATAATCCGCCCACGTTCGAAGGGGGTAATTGTTTATAAGGTGCACGTTCTCGTCTGTCAAGCATCAACTTACATTTGCTTGAAATGTACAACTATCGGACTGTAACATCTGGCTCTTGTAAACGCTGGAAATCAAACTAAATCAATGCAATATGACAAAACTATCGTTTGAGTTGACCTTTAAAAATACATTTCTAAAATTTTAATGAAATACTCCAATAATTTGGGCGCATATAAAGCGGAGTATACAGGTAAGGAGCATGCCTGACGCACGCCCCTTCTTAAGACAGGTTACTAATATTAAACATATCCAATTCTCAAAAAGAAACGAAAAGCTGTTTGAATGCAAGTTTTTAAACACTCGTGTCATGTCTGCTCCGTTGATAATTGGACGACCTTCTACCCTCTAATTTCTTTTAGCCACTGGCGCCATCCCAAGTCCATAGTCAGCGTTCCTTCCCGCTATTAATTGCCTGACCCTAACCATTTATGTTTCTTCCCATTGGTCATGTCGAAATAAGAACTAGGTTTGGTCCCAAGTTTGATTTTTATTAAATGACATTTTTATTCTTGTAGTCAGTTAAGTTCAAATAGATTCTTGAACCCTAAAATTTAATTTAAGATAACACTTTAGAAAAACTTAATTTCTTCGACAATTGACTAGATGAATAGCAGGAGAAAAAAGTATAACTTACTAAGCATCGTGAAGACTACATCGGCATTGACCAAAGTTCACAACAAATAGGAGAAAAACGTATACAACACAATTATGACGCATCTGTTAGTGATAGTCGCGCAGGTTTTTTTCATCATTCCAAATTTAATGGTCACCTTCCTCGTTTTCTTATGTTTTCTTTACTTTTTTTTACATTTTCTTCCTGCGAGTTCATCCGTTTTAGAAAAAAATTGTTACCTCTGCAATATTATAAATGCCTGCATGTAGAAACTATTTTGTAAACTAATTTTGAACGTACTGACTGTAGGTGCACCCTTATAATGCTTAGTACGTTTTATACAGGATATCCTAAAAATATATGAAGCTTCAGAGGACGGTCATTTATAGAATAACACAACTAAATTGTAAAAAAAAGAAACATCCTGTGTGGTATGTTTATTACATAGTCTCAATGGTGATGCAAATTATTTTTGGAAACCCCTCATTTTTGCCATGTTTTCCATTTTTTATTTATCAAAAATAGAATCGCTTTTACGTAGAAGACGGTGCTGTATACAGCCGTATGTTAAAGATATTAAAAAATAAGGCTTTGCTGGTAAATTTCGCCGTACTTTGGCAGTAATTATCAGAAGGCTGTTGAAAGAATTTTGCAATCTTTGCGCTGTACAACACATTAATGTTAATATTATTATGGATTATTATTGATGGCTCAAAATGGCTTTAGTCACTGCAACCTTAATAGTGCCCTTATATGTATTATAGAGTAAGTGAAGGCTCCTAGTAAACCTTAATACTACTCTAGGATCTTCATCCTTCAGTTCAGTAGATGCCAGAAATGGTTTACTGAAATGCTGTTGTCAAGTGCGACTGATGGCAACACATTTGCATAGAATGTGTTGCTGTCTTAGTCGAGCCTGATATGAATCCTTTCGCCTGTTTTTGTCCTGGAACATTTTCCCACTACGAGTCATCCTATGTGTTAATTACTGGTTTTATGTGGCTCTCTTGTAGGCCATAGAAGGAGTTAGGATCGCTGCTGCTCTAGCCAGCTTGTCTACCTTTTCATTATCTTCGCTCCCTTGTTGGATTGGGACCCATCGCAAAGTAACGTGGTTTTTGTGTCCCAACTGATTCTACAACATACAGTTATACAATCTTATTAACTATTTCTGCAGATTGCTCTTATTTTCACCATTATTTTTTTTTGTATTAAAGGAAGCAACCAATACGTTTGGACTTCCAGTTGTTTAAAAAACCTGTAGATGTGTATATTTCTTCTTGGACGTTTGCGAAAGTTCATTTCAGAACATGTTTTCTTCCTAAATATCAGACCAAAGAGTGATTGATTCCTTCTATTGCCGAACTTCAAAAATCTATTCCTTCTTTAAACATTAAAATGACACGCAGAGCACGTTACTGTATTGTATCATTCTATACATCGAGAATGTAATACACCTTCAGCTTATCAGCAAGCTGCATGTAAAGCAAAGAAGTATTTGCAGTGATAAGGAAATTAAATAGAAACGCGTACGTACGTCTGGAAATATGCAATGATGAAACACATATGAATGAGGTTGAATCCCAAATAAATTGGTGGCATTTCAAATGGATAAATTTACGATGCAATTTCAAGTATCACTAGCGGAATGACGCAATTCTAGGAATGCGTTTTTACGTATTTAACGTAAATGCTCCTAAAAAATAATTAATATGCATATTGTTGGGACATTCTGCTTTATATGCAAGAGGAAAATAATTTGTTTGTGCATGTTAATTAAGTTATTTAAAGGTTAAGTTTTCTTGTATGTTATCTGTAACAATTAAAATTCCACAATTCTAACGAGCGCAGCTGCATATTGCCAAAGACATGTTCCGATTATTTAGTTTTTTCGTTGGATCATTTTAATTTGTGTATGTGTGGAGATTCCTTCCTTCTCGATAGAGCATCCAAGCTAGTAAGAGATCTAGCGATTATCTCTATAAGAGCTCTTTTTCTTCTCCTCTCAAGGTGAGCACTTACGATGATTATATCTTATTATCTTGCTTTTGATTTAAATTGATCCCTGTTGTAAATTGTTAGTTTTTGTATCATAATCGTAAAGGCATTTTAATTAGATAAATTCCAATACCTCTGCAGCTTCTTTACTAAAAGAACCTAGAACGGCGTCGATCCATCTCTGTCTCCTGAGCTGTATATTTCCATCCAACAAATGCAACGTACTCTTAATTAATATAGAAATAAAGAGAATTTGTGCGCTGGAGTTTTACCTTTCTTGTGGTACAGGTTGTAAGGCTATGAATCTGAGGTACAACACTAAGTCTTGCTGATGTTAAATGAAAATATTCTCGCTGTTACATACACTTTACTCTATTGTCTTTCGTGCAGAAATGTGTCAGTCGCAACGGTTAATGCAGAACTCTTTTCTGTTTCGAACTTACTGCTAAAGAAACCTCGCAGGTGGGCGATATAACCAGAAAATTTTGTGCTGAAGACATTTTATTGGTTCCACAGAGTAAACGTCAGTGTTAGTAATACGCTTTACAAATTATTTGGAATTTTCAGGCTGATAAAATCATCTTTTTCCAGCAATCCAGGCCTAATCGTATTGTTCCTTCTTAGGTTTAATGCGCCCGTCGTAAATGCTATTAAAACTTTATTTAGCAGGTGTTTTACTGGAAAACCTGTGACGAAAGGGATTTCCTTAACAAAAAATTCATAAATTCGAATTTTATTTTAATATTCAAGCTTATTTTTGCTGTGTTCTTTATCTCACGTTAGCTTATATTATTTTGACACCCTCCTTTATTTACTTTCTTCTCTTGACAATGATACAGTACAAGTAACGAAATATCCCATAGATCGTTATAATTTCAATTTGTGTTTGTGCTTTCAATTTACTACTTGGGAGCACCACAGTAAAATGTTACTTTCGTACGGTTTGGAGCTTTGTTCAGAAAGCTTTTGGCGTTCGGTTGTAATTTTTTCTTTTGTACAGAGTGTCCCACCGGGAACTGCATCGATCGATATACATTGAAAAATGCTGAAAACTTGCCAGTGTACTAAAGCCGATATAGTTGTAGTTATAATAGTCGTATTTAACAACAAATTAGGATTTCATACAGTTTTTTGATTTGAAAGTTTAATTGTCGAACACGCTGTATGTTTTCGAGAAATTTATTCGGGTTCTAACATTGCTCTATACGGTCAACAGTTCTGCAAAATTTCAATTTTCCATATTAAACATTTTCATAGTTACAACAATTCACATGCACTCGTTCATTTCTCAAAATCCAATTGCGGTTAGAAACGAATCTTCAAATTTAAAATAATTTATTTTAAGTTGTTTCTACTAGATGTCACGGCAATTTCTTGTGCTACAAAGAAGATTCCCTTATCAACCACAAAAACTTGCGAGACATTTCAACGTCTTCAACCACCTCCGCATACATGCATACGTGCCCGTGTCATCATCCCCGGCGTCGGTCTTGTCTACATTATTCGCCAGACGAGAGAGTACCGAGGTCGACCGACCGAGGAAATTGATAAAATTTCGCTCCGCTGTATTCACGCAAGCATCACTTCGTCGGCTTCGCAAATCTTGTTCGATGTGGCGAGAACCCCGCGCATCGCTCAGCTCCTCCTTTTTTTTTGTTTGCCTTTTGCTTGATTTCCTTCCTTCTCCGGCGATGACGATCTCCTTTCTCTTCGTCGATAACAGGACGGCTTGCGCTAGCCGGGGCATAATTCTGCCGGTGAACTTTTGACGTTCGAGGTTGCAAGTGTAAAATTGCGATGTACAGTACTTGGTAAGAGCGTTCGGGTATATCGTTTTGAATGAATATTTGCAACACCATTGTTAGACATCAATATAAGAAGAAAAATCCACATAGAAAAATAAAATTACCCGCCATCAATAACTCATCTAATTCAACTAACATCAACATCCGGCAAAAGTATTTTTGCGATAATTTACGAATATGCAACTGTATTTTGGAGGCATTTGAACAGAATTGCTTAGCAGATTCTTGTTTGAAATTTTTCGAATCTTAGGAAGAGCAATTTTAAAAGAGAAGAACTACGTGAAGGTTACTTTTTGTTTTTGCTGATGTCAACTTCTCAAACTTAACAGAGGGAATCGTAGATTATCCAATCTTCAAGCACCAGAAACACTGAATCCGGTAATTTTCTGACGAGGTTGATTTTTGCTGGCGTTGTGCTCTAAACACCTGGGGCATTCCAGACAGACATGGTTCTGCAAAATATTCGCGTCCCTTCAGTGACTGGTTCGACATGTCTGCGGGAATTTTAGCATTAAGAATATGTAACCCGGTTTTAACACGTTGCAACATTTCCTTTGACATTGCATTTGGACACAGTTAGACTTCTTCATATGTTGTAGTCCTTACTTCTACTACTGAATGCTATCGGTTTGATGTCTACTCACTCCCTGATGCAGTGCTTTATTATGTAACTAATTAAGATTTCTTCAAAGATCCTATTTAAACAAGGCTTGTAAATATGGTATCCGAGACTTGTTGACAAGCCGTGGAATTGGAGTCATCTCGGGGTGTTATTTTGTCAGATATTCATTGGAGTTCCCTAGTGAAGTATTTTGGGACCATTTTTATTCTTAATATTCATCAACGATTTATTCTGAGCTATATAGAAGCGTCAATTAAATTAACATCTTTTAACGATTGCAATGGTGCAACGATAGTTGATTTAATTAAGAAATGTTCTATGTATTGTCGAAAACTCCAAGAAACGCTCAATAAATCAAAATTTGAATCACCTTTCTAGCACGTAAGATTGTATTTATAGTGAAACTGCGATACTCAACAAGTCAGCAGAACAAACCAATCAGTGAACGCTGTACACTGCCGTTCAGAGAAGTTCGGTCGGTTAGTAAAAAACATGAAAAGGTTACAGAAACAAACGAAACCAAAAACAAAATGCAATTTTATTGTATGTACGGGTAAAAAAGACAAAAATAAATAAATAAAAAGTTATGCTGGCCTAATATAACATACTGAACATTATATTTTTTTTTAATCGAAAAAACCTTTGCTGTTAATCACCGCTCGAACAGTTCTAGGCATTCTTTCGATAAGTTTTGTTAAAACGGATTGTGGAATATTAATCCATTCATGTTGCAGAATATTCCGTAAATGTTCTTGTGAAGTTGGGCATATTTTTCGGATCCTCCTGTCCAGTTCATCCCACAACAACTCTATCGGGTTCAAATCTGGGCTTTGTGGGGGCCATGTCATTACTTTCAGGGTGTGCTGTTCTTCTTGCTCCTTTAGATACACACACTAACGCAGCGTGTTTTGGGTCGTTGTCATGCATGAATGTAAAGTTACGGCCTCTTATACGCAAGCCTGATGGCACTACATGATTCTAGAGTATTGCAAAATAATTTTCCTTCCTCATTACACCCTGCACTCTGCATAAATTTCCCGTCCCAGCAAAGGAGAAACATCCCCAGACTAACACAGAACTACGCCCTCGGTTCACTGTAGGCACAATGCAGTTCGGGATCACTTTTCGGTTTTAGGTCTTCGGACATAAACTCGTCGATTTTGCCCAAAAACCTCAAACTTTGACTCGTCACTCCAAAGCATGTGTTTCCAATCACCTAACGACCAATCTAGATGAGAACGGGCCCACTGTAGCCGTTTTGCTCCGTTGCCCCGACGTAATAAGGGTTTTCGAATGGCAATGCGTCCATAAAGGTCCGCTTGTTGAAGTTGACGTTTTACCGTACTTGCCGAAACTTGTTCTTCACGGCGGCGATTGACTTCGGCTGCTATTTGTGGCGCTGTTAATTTTCTATTGCGTTTGCTTAATAATACAATTCTCAAATTTTCAGCTTTTGTTGTCTTCCTAGATGCTCCAGGACGAACACGATTTTCTATAGTTCCAGTTGTCCGATATCCCTTTATGATGTCATTTACTGTTGAACTTCTCATATTTATTTTTTCAGCAATTTGTCGCCCCGAATATCCTTCTTCAAACGGCGTAATAATGCGTGAACGTTTTTCTACACTGGTAGGCTTGCCACGTGCCATTTTGAAGTAAATTTTCTTAAAACTTTCGCGCAAGAACGATAGATGCACACCAACACACGTTTAACAGTAAAATGAAGCAAATTTATATCTTTACACCCGTGATAAATAAACAGGAGTGATGCTGCGGTATATTTCCTAAATGTATTGTTCGTTAATAATCCCCAAACGACCCGTTTCAAAAGATCGGTCCTTCCGAGAAATTCTTGGAATGATAATAAAAGGGACTTTATTGTGGTTGTCGCAATATTTCTACTTTACATAATAATTTATGGCTTTAATCCCTTAGAAAAGAGTGTATGCTTAATATTTTTCTAATTTTATGTATTAATAATTGTATACAGTGTGATATAATAGATTTTTATTGTATGACCGAACTTCACTGAACGGCAGTGTACATTTCCATATTTCCTCCTTCTTTATTTTAATTTCTTTCTTTTTTTCTTTTTTGCTGCATATTTTCAAAAAAATGTCGTTGCTTACGTATAATAGAAATTTATTTTTTAAAACTTTTTCTTTAAATTACTCAGAAAAGAAAATCTCTTCCACCCACGCAGTAAGCGGACGCGCTGTACGTATACACATATAAAAAATATCTTACAGTGTTCCTAGAATTCAGTCATTTCATTACAAATACCTGGAATTGCATCGTAAACGTAATTTTGTTTAAATTAACCGGGTTTTATTCCGTCGAAATCGTGAATGTGGGTTCTGGTTTATGTTTCTACGATTAAAATGAAACAATGTGTTTAATCAGCACTTATACGTATTTGCGGGCGTATATTTTTTTTTATCGTAAGCATTTCTGTATAAAATGCTTATCGTGGAGACTCTGGCGTATCCAGATTGTTGATAAACACATTTTGCATCTGCGTGAGTTATTTCCCCACACACAGCCACATCTTGATCCACGTTGATACGAGATTAATGAACTGAGAGTTGTGTCCTCGACAGCAAGCTTAGCATGAGCTTGATCTAAGGTTTCTTATATATTTCCTCATTCAGCTTCTGCTTGTACAGATCTCGCCTTAATTGTTCGCCTAGAAACCGTGCCACATGCCTGCTTACATTCGTAAAGTTGTGATTCTTAACGCCAGTCTCCTACGAGGACGTTTTCAACTAACAAATGCCTGTAGAAATGCTAAAGGTTTTTAATTATGCCTTGGTCGATTGGTTGAATAATAGATGTAGATATTTGCAGGTAAAAACATGACCTTCACATTTTCCATCCAAAGGGAGAATCTCTCGGTTTTTCCTTTTTAAATTTCTTATCGAGATTCAGAAACCACTTTTCAAAAATTTCGCTGGTCATCCATGCATTTTTGTTCGATTCGTAATATTCAAGCTTAGATTTTACGTTCTTAAAGCACCGTGGAGTATCCGGTTTACCGATCATTAATTAAAGGCAGCTTTTGAGATCCGTCCATATTTTTACCATTTTACAGAATTTTAGACCTGTATGAAATTAGCCCCACTTCTATTGAAATTCTACCGGCCTCTTGTTGTAGGTTTGTTCCAGATTGTAGTATTTCAAAAAGAAGTCAAAATTAGCCTAAAATATGTAAAAGAACTTTTTCACCCACTCCCGCTCTTTTCTCAAATCTAAATTATGAAAATTGCTCCGAATTATTCCAATTGTTTGAAACATTGTTCCTGAATTTCAGACCTGTATCTCCTATATACCAAAAGGAATGCCCAAGAAACGAAATAAAAAGTGTGGAGTTAGCCCCACTCTTTTCGAAAATCGAAAAGAGTGGGGCTGGATGAAAAAGTCGATTTTTCAATTGTGAAGGCAAATTTAGCTTTTTCTTTGAAATACTTTGGAACAACGTAGAATGAACCTAGAACAACCGCCAGAATTTCAGTTTAAAAAAAAAAGCGGGGCTAACTCCACGCAGACGGATCTTAGGTACCGAATTATCGAAGTATGAAATTATTTACTTTAGATTAGATAATTTTTCCCCTGACCCATTTTTCCCATCCTTTGACTATTTTCAGCCCCCGCGAAAGGACCACCGATCTTCCCAAGAAAGACTGCCCGCACGGCGAGAAGTCTAAAAGTTCCTTCCCATTTACCCCATCTTAAAAACCGCCCATATATCACCCGCCTAGCGAGGCTAAACCGGAAAAGACGACACACCGTAGCGCCATCTATACTCTGTCCCCCCGTGGAACGGGCGTCGCGACCACAAAAGCGTCCTTTTCTAACCTCTTTTCCTCTCCCAAACCGCAGTTTCTATCTTCCTTGCCCCGCTACTATTCGGGCAAGGTCGTTTTCCACCGTTCGGCGGACCTCTTTGCCTTCCATAGCATAGGTACAAATTGACGGCAATTTCTCACCGGCGCTTATTGAAAGATATTTTTGCCTTATCTTGCATCATTTATTATCTATACTTTGGAAGGCGCGAGGGAGTGATATATGGCGCTCTAGCGTCGATTTTGTTAACGATTTATGGGATGTAGGCGGGCTAGGTGTCTGCCGTAGGTGTAAAAGATGGGGCTGGCTAGCGAAAAGAGAGTAGCTACCTACGATGAATTTTCGCACCTTGGTCTCGTGGTGTTCATGTCAGGTAATCTAATCTATTTCGATATTGGAGAAACTAGATTGTCTATCGACGGGCGTCTTGTGATAAACATGTATAAAAGATTGTACATTAGCTTAGTTTTTTTTTTTTAGAGTCAGCTCTTACTTTTTCTAAACTACACTATATATATTATCAACGACGATGAAATTATAAACCTTCATTTGCCACCAGCTCCCTGACTAGCGCAGCAAACCTTTAAATAATCGATATACCCAGCATTATTAGGTGAACCACGTACATCCAACAACAAAAAGAGACTCCATCAGCGAAGAGGGAAGTGCCCTCGGGTGTTCATATCAACCAGAAACTGTAGCAAAATTAAAAAATCACAACGCACAGATCGAATATCCTCCGATTTCAAGCAAGCGTATAGCAACAACCCCATCGTCATTGTCGTCATCCGTCAACAACAAACTCTCGTTCTATGTCCCTCTTTCTCGCTCTCTTGTGGAGTCCCGCGTCCCCTTGCAGGCTGATTCAACCCTAACATTCGGTTCTCATCGATACAAATAGGTCGGCGATACCTCCTTGTGTATACCTCGATGCTGAGGGGAGGATTCCTATGGGAGATTGCCGGAGCCCCGAACAAAATTTCATACCGCAAAATGCATAGTTGTAGCGACGATGTTGCGCCCGCTAGAATCGCAGGAGTAAGGGGGGCGAACAGCGTTGTCACCGACTTTCCCGTACAGTAGTACCCTATACACCGCTAGGGAAATAAGATAGCGTTTTAATCTCATCCAGCTATCGAAGTAACCTCGGAGATATTTCCATATTATTTACCCTATATCTTGCTTCAGTTTTCGATAGACGTCTATCCTGTAAGTAGCCCTTCTATTCAATACTTTGTATGTATAGGAAGTACCGTTTTTTTTGTATCTTTTTCTTTGAAGCTGAATTGGCCATTTCTTGTTTGCGTCTAAATACAGAACGAGACAAAAATTGCGTAGTTACATCGTTTCAAGAGCCCGCTAAAAGAATCTCCTTTATTTTTTTTTCAAGCTGCACTTTTTTTCGAAGAATTGGATATTTATACCAAATGTAATTACACGTGATGTGAAGCTTTTCGTACGAAACTTTGAACTTAGCAAACAGAAAAAGAGTTTCTAGGGGCCAAATCTGACGAATAAAGTGGCTGGTCTATCAATTTGTAAATTTTTGCTGCTCTTTCCTCAAGTGCAACGGCTTTTCCTCAAGTACGACCACGTTATTATCTTTCGTTTTTCAAAACAGTCAATTAAGACATGTCCATGGCCATCCCCAAAAAGAAAGAAAGCAGTTCGGCCGGTAGGACCGAATCTCCACCTTTCTCGGAGACGATTCACCCTTCGCAGTCCACTATTTCGGCTGTGCTTTGACTTCAGGAATACACTGCTGCATCCACGTTGCATCGACCCCAAAACTCCGGCATATTTCGCTTAAACTGCTTTGGAAATATTAATTCAAATGCGTTTTAGGTAAGGAGTGAGCAAGCGCGGCACCCAACGTGCAATTAACCTTTTCATTGTAAAATCTTCAGCCAATATATGACAAGCACGTTTTTTCGAGATGCCCACAGCCTCTACCATCTTTCTAACTTTAACTCGACGCTGGCTTAACACAATTCGATGAACGGCTTTTTGCAGCGATTGGAACTATTGACCCGAAGTCATTCTTGATTCTTGGGAAGTTAGTCATAATCTAATAACTCGATGCTTGTCTTTTGAGCCTTATGTGAAGTCGCATTATGATGGATATTGTAGGTTGGTTTTTGCGACGGACGTAGTGCTTCATTGTAAAAAAACAGAAATCACCCCGACTAGACATTGTTGTTGAGATAATCCTCTTGCAAAGTAAAAATTTATTGCTTTACAAATTTGCTGTGGCTAAATCTTGGGTTTAAGTTCAATAATTACCGACTTCTAAGTTGGTAATGTCCTTGCCCCCGGCGATATGCAAAACTAAAAAGACAACCCTTGCACTATTTATGAACAAAAAATTCGGTAAACTTGGAATTACATAAAGACTTTTTATTAAATTACCTGTAAAGCAATTACACTCACAACCATAACCGCAATCAAAACCCTTCTTTTGACGACCGCATTTTCCACCTCATTTCCGCAAATCCGAGACAGAAGCTTGACTTTAACAATTAAACGTCAAGCATCTAAATTAACGGACCGAGAAGACTTCCCGCTTTACCAGAAGCATAGCTCGTCGGATTTCCATAAAATCTTATAGTTCCTCTACGTCCTCCGTTTCCGCAATCGCATACTCGGTTACAAAAAGAATAAACCGCCCCTTTTAACCTTACCAACTGGAAGAACTTCGCATCCGTCTGCATCTAATGTTAAAACCTGGTCGAAGATTAAAATCAGGAACAACTGTAGTTGGCCGAATAGAGACCGGACAATTCATGGCAGAACGCGAAGTCCTAGTAAAGCTGGATGTTATTCGGTGATTTTTTTTTAACAAAGAAGGACTCTTCCAGGTTTCAATAGAATTAGCGGTAAACAGGCATTACGCGAAGAAAACGAAAAGAATCGGGGGAAATGAAAGAGATGGAACGAGGGAACGGATATGTGGAACATAGTGTGGCGGGGAGGACCAATTGGCTAGGTCTGATGGCGTCTTGCATTTTATCTCCGGACAAAGGACGGTCGCGATTGTTACAGGAAATAAAATTAAAATGAATTGAGTGTATGGGAGGAGTGTCTTTTGTTTAAGTTGTAAAGCTACGGTTTCCTCGCTAACAATAAGATCTCCTTTTATGGTGTACAGGGTAGTCTAAAGCAGCATGTTTATTACTATTTGAGCTAAATGATTTCTACAAAAACAATGAAAAGAAAAAAAAATCGTACAAATAATTTATTAGTTGAGTGTAGGCTTTCACGACCGCAATCCATTGTAGAAATGTCTTTCGGGTGATGTCGTGTAGTTGATTTTTAACTTGACGTTTCGCTGACTATCCTGTCAGCTTCTTCAGAAGATTTCTAAAGACTGCTGTTGTTGTCTTTTGCTGCTCGTTATATATCCCATTTCTGTTCCGCTTTGCTGATCCATAACCGTTCTGCCCTGCTGATCCATAACCGTTCCGTTCCGCTGAGTCGCGTCGTTCGCTGCATGACGACCTCGCAGTGCCAACCTCCACGTGTTGCTGATTCTGTATCCATCTTCGCGATTGAAGTTGTTGGTGTTCTTCATTATTTCTATGGATTCGCGTATTATCCTCGGGTAGTAGTGGCTGGTCCTGGCTAATACCTTGACGTCGCTGTAGCTTATGCGGTGGTCTCCTTGTTGGTGCAGGTGTTCTGCTACTGCAGATTTTTCAGTATGCCTAAGGCGTGCGTCTCTCTCGTGCTCTTTTACTCTGCACTGAATACTCCGTCCTGTTTGACCGATGTAGCTTTTTCCACATTGGCATTTCAGTTCGTATATGCCTTTTGCTCTTAGTTTTGGTAACACGTCCTTATTTGGAGGGAGTAGCTGGTCGATTTTGGTCACCGTGTTGAAACGTGTGGCGA
>LR737389.1:5462350-5480198 GCA_902655005.2 Marronus borbonicus | reverse complement strand
CATCTGCCGGAAAAACCGGAAAGGAATTACCGACACACCTGGTATATACAGCGAAACGCGATTCTCAAAATGGAATCTCCTCTTCCGTGTAACGTAGATACATCGAGAATTTATATCTCGCTCCCATAAACAGGCACCAACACACATGCATACATTCGGAAAATAATAAACACGTTCCATCTTCCGGTGTATGACGACGACGCGGTACGTCTGGCGAAACGATGAAGACCCGATAAAATTCAATGTGCCCGTAAAACCGCAAGCGACATGAGATCGCGTTCTTGGCCTTCCATCTAAGCGGACACGTTCGAAACGATATTTTTCCGCAAGCGCTACGATCGCTACGAAACAATAGCGACGGCAGGACACGTTGTACGCTTTCCCATTGTGGTAGGAAGTAGGAAAGCCCATCAGGTGAGGTGCGGTAGGTAAGGTCGTACACTGTCGAGATCGAGATAGAATCGAAATTGCACGAAATATAGGGAAATAAAGCTGCGATGTTTTGATATTTTTTCCTACCTCTTGTGTAGCGGTGAAGTAGAGTTTATGAACGCCTCGTTGTACCAGTGGCGTAACTACGATTGGGTACGTTGCCTTTTTAAGGAAAAAACTTGTATCTACCCAAAACCGACGACTTGATATTTACACTATCATCAAGTTGTAAAGCCAGTTAAAGAAATCCACCAGTTAGGGAAAGCAAAAAGTTTAATTTATGTAATTTTCTTTATTTCTTTTGCACAAATACAACTTAAATCTTCGATGTCCTGCCTATGTAATTGAAGGGCTCAGGATGCTGACGTTTAAAATAGTTTTCTTCAACTCACTTTCTAGAAATCAAAGGAATGACCATATTAGGAGGAGCGAGTGCTTAAAGCAGTGGAATTTAAGCTGTTATGGACATCATTCTTGTGTCCCAAAATGCGATTCTTTAATCTTTGAGACGCTTGGTCAGTCGCAAATAGTTGTAGAAGTTGGATACTTGTTTTTTCTCAACATTTTGTGAAGTAGTTTAAATTTCTTCATATTCCATAGAGTGTGAAATATTTAAAATATGTTGTTTTGATGCCTGGATTAGGTTGATTTTATATTTAAAGGGATGGCAGGATTTAAAATGAAGGTGGCGATCTGAGCCTGCTTGGTTTGCAATACCAATCTAGTTTTATGCAGTTCTTCACATCTCTAATAGCTTCAGTACCTAGAAAAAGAACACATTGTTCATTCTCTGCCTCTCCAATAAATTTCACTTCTCCAAGTGAAGTTACAAAAAGTTCTTTTTTTTTTCTTGAAAGTGCCATTATGTAAGGTACCATTCATCCTTTGAACAATGATATTTGTCCAAACTACTATAACTTTTTTTTTTTTTTTTACCATTGGCTTCAATATAAATGAAATCATATAATCCTACGTTTGCGAATTTTATCTTTCCATTGTACAGCAATATCCACTTCAAATATCACGCCCCCCCGTACACCTCTCACTGGCATCAAACGCAACTGTGTGAGACGCGAGTGAGAGGTCTGTGGGGGTCGTGATATCTGAGATGGACATCGCCGTAAAACATAAATGCGAAAGCGGAAGAGATCCCGTTTCTAGACACTTCACCGCCCTCTCATGGTGGTTCCTGTCAACGCGGGCAGCTCACCGTTATGTCTCGTACCTCCGATGATGCAGAAATGTAATTTTAGACAAGGCCGACAGACGATCTTCCGTAGAATAGTAGGGGAGGGTGAAAGGCGGCGATGGGGAGAATGGGGAGAGGGTTTGAAGAGGGGGATAAAGCGCGAGATGAGGAAAATGTACCGCGGAAAAGCGCAGAAAACAATGCGTAAAACACAAAGCTAAACGAAAGTTCTGAACGTTAGGGAGTTGTGGGCGTTTAAACTTGTAAGGAATTAAAGAAAAAAAAGGTGTATCTGGTGATTGCCGACTTTACTCTTTCAATTTCAGAGCTGCGGATATTAAAAGATTCGTAAATATTTGATGAATGTTTATAATCTAGCTAGTCCTCTCTACTAACTCTCAGTAATATTAGCATCAAAGTCCGATATCCTCGAATTGATTGAGAGAACATACGGGGGTAGTTCGACAAGTTTCGAGCTCCGACATAAAGATGGCGTTACCCGTGAAAAATAATCTAGTAATATAATTGCGCATGCGTTGAGAAGATGCTTTCGAAAATTTCGGTCATTTTCGACTTTGATTTGTTTTACAGTCGTTTGTGTTAGATGCTTAATCGACCCTTGAAACTCAACGCGGACGTATATTGGTGAGCTTTAACGTTGTCTCATTTTTTTACAAAAGATTCTATAACCGATGGCCTGCTGCATATCAGCGATATTCTCTCCGGAGACATCACCGCACTATTCTGCCATTGCCTAATTACCATCTACTTCCAGTGGGACAATACGTTTTTCGAACAAATAGACCGCGCAGCGATGAGCAGCCTACCCAGCTCCGTAGTACCCAATTTCTACATGGAGAAATTCGGACTAGCTTTGGATACATCAGTTCATAAACCAACACTTGGTTACGCGTTGTAGATGATATTTTTGTTGTATAGATGGCAGGGAGAACTTGGACAGTTTCCTTCGGCATCTAAATAGCGTTCACCCAAACATCCGCTTAAGTTTAGAGCGGAGCGTTTCTGATCTGAGCACCACTCGTAAGACGACTATTGAAGACTAACCAACGTCCTGAAGATGCCAACCACAACGTTTGGGAAAACATCGATCTCCACAGATCAACCCGGATACTTACATTGTTAGTACAAATTCAGACACCGGCCGTGAAAGGCTGCAGTTATGTGTAATGTTAGATGCTGTTTACTTGAACTCCGCACAATCATTTGCCACTGTTTTGGGCCATTTTAGGCGGATGAATTTAAACGTGGTCATATCAGCTTCATCAGTCGAATTAAGGTTAGAGAGATGATTGGGTGCCGCGTTTGCTCACTCAAGGCAGGACTGTGCCAAGGCGACCAGTCGAAATCAGCTCCGAAAAAAGCGGAGCCGTCGGCGGAGAAAGTGTTTTTTTTTGGAATAGCCTGAAGTTGTGTGAACCGATAATTTTGAAAATGGGAAAACAATAACAGGAGCAAACTCAAAGCAGAAATTGCGGGAAAGTGAAAAAATAGACGAATTGAGGGTCGTATTGATGGATCACTCAGTCTATTCGCCAGATTTGGACCCCAGCGACTTGTTTCTGTTACCTCGGCTCAAAGTTTCGCTCAGACGACAGGAATTTTCATCGAATGAGAAGGCCATCATATTCGTAAGCGTCTTTACCGCAAGGAAAGTGATGGACTTACAAGAAGATTATGTTGGGAAATAAAATCCGATTTTCCTAAAAAAAATAAATACTTTTTGTGTTACTTTTCAGACTACCCTCGCCATCTTACATAGTAACACCGGTCACCAATCGAAGAATGAGTACGGCACAAAAAACATGGACAATGATAACAAACTACCAAAAGTCTAATTAACACCTAATAGAAAAAGTAGGCAAAAAGAACCTACGCCATGTTACGCTTATTAAAATTCTATTTCGCCTTATTTGCTTCTATCGAAACGTGTGACTGTAACAGCGTCGCAATACAACGGCTCCACCTAGTTTTAAATTCCTCGCATTAGCATACGCAAAAAGTTATCCTTCCCCTAACTCGAAACTGTCAACACAACCATCCTCCAGTTCTCATCGAATTGAGTGCTTTTAATTTAGATTTCCCCATCAGTACCACTTTAATATAATACGCATCGGCATGTAACGATCACTTGAATACGGCCTCCAATCGACCGACATTTTTTAATTTGCAAAAATGTTTACTATATACCTACATACATGCTTGGCGCTTTCTTCGTTACTTTCTGTATACTTTATCTCGAACTGGATTCAACGTGGGACGTAATACACTTATTTTATAAACAGTAAATAGCGCCACAGCACCAAGAAGCTTGTGGTTGTTTTTTATTGTGAAGAGCAAAACGTATATGTACAGCACTTCTGGTGTACACTGCCGTTCAGTGAAGTTCGGTCATACAATAAAAATCTATTATATCACACTGTATACAATTATTAATACATAAAATTAGAAAAATATTAAGCATACACTCTTTTCTAAGGGATTAAAGCCATAAATTATTATGTAAAGTAGAAATATTGCGACAACCACAATAAAGTCCCTTTTATTATCATTCCAAGAATTTCTCGGAAGCACCGATCTTTTGAAACGGGTCGTTTGGGGATTATTAACGAACAATACATTTAGGAAATATACCGCAGTATCATTCTTGTTTATTTATCGCAGGCGTAAAGATATAAATTTGCTTCATTTTACTGTTAAACGTGTGCTGGTGTGCATCAAAATTGACTTCAAAATGGCACGTGGCTAGCCTACCAGTGTAGAAAAACGTTCACGCATTATTACGCTGTTTGAAGAAGGATATTCGGGGCGACAAATTGCTAAAAAAATAAATATGAGAAGTTCAACAGTAAATGACATCATAAAGCAATATCGGACAACTGGAACTATAGAAAATCGTGTTCGTCCTGGAGCATCTAGGAAAGCAACAAAAGCTGAAGATTTGAGAATTGTACTATTAAGCAAACGCAGTAGAAAATTAACAGCGCCACAAATAGCAGCCGAAGGCGACCGCGGCCGTGAAGAACAAGTTTCGGCGGGTACGGTAAAACGTCAACTTCAACAAGTGGACCTTCATGGACGCATTGCCATTCGAAAACCCTTATTACGTCGGGGCAACGGAGCAAAACGGCTACAGTGGGCCCGTTCTCATCTAGATTGGTCGTTAGATGATTGGAAACACGTGCTTTGGAGTGACGAGTCAAAGTTTGAGGTTTTTGGGCAAAATCCACGAGTTTATGTCCAAAGATCTAAAACCGAGAAGTAATCCCGAACTGCATTGTGCCTAAAGTGAAGCAAGGGCGTAGTTCTGTGTTAGTGTGGGGGTGTTTCTCCTTTGCTGGGACGGGAGATTTATGCAGAGTGCAGGGTGTAATGAGGAAGGAAAATTATTTTGCAATACTCCAGAATCATGCAGTGCCATCAGGATTGCGTATAATAGGCCGTAACTTTACATTCATGCATGACAACGACCCAAAACACACTGCGTTAGTGTGTAAGAACTTTCTAAAGGCGCAAGAAGAACAGCACACCCTGAAAGTAATGACATGGCCCCCACAAAGCCCAGATTTGGATCCTACAGAGTTGTTGTGAGATGAACTGGACAGGACGATCCGAAAAATATGCCCAACTTCACAAGAACATTTGCGGAATATTCTGCAACACGAATGGATTAATATTCCACAATCCCTTTTAACAAAACTTATTGAAAGAATGCCTAGATTAGTTCGAGCGGTGATTAACAGCAAAGGAGGTTTTTTCGATGAAAAAAAAAATAATGTTCAGTATGTTATATTAGGCCAGAATAACTTTTTATTTATTAATTTTTGTCTTTTTTACCTGTACATACAATAAAATTGCATTTTGTTTTTAGTTTCGTTTGTTTCTGTAACCTTTTCATGTTTTTTACCAACCGACCGAACTTCTCTGAACGGCAGTGTATATATTTAGTGCCATAACAAAAGTAGTTGTGTAATGTTGGGGTAATTTCAATTTATCTATTTAGTAAAATGTAGAAGATTCCAAATTGCAAAGATAACCGAAGACTGCGGCTGCTTTCACTTACGCTAGTGCAGAAATTAGTGCAAGAATTTGACAACATAGGCTACGTTCATACAAGGTAGCGTAGGAATTAGCGTAAGAACCTAGCCTCAACGTATTTGTTGATACTAACAATTGCTTCTGTAGCACATAGAATTTCACGGAAACGTTACATGGCATGTTTATTAGCAGTTTCTTTAGTAATCACGGCATGCAAGTTCAAAACTAAACGCAGAATATAATGTTAAAGTTTGACGTAGATGCATAGTTTCATAGTTCATAGTTTGCACGAGATGCATAGTTTCGCGTTACACTAATTTCGCGCTACAAATTAGATATTACAGCGCGTTTCACCCTAGCTTCGAAGTATTGTACTTACAGGAACAGCAGAGTAGTTAATAAATGGTGTTTATTGCTTTAGAGATGTTAATATATTTATAATATACAGTGTGAAATGATTCAAACAGGTATATTTACACAAAATTGCAATATATACACACGTGTCAAACTTAAAGAAAACAACCGCTACAACAACTAATTTTATAAGAATCAGTTTAATGAATTGACATGTATGATAGGGAAGATGATGAAGATGGACTTGGTAAATTGGGTCATCCTGCATTTCGTCTGATTTCCTCTATGCTTAAAAGCAATCGATCAGAAACCATGTAATAGAGATATAGTAAATTATTGTCTGATATAATTTTGCCCGTTCTCAACTGTAACATTTTGATACCCTTGATCCATAAGAGCAAGTTTCTCGCTTATTTTAAAGATTCTATGGTAAATAACACAAAGGTGCCAGCACACTCCGCATTATACACACGCAAGACCGAATTCGGTTGAGGATAAGGATCGACGCATTCTCGAAACAACTGTCCCGGATTAATCAATTAAACTTGTATGGTGCGGAGTGTGCCGATACTTTTATATTGTTTGTATTATTGTGCTTTATAAACTCTCTCGCTTAATCGGGTTTAATACATAGTAATAAAGTGGCAAACATAGAATAAGTACGTCCCATTTCAATAGTGTGAACCTCCTCCAACAGACATTTTTCTCTGTAGCTGTGGTAGGAATGCGCTCTGCCTTGCAACTACGATACAAATCCTTGTCGACAACTACTGCTGAGGCTGCAGGTGGTAAAGCCCCTCCTCGCGCTCCTCAGCATTAGCTTTATCGTGAGCATCTGCATTATTTTTCTTGCGCAGAAAATGGTACAAAAAGTAAAAATGTAATTTCACGATTTTTTGGTTGATCATTATTATACTTACGACAGTCAATGCAACTGAAAGATGTAATAGTTTTTATAAACAACTGATTGATAGTGAGAAATATCCCCGAAAAACAGTGGCAACAGTGCTGGTTCCAAACAAGGATAGTTTTATACAAAGACTCAATACTTCGAAGTCGAGGTGAAACGCTTTATAAACACTAAAAACATAATACTAACTCTACGAACTATATCTAAAAAAAAAAGAACTGCTGCTATTATAAACGAAAAATCGCGAAAGACATAATCAAAGTCACAAACATTTATTTATATTTTAAGCACCATTAAGCAATATGGCCACTTCATGCATTCATTTAAAAGCTTGAACTCTAGAGTTTTGCATTTGAAAGTTCTACAATTGTGGTCTACTGTATAACACGTTTCCATTAAAATGGATATTAGATATTAGGATATTATTATTTGCTTACCCAGCGAAAGAGACCGACCGAAAACGAGAGAAAAAGAAAAAAAAACACCGTACATTTCATTTCGACCGTACTACAGCACATAAGTTAATGGGCGATGATGAAATTGGGTAAACAAGTAGCGCCTACCCTCGACATTCGACCCTCCAACTCGCAGACTAGCCGCAGTTCCCCCCATCCGCCGGCCCCCCTCTTGCTCCCTCGACGCGGATGAAAAATCCAATTGGTAAATTAGTATCGACTATTCACGGTTTTGCATGTACACATGTAGAAATGATGCGACTAGGCTGTCCCCGAAGCAGTATTTTTCTGTATTTCATGTATATACGCCGACATGAAGGTAAACGTGTTTTGTTTGTTGGGGAGGGTTTTTTTATTTTTATTTTGATTCAGACGAACATGGGACAAAGCGTGGTTTGAGGTTAGTATGGATGTGTTGACTTGTTTTGTGAGTCCAATTTGCGAAATAGTATTTGCGGATGAATATTGGAAATTGGTATTTGATGGAGAAGGTATTATCTGTACATTGTTATGTGGAAGAATGTCGCCTTTTCGTTATTATTATTAACGGCGTCTGGCACGTAAACAATAATATATTAGAGAACACGTTTCATAAGATGACGGCGTCTGAAATTTGAGAAACGAGGCGAAAGCATGTTATCTAATGGTAAATAAAAGCTAGACAGTCACTGGTGTTACAGATATAGGCAGCTTTAAGTCAGTATATCAAGCGACACCAAAACTCTCGTCCTGTGCGTTATTTACGGGATATTGCGTCTGTATGTAATTCAATAGTTTTCGTAAAAATACCAGCTCATGTACAAAATTCATGATTTATTTAAGAAATTAAAAAATAAAGCGTCTTCTGGACCTGATAAGATGCCATGTAATTTGTTGAAAAAAGCATCAGATTGTTTAATTGCTCCAATTACTTTTTCGATTAATCAGGCATTTGAATTTGGTGTGTTTCCATCAACATTGAAAGAGTCTTGTGTCTTCTTTCATTTGGATGGGATGTGTTCCCAAATCCACTATACTCGATTAACCTTTACCACCTCTTTCGCTCTCTTCAATACTCCTTGCATGGCAGGTGATTCAAATCAGATGCAGTACCTTGTTCAATTGTTCGCCGATAAACATAGGTCCTTCTATGGACGAGGAATTATGAAGCTCGCCGAAGGATGGGATGAAATTGGCCAAAATGGGCAGTACGAGGTATGGCAATTAAATAACGAGACTACACTCAAGTTGGTATTGGAATGTAGTTGATCTTGAACCTTCAGAACCTGCTTCCGTTCGTTTTGTCTACTTTAGTTTGCTTTTGGGCGTTGGTTGAAGCGGCCGCTCCTTAGTAGTGCCGCACTCGTGGAGAATTTAAGAATCAAATTCCTTGTGAAATGTGGTATTTGGTGGTGATGCTATGTCACGTGCGCGAGTTTTCGAATGGTACAAACGGTTTTCAGAAGTCGTCCCCGTCGATCCGTGGGTTCAAGAAATAAAGAAAACGTTTAAAAAATTCATGAAATCGTACCGAAAGACTGATGTTTGAGCGTTCGGATGATGGCAGACATAGTGAACATTAACGATGCCAAAAGTTTGTACAAAAATGGTCCCCAAAAAACACTCACAACCATAAACACGTAACCAAAAAAACCAATTATAAGTGCTCTGCATCCAATTCCCCGCTAATAATGAGAGGGTATTAATAATTACGTTGGATCTAATTCGCTTCAGCGTTAAGAGACGACGCCTATACAGATATCACACAATCGTTCTCATCGCAATGCGCCATGTCGGATTAATAAAAGATATACACTGCCAATTAAAAACCTAAAAAAAGCCCCGTCGATGTTCGCTTGTTTCCGCTAACTGGATGGCGCGTTTATCGCCATGTCTATACACCGTTCTCTTCACGCTTGTTCTCATCGATGTAAACCCTTCTCCGCCTGATCTGAACCGCTGAAAGATTCGCCTGGCACGTTCCTAGATTCCGGGTCAATTATGAGCGGAGAAAAATGGAAAAAGCGATTGAGAATCGATGAATGGATTGATAGGACGTGAGGAATTCAGATCGGAAGGTTTTTAGAAAGGAGGGCATAATTAATTATTAGCATTCCGATAGGTGAAGTAGGCCAGGGAATTCTACGATTTCATTATTTGTTTTGTTTCTTTCATGGCTTTGCAATTAGAGGAAACAATCAGCAATGCCAATCGAAATGCGCTGCTCTTGTTAATGCGATTTAATTGCGGGAGTGGGGATGCTTTCGTAAACTGTGGTAATTGGTGGTAATCTTGATGGATAATTCTGTGCTAATGCTAGATGAACAGCGAAAGCCTACGTTTTTAAATCTTATTCAATGTGTAGTGTTGTTTTTAAGAGAACTTGGGCGATTTAGGTATTTTTGTCAACAGAAAATCTACATAAATAATAATAATGCGTATAAAAACCGTTCAATATTCAGCATCGTGCTGATATCTCATTGCTTCTGATACCTTCTCTCCATGTCTCTAATATCCTACTGAAATCGGTCACCCTGTTCTTCAATGACGTCATAGTTAGCAGGGAAAAACTTCCTTAAAAGCTTTCATTGATGATTAGTCCAGCTCAGTTATTCTGAAGAAGCCGTTAGCAAGATCGGCGAAACGCCGAGCAAAGCTTTAGCACACGGCGAAACCCGGAAGAAGTTAATAGCAGTAACAGTCATAGCGGCCGCGAAAGCCTACGCAGTGTTATTTCAATGATGATGTTCATTACGGTTTCAAACTCAAAACCAGTTTTAATTAGGGTTCTAATTTCAGGACAATTAGGGCTCTAATTTGAGGACCAGCAAAGATACCTTATTCCTTCTTTAACATACGCTTTTGATAGGCCAAAAAATTGTTCACTCAGGAATTGTAAACCTGTCTTGTCCTCGCTTTAACATATTACTTCATTAGGCCAAATTTAGTGTGGAGTGGAGGTAGTAATACTTTTACCAGATCATGTTGCCAGGTGCTCTCTTATTGGTCAGTTTCCTTTAACTCAGTGTTGGTCTCTAGTGCTACTTTCATAAAAAAAAAACGTGGATGTTTCGTGAACTGCTAAACTAAAAGTAGGGCAAAACATTTTTAGGTCGGCGCATAGTACCAGTTGTAACTTTTGTAGTTTGTTATCGCGGGAAGAAGAATGGCTAATTGGATCACAGGCATACAAGTTGCTGTAAATGTTTCCAATAGGCTCCAAGTCGATTGCTGGACATGACACGTTTCGTCTGATCTCATCTAAAAATGTTGCCTTTGTTATCAGATCTTGTAAAAGTTTCTATAATCTGCTTGTAATCAAAACCTTATACTACGCTGCCCTAAGGAATCGGTTGGAATACGCTTCTTTGGTTGTCGAAAAATGGAAAAAAGGTCGAGGTTCTTAACACATCAGGTTAATGGTACTTATCCCAATCTAGGCTTCTTTACTAAATGCTTGTAACTCACAACTTTCGAAGTCTCTGAGCGAAGGAGTATGTGTGGTGAAATTTTTGTAAAATTTGATCCCTTATACCACACAAATTAGTTAATCCGGGACAGCTGTTTCGAGGATGCGTAGATATTCATTATCAACTATATGACCAAATTCGACCGATGCTTGAATGTTGTTTGCCGTACTGCCCCACACTTCTTGCTATCATTATTCCCTACCGTTTTGTATTTCGTCTGTCAATACTCGTTCTCACACAACATTTAGAATCTTGGCCGAGATTTGTATCGCCAGCGTATCCATGTCTAATTGAAATGCATTATTCTTTAGTTTTATTTATTTCTTTCTTCTTTAGCATTTTCTTTTACTCCTTGATGTAATCAATAATCGACAATCGTTCTTGAAGATGTGCGCGAAGTTTGAATAAATTATTATTTAAAAATCATGTAAATTGTATAATTAAAAAATTTGCAAAGGGAAATTGTTTCTTTCGATTTTATTATTTGTAACTTCCAAGTACTTGAACAGAAACGCATTAGTTACTCCTACGATTAAAACTTCCGTACCTCCATGCATCCCTTAAGCCACCGTAAATATATTCCCTGCATCCCGCCCTATCTTACGTCCTAATGCACTTCTCCCGGAGAAACTTACACCATCACCAACTTACGCAAAAATCGATACGACATTCTAACCAAATTGATTAGATTATAAAGTTTCGAATAGATTCACAACGGGGACTAGTATCGTCTCCGTACGAAGACGCTAAAGTCGGCGAGATGAAATACAGCCTTTAGATAGTAGATAAGATGAAATAGTTCGGCATAATTCAACTGATTTTAATTAAACGGCGTCGCCCTCCGGTTGTTTGAAGTTGAAATTTAATTGATATCCGATATTCGGCACCGCGAGAGCCTGCGAGATACGAGGGACACCTTCTAAGATCTTCAAAAAAACAATGGAAAAAAATACTTTCTTCTGTGTTCTATCGTCGCCAATATCTTTATGGAAGCCTATTACCCCTAGCCTATTGGCCCTATTACCTCACAACCTTCAAGTGTAAGTGTTAGCACAGATACGTTGATGACTCCTTTGTTATCTGTCCTCATGGACACGATTTTTTAAACAATTTCTTATGAATTACCCACGCACACAGATAGATATGCCAATGACCTCTGCGACCATCATCCAAGTTAAGAGCACGGGTGTTGCCAATTCTTTTCTATCCAAAGGGCCATTTCAATTTCTGAACCCAATTCGGTTCCTCAAGGTCTGAACCACATCACCGAAGCTCAAGCTACCATTAGCCGCTATATCAATCCTTCTTCACAGCAACCACCCTCATCTATTTCGTAAGCCACCGATCACATCAGCAAGATTCTCTTCACGAACAACTTAAAAATCATCTTCAGACTCTCAAACTACTTTTCCATCAAAGACCGCAATCATCTGGAAACCTCTGGTGTCGACCAGATTCCATATTCGTGCGGTAATAAAAAATGTTGTCCACGCTCATCTTGAAACCTTTTCCTATAATACGCAGTATTGCCCAAGATCTGTATGATATGAAAGGAAAAATAAAAAAATATCGATTTGAAGACAAAACAATAATTTGCAAATAAAACACCCCACATCTAAAGCATTTCGAGTCAAGAACACAATATTCCACCTCTTTCCTATCCTAACAACACCACCCACCACCGAGCAACGCAGGACAGGATGGCACGTTCATCTCAACATGCAATAGAATGTAACTTTCTTAATTAATTGGGTTCTCTAAGTTACCGTCGCTTCGTTCCGAATACACACATCACCCTCCTCTTCAACACCCCCCTTCGTCCCCCGTTCCCTGTCCCACACCTTCCTTAAGCTTCTTCACATTGAAGGCCGCTTCGATGTATAAAGGGGTTTGGTGTCGAGAAGATACCAACACTCGATTATGCAAATAACTCGAAGACCTACCAGGGCTGAAGTGGAGAAAGAGTTATTGGAGACTGTTAGGTGAACTAGCAAGACGAATAAACAAGTCACTCGAATTGTTTATTTCTAGGGAAGATGTCAAACGAGTTAGTAGACACGTGCCTCTTATTCGGCACAGGAAATAAGTTTACTGGGGGAGAAGAGTTTGTTGTTGTTCGTTTGCGAGTTTGCTGGTAATTATATTGAGTTCGAAGCAAAAAAACTACGCGAACAAACATGTATACTGCATTCCCGTATATAAATTTGAGTTTAATCTTAAATACGGTTAGTGTGGATGTAGTATAAGTTAAAATGGTTTCCCGGTGTTAATTAATGTGTTAGGTTGAAGTTACAAAGAGTTAAATAATGAGAAAGAACAAGAAGGTTGATCCTTCATAGGAAAGAGCACAGTAATGGTTTCTCCACTTTAGAGAATTGGATAATTTTTGTTATAGCTGTGATTTACAGCATATTCTACAAGATTTAACAAGTTTCAAGAGGTTAGAATCTTTTTTTTTGTTAGTCTTTCTTACTAAATTAAAAAATTACCAATTGGAAAAGCCTTTACTTCCTCTATGGGAGGATTTTAAGAAGAAACAGGTTTAGCAAGAAGCTAAACAGTGACCCAATCTATCTTAAAAATATTTTTTTTTACATATTGTAGCTCCTCGACAGTAATTCCATTGGAAGCTTGAAGTATTCCAATTTTTAGTTGCTCTAATTCCCGAGGCAGGTCTCTAATATTATCAAGCACTTGAGTAGCTCGATAATCCCAATAAGAAAAGTCCAAAGGGGTCAAATCTGGACTTTTAATTAGTTAGTTAAGGTCCAAACCGCCCAATCCATTCATGAGATAAGTGGGTGTTTAAAAATTCTGTGATTTTCGTGTACTGTGAGCAGGAGCTCCATCTTGCTGAAAAATTATTCTACCATTTATTGGTATTCTTTGTATAGCTAAAAGAATTACGTTAATTAGCTATTTTTAACTATTTAATGCCCCTTCTATAAAAAGAAATGGTCCAATAATGTGAATTCTAGCTCTTACGTTTACTTTTTAAGGCAACAGTGTGCGTGTTCCTTGAAAAACGCTTTCATTGAACATAAATGTTGTCTCATCAGAGAAAAGGAATAGTTTTAGAACATTTGGATTTTCATTAGTTCTTCTCTATATTTAATCTAGCAACTCAAACCAATTATCTGAATTCTGATAATTACGAGAGAATAAAAAAAAAAACCTGTTAAATCTTGTAGGACATGCTGCAAATCACAGGTGTGCCAAAAATAGAGCGGAAAACCTATTAACACGAAATGAGGTTTCTACCATGCGGGATCCACAAAGAGATCACTGTATACTGCTTGCTTATTACTCTACCGAGAACTAACGAGTTTCTCTATCACATCAGGAAGGCGCTAGAACATACTATTATCTATGCATCGCTGGTTTGTTAAGCAGTCTCTCGCAAAGTCTTATTATATCATTCGCACTCTATCAGTGCAAGCATGTATGTATTCTTTCCTTTTTTTTAGGTGTTTTAATATAGTATTTGTTGCATTTCGTTTAGCGACTGCAAGAACTATTCTTTTTTTTTATCAGGTTTAGCTTAATGTATTTTTGCAACAGTTCAGTCAAAACGGTTAATGCATTAGGTGAAAGTATGGTTAACATTATTGGTGTTTTCTACCCAGCAAAACCATATCAAATTGTAAATAAGATACTTGGGCGAGTAGAACAACCAAAGAAAAGATGATTTAAGTTTCGAGAGCTCCACAATCTCCTCAGATACGATCTCTTAACGTATTTAGTTTACATATATACACTGCCGTTCTGAGAAGTTCGGTCGGTTAGTAAAAAACATGAAAAGGTTACAGAAACAAACGAAACTAAAAACAAAATGCAATTTTATTGTATGTACAGGTAAAAAAGACAAAAATAAATAAATAAAAAGTTATTCTGGCCTAATATAACATACTGAACATTATTTTTTTTTTTTTATCGAAAAAACCTCCTTTGCTGTTAATCACCGCTCGAACTATTCTAGGCATTCTTTCGATAAGTTTTGTTAAAACGGATTGTGGAATGTTAATCCATTCATGTTGCAGAATATTCCGTAAATGTTCTTGTGAAGTTGGGCATACTTTTCGGATCCTCCTGTCCAGTTCATCCCACAACAACTCTATCGGGTTCAAATCTGGGCTTTGTGGGGGCCATGTCATTACTTGTAGGGTGTGCTGTTCTTCTTACTCCTTTAGATAGTTCTTACACACTAACGCAGTGTGTTTTGGGTCGTTGTCATGCATGTATGTAAAATTACGGCCTCTTATACGCAATCCTGATGGCGCTGCATGATTCTGGAGTATTGCAAAATAATTTTCCTTCCTCATTACACCCTGCACTCTGCATAAATCTCCCGTCCCAGCAAAGGAGAGACATCCCCACACTAACACAGAACTACGCCCTTGCTTCGCTGTAGGCACAATGCAGTTTAGGATCACTTTTCGGTTTTAGATCTTCGGACATAAACTCGTCGATTTTGCCCAAAAACCTCAAACTTTGACTCGTCACTCCAAAGCACGTGTTTCCAATCATCTAACGACCAATCTAGATGAGAACGGGCCCACTGTAGCCGGTTTGCTCTGTTGCCCCGACGTAATAAGGGTTTTCGAATGGCAATGCGTCCACGAAGGTCCGCTTGTTGAAGTCGACGTTTTACCGTACTCGCCGAAACTTGTTCTTCACAGCCGCGATTGACTTCGGCTGCTGTTTGTGGCGCTGTTAATTTTCTATTGCGTTTGCTTAATAATACAATTCTCAAATCTTCAGCTTTTGTTGTTTTCCTAGATGCTCCAGGACGAACACGATTTTCTATAGTTCCAGTTGTTCGATATCGCTTTATGATGTCATTTACTGTTGAACTTCTCATATTTATTTTTTCAGCAATTTGTCGCCCCGAATATCCTTCTTTAAACAGCTAATAACGGCAGTGTAGATCAAGACTAATCGATGTCCACAATTGACATCCCAGTTATTAGAAAACATATTGTATTCATCGCATGTAATAACCAAGATTTGCTGGTTCCAATTTCCCTACTAAGCATTGAAAGTTAAGGTTGACCTAAAAAATATTCAATATGACGATCACACTTTTGACTCCTTATTCTAACAAAATTACAAACTCTGCGAAGTGTATCCTGATTTGATGATCTTAGCACGCTCTGCACCCTTTGTTCTAAAATTCCCCGAGATTCTGGCTGTTCCAATTTAAATATTTCGTCTTTAATCGTACCTCATAAGCAAAAGTCAAGAGGGATAACGTTGCTGTATTCCTCTGGCCATTGCTCTTCGTCAAAATGTGGACAGTGTTGTATACAGAAAAAACCTCCTGCTGTAATAAATGAAGAATTGTAATATATATTAGCAAAGTCAGAAATATTTCGTTATGGTCATTACTAAAATGAATACAACATGAATCTTATTGTTCAGTACTATGGTTATAATCTTATCATCCCATAAGGGTGTAATAGCCTTAATTTAACGGTGAGTTCCCATGATACAGTCTCTTTTAGTTTTTGAGTTATGCTCCGAAAAGTTAAAAAAATCAACAGAAATTTCAAAAATATTTACGAGCTCTAGCGCATCAACCGTGTCAGATGGAGTATTATCCTTTTTCTAGATTGATTCAGCTTCGCAAAATTTTCAAATAGACCGTTATTTAGCCGTTCAATGTTTGTGATTGGGGAGTTATTTCTATATCTCGAAATTAGAAGGAACATGTCGAGAAGTGTCCCTTACAAAAATTTTACAAATTTGAAAATTTAACAACAGTATCATTTCTGCTAGATTTTGAAGTATAAAAATCGGATTGGCGATCTTCCCAAAGCTCTTTGATACATCACAATTTCACGTTTTAAAATCGCCTCCATTTCTAGTCATCTTCTAGGCAAGTTAAGCGTTTCTTAAACAAAAAAAATCACTTTTTTATATTCGATAAACACTCCCGAATATCTCCAAATAGCTTCCGTCAGAAATTACAACATTGGAAAATTTTGCCCGATTTCGGTACAAGGCTTTTATACTTCAACAGCGTGTTTATTTATGAAAACGAACCCGTGAAATCGATTTATTGAGCACCCATGATGCAATCTCTTGCACTTTTTGAGTTACGTCCCAAAAAAGTTCAAAGCTCTAGCGCCTCAACCGTATTAGGTAGAAGGTCACCCCATCTCTACATCAATTCAGCTTCTCGAGATCTTCAAACAAACCCGCACTTGAGTGCTCGAAGTTTTTGATTGGGGAGGTATGTTTGTGAATCGGAAAATCTCAGTAAACAAAAATGATCTTCTTCTGAAAGTTACAACCAAAGACTTCCTAATTTATCCTTCGTCATCTAAACAGATTTAATTTTAAAACGCCCCCCCTTTCCTAACGACTTGCTAGCTATCACACAAGCAAACATCACGTAAATATAACATTACTTAAATAGATTTTTTATTGTGAGCATTCTTACGGGTACGTCTGCACATCCAGAGGATGTTTAATGTTTTTTTCCTCCGAAAAGGAGATGTAGGAACAACAATTCGGGATTGTTTGAAGTAATATTTATAGAGATAAAACAGTGAGATTGTTTATTTATCGATCTGAACATTTCGAGAAAGATTACGAGGTGTTGTAACAACGTTTTCATTTAACTGCGCTTGTTGAAGACCTCGTTGACAATCGTATGTCGTTTGTTCGTGGAGTCGTGGTTTCCTTATTTTCAATTTAGAAGTTGAATTTGATGAAATTTAGCAAAAAAGGAACTACAAAAGGTCCGTCTAGACGCATCTGAATTGATTGAAAACTATAAATATCAACTTTTCCTCGTTCATCCGTTAATTTTCTGCAATCATTTCGCCGTGCAGAGGTTTTCGAAATTAATTATCAGGAATAAATCACCATCCTCAAATGCAGGATGGGGGGGGGGGGGGGGGGGGGGGGGTTGGGGGCCACCGGGTCAAACAAAACAAATGTTTGTTTCTAAATACCTCACGGTACCGAGACGAAAGCAACTACCGCCACCCCAAAA
>LR737389.1:5403557-5462250 GCA_902655005.2 Marronus borbonicus | reverse complement strand
GTTCGCGTACGCTACGGATCCAAATACAATGAATGTTGTTATGAATACGCCATATGTCAATTGGGGGAAATAAACGTCATCTGCTTCACCAATGAAAGAAAAATTTGAATTTTGATATAACGAGGATGTAACGCGCAATATCAAGGCGATAAATGACGAATCACTACGAGGGTAATTTGAAATCTTTCAAACTTAAGAAGGACAATAAATAACACGTTGGAGGTCTTCTCTTGCAATTTGAATATTGGCCAACACCTTTATTGCTCTCTTTTACCGATTATACGGTTTCTTCCATCAAAGCGTACATTTTCGACCACATGGGTTCTAGAAGTTCGAGGTTTGGAAGTGGGTCTTGCTCTTCTAACTCTGGCTCCGTATCCCAATTTCAGGTGAGGAGCTGCAATAGTCCTACGAAATTCTTTCATGGGTACGTGATTTTTCTTCACCTTTCTGTAAAGTAAGCAAGCACTGGTAAGAAGACATAAATGTGGATGGAGTTTTTGAAATAACAACGTAGGCTTCCACGAGAGGCTAGAGTCAGTTAAAAGTAAATGTGTTCCGGGATTGAGCCCTGTCACGGCAGCTAATTGAAAACTCAATGTTTCCCCCATAATCATATGGGGCTATGGGGGCACATGCTGGTAATTCAACGTGTAAGCCACGCCAGAGCGAAATTAAGTTAGCGGGAAGCAATTGATCGGGGTTACTTAGCATGTAAACCATGCTGTAAAGCATGTTTAGTTTTAACTGATTCTACCCGTGGAAGTCGCACGTTACGAATGCCTTTCAGTTAGCCTGGAACAATGCAAAATGCTAATGGATGAAAAACTTCGGGCTTCTCGACGTTTATCATGTATTTTCCTATTTCCAAGTTCATTAAAGGTAAAGGTGACTTTTTCTTGTGAAAAAAGGCATCACGTATTCCGTTAAACCTACCAACCTTAGAAAACCAGGCTTCGTAACAAACTCGCTTTGTAACAACACAGATAATTATCGTCCTATTCCAGCTTGAAACATGCTTAACTAGTAGACGTGTATATAACAGCCGAGTGAAAGAGGATCGATTGCAAGTTGTGTGACCTAATTTACAGTTATAATGTATACAAATACATTACACATATTATTTTCGTCGTTGTACATACATATATATATATATATATATATATATATACGTATATACACTGCCGTTCAGTGAAGTTCGGTCATACAATAAAAATCTATTATATCACGCCGTATACAATTATTAATACATAAAATTAGAAAAATATTAAGCATACACTCTTTTCTAAGGGGTGAAAGCCATAAATTATTATGCAAATTAGAAATATTGCGACAACCACAATAAAGTCCCTTTTATTATCATTCCAAGAATTTCTCTCGGAAGTACCGATCTTTCGAAACGGGTCGTTTGGGCATTATTAACGAACAATACATTTAGGAAATATACCGCAGTATCACTCTTGTTTATTTATCACAGGCGTAAAGATATAAATTTGCTTCATTTTACTGTTAAACGTGTGTTGGTGTGCATCAAAATTGACTTCAAAATGGCACGTGGCAAGCCTACCCAATGTAGAGAGACGTTCACGCATTATTACGCTGTTTGAAGAAGGATATTCGGGGCGACAAATTGCTGATAAAATAAATATGAGAAGTTCAACAGTAAATGACATCATAAAGCGATATCGGACAACTGGAACTATAGAAAATCGTGTTCGTCCTGGAACATCTAGGAAAGTAACAAAAGCTGAAGATTTGAGAATTGTATTATTAAGCAAACGCAATAGAAAATTAACAGCGCCACAAATAGCAGCCGAAGTCATTCGCGGCCGTGAAGAACAAGTTTCGGCAAGTACGGTAAAACGTCGACTTCAACAAGCGGACCTTAATGGACGCATTGCCATTCGAAAACCCTTATTACGTCGGGGCAACAGAGCAAAACGGCTACAGTGGGCCCGTTCTCATCTAGATTGGTCGTTAGATGATTGGAAACACGTGCTTTGGAGTGACGAGTCAAAGTTTGAGGTTTTTGGGCAAAATCGACGAGTTTATGTCCGAAGATCTAAAACCGAAAAGTGATTGTAAGTGATTGAAACCCGAACTGCATTGTGCCAACAGTGAAAGAAGGGGATAGTTCTGTGTTAGTGTGGGGATGTTTCTCCTTTGCTGGGACGGGAGATCTATGCAGAGTGCAGGGTGTAATGAGGAAGGAAAATTATTTTGCAATACTCCAGAATCACGCGGTGCCATCAGGATTGCGTATAATAGGCCGTAACTTTACATTCATGCATGACAACGACCCAAAACACACTGCGTTAGTGTGTAAGAACTGTCTAAAAGAGCAAGAAGAACAGCATACCCTGAAAGTAATGACATGGCCCCCACAAGGCCCAGATTTGAACCCGATAGAGTGATTGTGAGATCAACTAGACGGGAGGATCCGCAAAATATGCCCAACTTCACAAGAACATTTACGGAATATTCTGCAACATGAATGGATTAATATTCCACAATCCGTTTTAACAAAACTTATCGAAAGAATGCCTAGAATAGTTCGAGCGGTGATTAACAGCAAAGGAGGTTTTTTCGACGAAAAGAAATATAATGTTCAGTATGTTGTATTAGGCCAGAATAACTTTTTATTTATTTATTTTTGTCTTTTTTACCTGTACATACAATAAAATTGCATTTTGTTTTAGTTTCGTTTGTTGTTTCTGTAACCTTTTCATGTTTTTTACCAACCGACCAAACTTCTCTGAACGGCAGTGTACAGACATGAATTAAGTTCAAACGCATTAGTAGACGTATGTATTTATGTACATATGTATATACGTCTACTTTTGTGTGTGTATACCATTTAATACACCTTTTTTTCTAGATTAATGAGCGGGTAAAACCGTTAAAGTTATTAAATGTATATTAGTGTTAATTGAAAAAGGCTTTTTGTGCTCTGCGGACAAGAAATAAGTAGAGCATGGTGCTACGAAAAGCAGCGCCGTATACATAGACGTATGGCAAATGAACTGATTTTTTTTAGTAGTAGGTATAATAAAATGTAATAAACTATTAAAATTAATAATTTAAAAAACTTTCTATTATGTTGGACTTGAAAACGATCACGTTGCGGGTGCCACCATGCGTGTATCCCACCTTGCTACCTTTGCTCTGTTTTGATGGAATCGCTCGCCTTGCTCTTCACTAAATTCGCCGAGGTTTTCCGGGAATCTATCCAAATGGTTATGCAGAAAGTCTCATATTAGCATCCATTCTCTTAAAACTCACCAGCATATTTCGTACGAGTTCTTCGTAATCCTCTGCCTTGTTGTTACCCAAGAAGTTTTTAAGCACAGTACCAGCCTTTCAGAAATTCGAGTCGTTAATGAGCTTGCGAATTTGAGGACCATCCAAAATTCCAGCCTTTAATTTTTCTAAACATAATTGGGGAGCGATCTACAAATATATTTAAAGCAAGGCTTTAACAAATTGTTTCATGAGCCCCAGTTTCCTGTGAAGTGGAGGTAAAACGATTTTATCCCTGTCAAGCAAAGAGTCGTTTATGATATTCGCTTCGCCTACAGTTAATTCTTCCCTAAGTGGCCATTTCTTTTTCGTCCAGTGATCTTGCTTTGTTATTTTTCATATCTGATCGGTGGAATTGAGATGACTGCTATTGTATATTATTTGACGTACTAAAGCTAATGGGCAAACATTGTTAATGAAAATTTTCGCGAGTTTCTTTAAATTGAACCATTTCAAGGTGAAGGAGGGCGGTTTGGATAGAAATCTAGTATCTACCAAAGAAATTCTCAATAACCTTGGTGTCCATGTAAGGGACACTTCATGCTGCAACAGTAAACCGAATGGAACGACCTTTAGAGATAAGTAAGCAACGTCAGCGTTACCTACCAAGGTCAATTATTTCCTATTACGAAGGTACATTAGGGAAAAATAAGAACTGTCGGAATATTTTTAATTGTTTCAACAAATTTAAAGGTAATTAATTCTATTGGCAAATGCAGAAGATAGTGAAGGGAACAATGCACCATTACAGCAGACTAGTGAGCAATACGTAGATTCATCTTTGATTTTTCCAAGAAATTTATTACAACAATTCTGAATGACTGTGATAGAGTCACAGTATGGACCTCCCACTATTCCACCTTCTTTGGAAATGAATTTCCCTCATCCAATGTAATAATCATACCGTGGATTGACGACCGCCTCTATCATTTAGCATGGACGCTCCTAAAGAATCGTGCCGGTTTACACACTTTCCTCAATCAAGCCTCTTCGCCTTTCACCCAAGTCTGTCATTAATGTGTAATGCAGGAAACAGGATGCACAAAGCATAAGCAAATGTAAAACTACAGGATCCATCTTTACAAATTAATTTGCATTTGATTAACGAACATTTTCGTGATATTCCTCAAAAAATAAAATACTTTGAATCACAAACTATACAACTAAAAGATAGAATTGAAAGATGTCTAATAAACTAAATTAAGGAATATTTCTGGTGATTTTTATGCTTCTATATGTAGAAATATCGATGCAATTTTTACCCGCAACCCGAAGATGTCAATATTAAAACTGTTGTGCTACGAAAGTAACGAAACATTTCTCTTTCTTTTTCTATATTTGAAGATGTTCAAACAAGTGAGCGAACACATTTCGCAGCAGAAAAATTTAGAGTATGTTTTAGTGATTAATGTTAATAAACCACTTCTGACATGATATCTATAAAATATAGCTTTAGACATTATTTATCTTTATTTTTGCGGCATTGGGAATTAAATTATGCTTTCCGTTTGATGCATCTACGCCTCTGATATTAGACAATCTGCAGCAATAAATCTTACGGACGTCTGAAGATTGCTTACAATCATGGTTGCTAATAAATCTATTCTTTTGGCCTCATTTGTTGCTGTTCTTCTTCGATATTTACATTTACCTTCGCGAAAATAAATGAAATATTTCTAATAGTAGGAAAAATATTTTTATTGAAAGTTATGGTAGTATGAACAACGTTTTAACGAATGTAGAAGGATAAAGGTACTATTGAAAAGAATGCGAAAATTATCAGAACAATCGAATCTGTTAGACCATCAGCACCAGAATCACTAGACCTAAGGTTGCCGCTCTTTCCAGTCTTCTTAGTACTATCTTTGGGTTGGCCGCTAGGGCCGGAGATCTCTCCCTTGCGTTGCTGATAGTCTCGTAGAAGTTCCGCCATGGAGTATAGTTGCGGCGGATCTCCGTACACGATTCCAGCGGCCATACCAGTGCATACCAACACATCACCGTACTTGCAAGGCGGAAAACAGTTAATATGAGCTTTAGGCTCCTCCGCGGAAACGATCATCTTGACACCCTCGTAGTTCGCGTAGCAGGGCTCGTCATCAAACCGAGGGGAGTCGAAGGGCGTCGGCATGACCTTCTCGGGTCCCCTCGCGCGAGTCCAGTAGCTGAAGAGATTCGTTTCTTTTTCTAAGAACGTCGAGTTGCACGTAGCTAACTGGCAGAGGCGCGGGTTGGTGCCTGGATTGGACATGCTAGCCACGACGGTCTCGGTTAGCAGGATGCCGCTAACGTTACCTTCGGACGTGGATACAATGTAGACCACTTCAACGTAGTCGTCACCTATTGCTTCGTAGATCTCCTTCTCATATTCGTCGTCTATGTTTGCGGAATAATCCTCTATCCTGGTCTTGGTCTTCTTATGTGGCTTTTCCGTTTTATCTGACTCGTTAGCTATATGGCCGGCCTCCGCTTGGCACAACACGGTTATGATTAATACCAATATAAACGGTAGAGGTAATCTCATTGCATTGAAATTATCTCCGCAATTTCCTGAAATTGACGGCTTCTCGATTGACAGTTTCGAAACTGTCAACGAATTGTTCGTAATTTGTTTGTTTACTAGGAGAAGCTTCATCGTATACAGTCGGGGAATCAGCGCAGTGCTTACTCGCTTAAATAAAATACCAACTTTTCGTATAAAACGTTGTTACCTTCCTTGAAGGAAACGAGATATTTTTATAGTTTTCATAACGAGCTTACCTATAAGACGTTCCATAATCTTAGAGATGATCCGAATATGCAGGAGCAACTGGTGCATTACATCTGTCGAGCTGCAGAACATACAATGCAAGGTCGGCATTACGTGAAAGTACACTTTTGGCTGAACATTGGCTCGCAACGTTCTCGCACACATTCCTCATCTTTTGGCGAACGCTCTACTTTTGTCGTGTACCGGACTTTTAACAAACATTCCGTGAAAATTGGCTGACTGCATGTTTACAAACGTTGCAGCGGATCTTCAGCCGGCGCGGCACCAAGTGCATTGTTTCATCCTCGATTTGTTTATGTCATTTAAGTGTTTACTGCCAAGCATCATTTTTCGATTGTTGACCAACAGTTTTGCTGACCGATAACCAACGTTAGAAAAGTACCATTGGTCTTGTATACTTTACTGACACTCTACCGACCGTGACTAACCGTTACGGACATTGCGCCGACCGTAGCTTTTAATGCAAATAAAATAGAATTACAACCTATTGCTGCAAGGGTAGTCTGTAAAGCTTCCGTCCAAAGCATTCAACGTTAACCAAGTTGATACGACGTGTTTAAATTCAGTTGCTCAAACGTTTTATGTGGCAAATAATGGCGCATAGTCCTCGTAAACAGCGTCCAAAACGGCCTTAATTTGCGTAGACGTATTGCCTTTCAAATGCAAGGATTTAGTGATGGCTGCATATTCGATTCTTCCCATTTTTAAACAACAACTAAGCTCTTATTTTCAAAAGTATTTTTCAACGCATGAACAATTATATTACCAGAATTACCATCTTAGTGTTAAGACTAGAAACTTTTGAGATATCTTCTTTCCGAACATCCAACAATTACGAGATAACAATACGTAACCTTTGTGTGTGTTAGGATTACAAAGAATGCAAATTGTTGAGCGAATCAGATGTTATTTAGTCAAATCAGCTGAAATCTTGCAATTTCAACCGCCTTATTTTATAAAATATGCGCTATACGTCGCAAAGATTCAAACACCTTAAAGCATATCCGTGTACGGCTCAAAACAGGTGCTCTTCTTAGATCTTAGAGCCAGAATACCGGATGCATTAAAATGAATTGCCGACGTGTACCGGTTTTAGTCTTTCTTCTGTAGTAAAGCTGGTTCTCGCCGGCCTTTCATTAGAGGGCCCTGGATGCCAGAGCCGTATACTCTCTTACTCGATTGGCCGTCGAGAACAGGTGCAGTTGTTTCTTTAGGTACCTACATAGACGTGTACATGAACTTGTATTTTTATTATTCCCTTCTGGCTGAGATGTTAGCGTAAGATTACGCTTTGGAAAAAGGAGAAGAAGCAACAAGGAAAGGAAAAAAGTAAGATGTACGGAGTTGATATCCACCTGTGCCGTACAAGTATGCGTTTCAATAAAAACTCCCTTGAGATATTCGTCTATTTATAAATGAAAGAATTACGCGCATGTACACTGCCGTTCAGAGAAGTTCGGTCGGTTGGTAAAAAACATGAAAAGGTTATAGAAACCAACGAAACTAAAAACAAAATGCAATTTTATTGTATGTACAGTTAAAAAATACAAAAATAAATAAATAAAAAGTTATTCTGGCCTAATATAACATACTGAACATTGTATTTTTTTTCGTCGAAAAAACCTCCTTTGCTGTTAATCACCGCTCGAACTATTCTAGGCATTCTTTCGATAAGTTTTGTTAAAACCGATTGCGGAATATTAATCCATTCATGTTGCAGAATATTCCGTAAATGTTCTTGTGAAGTTGGGCATATTTTTCGGATCCTCCTGTCCAGTTCATCCCACAACAACTCTATAGGGTTCAAATCTGGGCTTTGTGGGGGCCATGTCATTACTTTCAGGGTGCGCTGTTCTTCTTGCTCCTTTAGATAGTTCTTACACACTAACGCAATGTGTTTTGGGTCGTTGTCATGCATGAATGTAGGCCTATTATACGCAATCCTGATGATGATGATGGCACTGCATGATTCTGGAGTATAGCAAAATAATTTTCCTTCCTCATTACATCCTGCACTCTGCATAAATCTCCCGACCCAGCAAAGGAGAAACATCCCCACACTAACACAGAACTACGCCCTTGCTTCGCTGTAGGCACAACGCAGTTCGGGATTACTTTTCGGTTTTAGATCTTCGGACATAAACTCGTCGATTTTTCCCAAAAACCTCAAACTTTGACTTGTCACTCCAAAGCACGTGTTTCCAATCATCTAACGACCAATCTAGATGAGAACGGGCCCACCGTAGCCGTTTTGCTCTGTTGCCCCGACGTAATAAGGGTCTTCGAATGGCACTGCGTCCATGAAGGTCCGTTTGTTGAAGTCGACGTTTTACCGTACTCGCCGAAACTTGTTCTACACGGCCGCGATTGACTTCGGCTGCTATTTGTGGCGCTGTTAATTTTCTATTGCGTTTGCTTAATAATACAATTCTTAAATCTTCAGCTTTTGTTGTTTTCCTAGATGTTCCGGGACGAACACGATTTTCTATAGTTCCAGTTGTCCGATATCGCTTTATGATGTCATTTACTGTTGAACTTCTCCTATTTATTTTTTCAGCAATTTGTCGCACCGAATATCCTTCTTCAAACGGCGTAATGATGCGTGAACGTTTTTCTACACTGGTAGGCTTGCCACGTGCCATTTTGAAGTAAATTTTCTTAAAACTTTCGCGCAAAAACGACAGATGCACACCAACACACGTTTAACAGTAAAATGAAGCAAATTTATATCTTTACCCCCGTGATAAATAAACAAGAATGATACTGCGGTATGTTTCCTAAATGTATTGTTCGTTAATAATCCACAAACGACCCCAATTTCCGAGAAATTCTTGGAATGATAATAAGAGAGACTTTATTGTGGTTGTCGCAATATTTCTACTTTACATAATAATTTATGGCTTTAAGCCCTTAGAAAAGAGTGTATGCTTAATATTTTTCTAGTTTTATGTGTTAATAATCGTATACAGTGTGATATAATAGATTTTTATTGTATGACCGAACTTCACTGAACGGCAGTGTACCTCAGAGAGTCGCGAAGATGCGTTAAAAGGTTACAAGATGATCGTTAAGATTTTATCACGTTTTGGAAATCATAATTTTAGAGATTTCGCTTTTAATCGGTATCTTATCCTTTGTGTACTTCAGATAGATTTTCCAGCTTTCTCGTTACCAAGTTACCAAGTACAAGAGAAAAGAAAACTCGTTCAATTGGCGCCGATGAAGGTGTTGCACCCGGGAAGTGTATAATAACAATAGATGAACCTCTTCATTAAGCACACAATAACTCAGTATGATAGCGGGGCGATAGTAGAGATTGGCAATAAATCACGATTGAAAGGTAAAAAAAAAAAAAAAAGAACAAAGTATTTTCTTTTTAAGATTATTAAACGCTACTGATATTGGTTTTAAAATGTTTATAAAATATCGATTTCTCTTTCTAACCTTAAGTTCTCCATTCCTCCTGATACACAATGGAGTTTATATAATGCCTATATTATCCTGATCTTTTTTTCTGCTTAAGTCGGTGTAAATGAAGTTCTTTTTAACGCCAGATTAAATCTGTAAACATCCTGTAGGACGTCGTAAAAGCTCCTTATTCAAAGTAATTTCCCTGTTATATGTGTGTGAATATAAGTAATGAATTGTACATGATATTATCTGAAGCAAAGTTTGTAATGTCAACTCATTTTCCAGTAACAAACATTCTCCTTAATCTCAAAACTTGAAACGTCGTAAAATCATTTCGGGTTTAAGCAACTATTTTGAGACTCGTAAGATTTTCCTCGTTCGCTTGATGTACGATAATTGCCAGACAGAGTACATAAAAGCCCTACAATGCGTACGAACCACGGTTTAGAACTTTGTTAAATTTAAGAACCCTGAAGCTGGCAAGATAATAATCAGGAAACCCCTATGTGTATAATTGCATGTAACCGAAAGAAAAAAATAAGATACACTCAAGTTAGTTCGCTTTATAATTACAACATTACTTTCCGACATCGATTGGCGGAACTCCCTACCACACCTACCCCAGAAAAACATACTAGGCAACGTCTTCCTCGTAAAGAACGTTTTAGAGGGAGAAACGTCACCACGAACACGAACCCGCAATTTTTCTAAGGGCGTTTTCCCCGGTAATTTTTCTCCCAGTCGACTTCAATTTCGCCTCTTTTCCAACCGAACGTCCTCCCGCTTCATCTCCCCATTTACACGTGTTCCCTAAAGACGGTGTATAGTCGAACACGTGCCACGGAGTGCGGTCCCCCTTTTCCTAAGACGCTCAAGACACTTACAACCAAGGTAACGCGGTAACCCCTGCAAAGGGAAGGGTGAAAGATGGAGAGGGTTTGGTAAAAATGAGAGAAGAAGGTTGTATTGATAAAGTTTCTTGTTGGGGAGAGGAGTTTATTATTATTTAAGTGTTTTTTTTTAGAACAATTTGTATTATTTAAAGCAGAACTAGAGAGCTCAATTAATCTAATTTAAACATATTTAAAGATTACTGGCACCATGCTCGATTTAACAAAGAATAAAGGCTAGAATTTAAGTATTTTAATTCTGAGTTCATTAAAATGAATTTGAGCCTCCTAGTACTAAATATTGTAGTCAACATAAGAAACCCTTTTGTTTGCTGCGGAGCTAGTTCTTCCTTTCCATTTATCTTCAACATAAAAGGGAGCAACTAAAAATCATACGCATCAAACTTTCTTTAAGAAGACACACGTAAAGCAATGATACATCGAATCCAAGACTTTATTTTACTATTTCTTCCTTTGAAATAAGTCCAAAGCCAGCAAGATCTAGACAAGGACCTATGGCAAAATTACCCAAGCAACATTTTCCTATTACTAAGAACTACCCTCAAGATCGTCTTCTTTTACTGCATTTAATACGACCAGATCCATTTTCTCGTTTCCCACAGTTAAACCTTTGGGTTGACAGCAGCATACATGGATACACATATAAAACACATCCCCATTTGATGCCGTTACCATTTGTACATCTTGGAAACGTAGACACCAGCCGGAGGAGAGACACTTTCGGAATAAGTAATATCGATTCGGTTGCACAAATGCACTCCATTCGGCACCCACGTCGTCCGACACCCTGCCCCACCTCCCTTTCACGAAATTGAATATTCAAACGATCCAACCCCGACTTCGTACGTCTAGCTTGTTTTGACGATGGAGTTGACGTCCTCTTCGTAGCCTCACGTATCTTCTCCTCGGCAAGGCGACAGCTTCTCCGACCCCGTACGCATCCCGAGAGTGAACAGCTATCACCTCATGCTCCTCCTTATCTCCCTTACTAAATCAACGAAGAGGATAGCGTTGAGGGTAGAGTGTGAGTGAATGGGATGGGGAGGGAGCATATTTCGTACATATGTGAAACTATGCTCTCGATATAGCGTGTCCAATAAGAATCTTTTTGCCTCTAAAGATGGTTCCGGAAAGGAATTGATCGAGTTCGAAAATGAGGGGTGTAAGCAGGGTGTTAGAGCAAAAACTGTTTGATTCTGATGCAAGGTTTAATTGCTGCTCTAATCTGAGTTTAGAAGAAGTAAATTTTTTTTTGTATCATTGATTTTTGTCTCCGTTAGTGATACTCCTGACATATTTAACAAACTACCACATGATTGTTAGTTTCGTATTAAATTCTATAAGCCACGTAATAAAATATTTTGGCGTTATTGTTAACTTCAACAAAACATTTTAATGAATGTCTCAACAATTTCTCACTATTTTAAAGTCAGAACTTTATAATATTAATCGTTAATCTAACCTCACAACTCCTAGCATGATACCGTCACTTTTTCATTTTAATCTTCGTCGTTAATTTACGTCCCGCAAGAGCACGCTTGTGCCCTATCTTGTCACACCCCTTTTTCCACCCTGTTTACCCTCTCCTCTCCCCTAAATTCTGAAAAATAATCGCACGTTTGCAGAAAATAAGTTAAATCGATGCGCACATACGACAACCATTCATAAACCAGCGTTTACGAGAATTTCCCGTATATACATAGCTGCTGCGACAACACGGCAATGACGACGCTAACATTACAAACCTACTCTAAATAGGCCGCCCTCTTGATGATACTCATCGCAGTCATTTGTTATAGCGCGCGAGAACGGCAGCGCGCCCTCTGTCGTAGCGCGCGTATAACCCTTTCCGTACCATAAACTCAACCCTGTTAGAGTCTGCGTTTTCCTCTGGTATTTCTCCCGTTTTGCTGAATGGGGTGGGTGCTACGGATCTGGGAAAAAAATTGAAAACAACGAAGTAACGTGGGCAAAAAAGACGGCGAAAAGAGGGATGAGAAACAGTGAAGGCGCGTGTTGATAAATATATGCAAATGTTGTTTCATTTGTCTGAAAATGCTCCCCCAACACAACTGAGGCGCACGTAGGTTGGAAGGAGTGTCGTGCGGGGCGCAGGGGTGACTGGATACGTGTGTAGAAATGTAGATACAAAATGTAAATAGATCGCGAAGATAAATGGAACGAACGAGAAAGACTGTAAATGAATTGATGGGGCGATGTTAGTGCGGTAAATCGTTTGGGAAACACCTTGTACAAAATGCGAACATCGAAAGAAAGGATTCATTGAATCAATGAATAATTGCGCCCAACTAGTTGTTGTATTTAAATATGCTTCATTTGGAAATATGAGCTCTTGCTGTTGGTTTTCGGGATGGAACCGCGTCGTTACCGCAGCTTCTGCCGACGTTTCGCTCTCACTCTCATGGGGCATCTTCAGGCTTGTTACTCATCATCTGAATGCTGAATATCTTTCTTCAAAACCATATTTAAATATTTATTCAGATCATGTAGATCCCAATACAACAGCAAGGTTACAAAGAAATTTTTCATATCCAATGCAGTAAGTTATTTCAAATATAGGTACAAAAGAGACAAGAAATAAACCAATACAAAACACCTGCGTATCCATATTCAAAGACAACACAAAAAAAAATGAGGAACAAGAACGAGAAAAGAAATTAAAGAACACCGGAGAAAACAGGTATACATCCACATAACACACCGCTTTAGTAATGAGCTTAGGGGAGCTTCAATCTGGACGCGATCTCTTAAACCGCCGAACACAATGGAGAAAAGAGATTGTTGTTACCGTTGCCTTGCTGCGTGTGTCCGTTTTTCCCTTTTCCGCCGCCGCTTCAGCCGAGTGTAAAGATTGAAACCTCTTTATTATTGATAAGGTTGAAGCCGAAGGGTATATACAAAGATGTTATCTTTATTACCCGTGTTTTAAATGCGTTGTATGAGAGAAGATACAAGACATTCACCTGCTAGCGCGTCCAAAAGAGTCGAGATATGAAATAAAATATACAATGCTTTCTTGGTAATAGGAAAATCTGTTTTCATACGAAAATTGTGTTAACACAAGCAATTTTATTGCATTTGGGAAAAGAATTAATTACTTTGATGTGTATAAAAGACTTTGTAGGGGGAATCTTTAAAAATTAAAAAAAAGCCAATAAACCACTTTAATGACCATGCTATACATATGATGCCCGAATAGCCGCAACTAGCAAGATCCTTTGTATTATTAATTTAAAATTGGGCTGGAAATTAATACGCCCTCATGTAAACCATCTGCAGAATTTCACCTTCCGCCATCTCTCATCTTCGCGAACCTTACTCCTCGTCGTATTTCCCCGAAAAAGGCAAATGAAACGTGATATGTAGACACCGACGCAAAAAAAAAGTACACCGAGGGATATTTACAGGATATATATACACGTTCCTTCCCAGGATGAACCGCAAGATGTCGCTCCCGTCTTGAAATAAAAACCCATTCCCAATCCATATTCATGAGCTGTAGCGCGCGTCAAAAACGAGTACGACGGCGACATTTTTTTAACTAATACAAGATGGCGGTTATAGATTACTTCTTGTCAGAGGAAATTTGCGCCAGAAGGGACCGGAGACGTTTTTCTTCATGTTTTTTTTCCTTTACTTTTGCTACGTATCCTTGTCGCGGGTTTCTTCTTATTTTTTTTTTCCCTCTTTACGCTTTTTAGTAATGGGAATATAGGGGATAGCGAGTTGGTTCGCTTGTAACCTTGCCCTACGCGTAGGGGATCAGGATTCTAAGTTGGTCTTCCTAGTAATGTCGTTTTCCTTTTGTTCGTTTCTCGCATATTGTGGTGGACGGTAGATTTGCTGGAAATGCTGCATAGATGTACAGGATGTTTCACGAGATCGATCGATGTATGAAAAGGTATACGTTGGAAAAATTTAGAAAGCTATTGAACTAAAATACTTCCAATTATCTAAGATTTTCCTGATTTTCATGACCATTAGGAAACTATCCAGCGTTGATGAAACGTTGAATTGCCAACTACCCTGGAAGTTTTGCGTTCTAAATACGTGGAGATTCGAATTGTTCCAGTAATGAGAACTATATCCGTTGAGCCAAGTATTTCTTGTAAATTTGGCTTCATTCGTCCAGGTAATGATGCCGAAAAGTAATTCGCGAACAGTGTTAAAAATAAAAGAAATACTTGGCAGAAAGCATTAAATTACTGATCGATTGACCAATTGTGTTTGTAGCAAACTATCATGCAAAAACAAGGCACAAAACAGAATTATATTTACAAAAGCCTGTACTGGCTACGGATCCTTAATCTAACGCTATTTTAATCACTACACAGGCTTGGGGTGAGCTGCGAAGGCTGAATATTAACAACGAAGGTTAAATGCTAACAACAAAAGCAGAATGTTAACAACGAAGGCATTTTAAGTTGATAGAAAACAGAGTAAACCTGTGTTTCTTGCGCGTTCTCATATGCCAGAAGCTTAGCAGCCAAATTTAAACAAATAACTGAGGTGTTGAGCGGTTCTAAATGAAATAGGAAAATTATGCATCAGGATCTATCCGGTCGTTTATATTTCAATCAGTAAATTCCAAATATTCAATAAACGATAAATATGCGGCAATCAGATTTAAATCCCATAAATCTCTAAAACTCCAGAAGTAATTCTATCTCCAGTAGTATAAGCTTATCTTTCGAGCAACACACTTCAACGGCTCAACTTGGTCTATCTTTCTACCTGTCATATTCCAAATTTCATGTAAACACAAAAAAAAGGAAAAATTCTAAGCAACACAAACGTTCTCCTATAGATCAAGTTTAACCCTTATTACACAATCTCAAGTGAAAATATACAGTGCGTCCCCCGATTGAGTTACAAAGAGGAAAATCCGGCATCTCTTTGTGTGTAGCTACTGTGTGTCACGAGAAATCGGTTCTAACCTCGGTTGGAACCTGTGTAAGAACGTTAAGTGCCGAAGTTGGCAATAAATTCTGAATAGGCGAAGTCGTTTTGTATTGCGTACCTCTTTTTGTAACAAAAATAATAAATAGCCGTGTTAATATTACAGCAAAAGATCTGTTTGATTCAATGCTACCATGTAAGTAAGTAGTAAAATTTCAAGAATGGTATCTTGAGGGTGACATTTCTCATGTTGGTGCATAATTTTTTACCAGCGGGTTCGGTTACTAACGTTAAGAAGAAGAAAAGGAGATACATAGCCTTGGAATCAGTAGAGAAATATCCACGAATATCTGTCAGGAGGGGGGCATTACAGTTATTATAAATTAGTGAACCACATCTGCAAAGAATCTCTAAAGATGGCCTTCAAACCGTAGTTTTGATAAACTCTGAAAACGGATGATGAAGCTGAACGTGTAGATTTTTGTTTGTTGATTCGTATTTTTGCAAATTGGAATGGAATGAATCCATACTTTACTCCTCCTACCCGAAGTCAGCATTTAAAAGGATCAATGTATGGTGTGCAGTTGCATACCACGGTATAATCAAGCCTTATTTTTTGGATCGAAATTTAAACCGATGCACGATATTTGGCAATTTTACAAAATTCTTTTAATGATAAATGTGACGAGGTACCATTGATTTATACAAGCTCTGCGTATTTCTTTAGTCGTATTCTGAAGAAGTCGGTACTTTAATTGAATAATACTCAATGCATTTTTCGTTCCTTACAATCTTTTATGCCTTGTTTAAATAATTGTTTTCTGTTTTTATCCAAGTTCCAAAGCAAGTTGAAACCAATTTCTCATGAGACGCTACACTCAAAGAATTGCTGCATTTTTAGGGTTTGAAGACAAGCAAAACTTATGGGGCATACGTTGAAAATTGCACAAATAATTGCAAATTAACTTAATAAAAAGAATTAATTCTATATTTTTACCAATAAGTAGATAAGAATGGTAAACAATGTAAGGATGCTACACAATATCTAAAATAAAGAATAACTCTTCGAACAGAACAGTAACGAAATAGTCGGCAGAAATCCGATTGACATCATGATACCAGCGGCATCGCTCGACCTCATCTTTTGTTCTTGGCTTTCAGAAGGTTTTTCCTCCGCACGCTTGGGCGGCGAAGGAGCGCCCGGCACCCATTCTCTCTCCAGCGCGGCCATGAATAGTTGTTCAGCGCTATAAAATCTGTTGGCATCGCCTTTCACGCGCACCAGCCCAGCTGGTTTGTGATCACAAGTCAACACCATTCCGTCCGTACATTCGGGGGTACATTTCACAGTGTTCTGTTCCCTGACGACGTTCACCATTAACGCCACGTAGTTGGCCAAGCACTCGTATTTTTCGCCTTCATTCAGGGTAGTAAAAGCTTGTACTTCGTGGCGTTCCTTCTTTATGGACAGGATCACGTAGTCCCCCTTGAGAACAGAGTTAAATAGGAGTTTACTACGATTCAGATTTACGGCACACAAAGACTCGTTATTCATACTAATCAAAAGGGCAACAGTTCGTCGAAAGACAAATTTGACGATGAACACTTCACCGAATGGAACATTCCCCGGACACAACAAACTTCTTCCAACCTATTAAACCTAAACCGATCAAATTTTTCTAAAGATGCACTGTGGAAGAATCCACGATGTATTGAAGCTGAAAATTTTTCAATAAAAGCAGGTATCATACCAGCTTCAAAAGTCGTGAGGATGATAATTGGTGACACCCCTGGCGTAAATGCTTTCCTTTGTAGCAAATCGAAATGTTTTTTTTCAATGCACGTACCGTGAACAGTCGACAAAACAAATTCTTTGAGCTCGTCGTACTAAACATCAGCATTTTGTCGTTGTTGGTCCAGAATTATGCAGCAAAAAGGATATGTACTCTTGTGGAGAAACGCTGTCTGATCTTCTATATGAACATCTCCTGTTGAAAGCATTCAACATGCTACAGTAGCCTGAAGTGTCTTGGGTAATTAGCATCTGCAATATATTTATGCTCTTCGCTTTTTGTAACTTGAGCTGGTCTAAATAAGTACCAAGCAACAGCTTCTTTTTTGTTTTCAAGTTAAAGACAAATTTAACAGCCACTTCGCGATGTTAATTGTAGCATAAGCATTTTTTAAAAATAAACAATTTGAAGGGCTTGGCATTCTTTCACAATGAGCAGAGGATCATTACTAGAAAAAACAAAGGCAGGTGATTATTACTCTTTTGCAGCGATTAGATAGACTCGTGTCTATTCGTTTCATAAAAGGGTTCGTGTTGCTTACTAGTTTCCCCGAGAGTCATCAAAACACGAGTCTGTTTAGTCGCTGCAAAAAAGTAATAATTTCACCTGCCTTTGTCATCTCTAATCGTTACGTCTAATCTCCTCTTTGAATGAGGTCATAAAGGTGAAAGAGAAGTTTGTTGTTTTCGTGGAATTTTCCTCTTATCTTATTAATGATCATTTCAAGAACCTAAATGGGTAAGTTATGTATAATAAAGGACCATATAGACTGCCCTTTGGTATACTTGAGGTCAAGGTATCTGTAATATCTAGACTCCGGGCCGATGACTTCCTCTACTACAACTGTGTTAATCTAGCGTAGCTACTGCATAAGCTCAGCAGTTGCACATTTTGTTGCTAACTGCTGAACAATGGCTGTGCTACGCTAGGCGCTATGGCTCCTATTATGACTAGAATAAATTTGAGGAATTAAGGCTAACTAATATTCTAAATAAACTGAAGAATATATGCAATTATGTTGGTACCCCTTGAATTAAAAAAAAAGCTCTTAAGAACCGCGTTTGAAAAAATTATCCGCCACAAAATGTAAAATACTTGTTTTAAACTGCTTGTTTTTTTTTTTAATTTAATCCCTTTCCATATCCCTTTTCCCCGAAAGTCGTTAACATCCGTGTTCGTTGCCTTCATTTTCTTCTTGGCCAAAATCCGATGCTTTTGGTGGGTTAGCTTCTGGAGATTCCAAAAATTTATTATTTCTTCCCTACCACTCTAAAGCCGCTTTCTTGTATAACGGGAGGGAGCGAGATCGGATCACAAGAAGACGGAGACCTGATATAGGCTTACGAATGTTCTCTAAGCATCCTTTAAGTAAACGTCGGAGTTAACTGTGCTAATGGTGACCCCTTCAAGCTAGGAATTTTGGGGTGAAATTCGACTGCTTCCTTGCTTTAAATTTCTCGTCCGCTTTTCCACGCGACAAGCGCAAAATTCTTGAGCGGGGAAAGCATAGGCTTCATCGTCCACGATACAACACTTGGAACTTTTAACTAATAGGATCTTTTGCCTCGCCATTTCTTCTGCCTGCAACTTTTTGGACCTTAAATTTCGGCCCAACTTCCTTTTTGAGCTTGCACATAAAAGAACTCCCAGCAGTTCGCCTTTTGGTGCTAAGGTTCTTCTTGAACAAAGCGATAATTGTTTTTGCCTTTTCCGTGTCAGAGATCCCCTTTCTTTCTCTCAGAACCTGTCTTCCGTGAAATATCCAAGTTAAACATCGCTAATACCATCGAGACCATTTTCCGGTTAACTTTTAATTCTTCTCTCTAAAAGTCCACATGGGGTGCACCTAAGAGATTTTAACAAGTTTTCGTACTTCCGATTTCAAAGCTAAGAACACAAGCATTTTTGGGATCATGTTAAAATGATCAAATGAACAAATGTTTTGTTCTTTCAAAAATGTGTATATGTATATGAACGTATGTACTGGACAAATTGCTCAAACGCAGTCCTTCATCCCCCCCACCCCCCCCCCCCCCCCCCCCCCCCCCCGCCCGCCCGCCGTTTAGATATTATGCTAAACAGTTTTTGTTACGAAGATTTTGCATATGACGACCGCGGTAATCTTACATTTCTTCTTAATATGGATCTCCCACTAATTGCGATGTTAAGAGAAGCTACAGGAATTTATATTGAAGACTTGTGCAGGGCTTATTGAGAGATCAATTTCAGATAACCTCTTGCGTAATCAACCGTAAAAGTTGCAACGTGATAGAAACCTGTTTGTAAACGCGCTACAATTTCAATAATAACAATAGCGTATACCTTGTCTTTAAACACCTCCGCCGGCTGACAATGTTTGTTTAAGCAAACCTCTATACTTTTGCTCTGCAGTGGCATCGACGCGATGTATTCTTTAGTTATCAACAGACCATTGACGGAATCGTTGACGGAACTCCCGCCGCTTTTCACTATGTAAACGACCTCGTCGTCGCCGAATCCTTCCTCCTCCTCATCGAACGGGAATCCCTGCATACTATCGTCGCCGTATGCGCTAAGTTGTTTATCCAAGCCGGCGTTTTCTTCCGTAAAGTATTCGTCAGATCTGCGCTGGGCGTTGTCGACGCTCGATTTCCCCTTGCTTTGCTTCCTACGGTCCTCGCTGGAGGTGGTGCTGGCGCTGTTGCAATTGAGTACCCCAGAAAGGATGGATAGAACCATGAGAAGTAGCCGTACTCGTTGATAGTTCATATCGAATTGACGTTTGACGATTTGGAATAAACAATGACAGTTCCAGCGATGCCAATAAATAATTAAACAAAATACATTTCCGGTTGCAATTCAAGATTGCGTTGATTACTTGCGTGGACGAATTTGGGGGATCTGGAACGCGTTCTATCTACGCTAAGTGGTAACTCTGAACAAGTAGGGGCCATCCGGTATTTAAGCGAAGTAACAACTTCAATGGCTGATCATCTATTGCAGCAATAACAGCTGAATTGGCCAAATACACTCGAAATGCTAGAGCTGCTAGTGTAGTTTCTTTCAGGAGCTGTGAGCATAACATATTCACCTGGACGTTCTCCTTGTAGCAAAACGGCTTCTAAAGTTAGCGTATTTGTTCTTCAAATGTGATGTAATATTATTAAGTACTTGGAGAAGTGACCAAACCTGTCTTCAACCAGCGCGTTCCAAAGAACAAACGGAGGTCTAAGAACACGGTAAACGCCGGAATCACGAACATTTCTTTATAGCATGCAGTAACTCATCCATTCTTGGAAGGGGGTTAGAGTCAGTTGTTATGATAGAATTGAATGAAAGGTAAATTATATATAATCGAGCTTCGCCATCCTTCTTAGAAACAAGCACTACTGATGGTGTCGAATGTAATTCACACTCTTCAATAATGTTGCTAGAAAGCAATGTATTTATTTCAGACTTTAAAACTTCCGTCATTGCTGGAGTAATTTGTTAAGGTTGTACCGATATTATTTATGACCATTGGCAAAGTATTTACATAAAGTGTATTCAACCGTCTTCACATCTATTTACTGAAAGATGTCTTTACTTTAAGTTAAGCAATCTTCGTTTTTGGCAGTCTGAAACCTTCTAATTGTCTTCCTAATGTTATTGATAACAAACTATCGCAAGGCTTTAAACCGCTGAAGACTGATTAATGTCTAAGATGTGTGTTGTCATCCTCCCGAAAGGTTCTGATGTTATTCTGTTGATAGAAAGTACGAGATTATTTAAAGCTCCCTTAAAACAAATGATGAGCTTCAGATCAACATTTATGGGTACATGTTCTTCTTCATTTGCTACCACTATTGGTCTGCTGTTTCAATTTACAACAATATGTGCAAGAAAAATAGTTGGTTGCAAAATTAACAGACTTAAATTTTGTCATCATCTAAGTTATTGAATCTCTCGGTTAGTTACTGGGAAAAAACGAAAAGATTAATAAATTCCCGGAACTCAGCGAAAGAGGTTGCAAAAGTGGAGCTGAGACAGAAACCTCGACGACTAATTAATTATTATAACCATTAAGCATCGTTTTCCCGGAGAATTTTCTCCCTTTCGAAAAAAGCCACTCGTTCAAGTGCTCTAACAAGGAACGATCCCGAACCCGGAAATTCAAAAAATTATGAAACATGTAGATCACATGTAGATATTTTTCTTCTGCAGAAAAACACTCTGAATGGGTGAAATGAAGTTTTGAAAATTAGAAAATTAGAAGATTTTTGCGAAATTCCAACGCGTTTAAATACATTTTCACTAGTGAAACCTTTATTTTTATGCATCTACACACCAATTTGTACATACCTTTACATACGGTACCCCCCTGCACATATGCATCCATCTTTTACGTGTATGTACCAAAGCAGCGTATGAAACGCAAATATTCGATATTACTTACCGTTTATCCCCGTCCAAACCGGATCGTTAATTCCATAAATCATCTTTCCCCATTCTCTCCTTCCCTTGGCCACTTCCCCCCTTATCCAACGTTCACTGCGCCCCCACCTGTAGCGTTGCAGTATCCCCACCGCCCCATACCCCGAATATTTTATTTCAATCCGCAGATCAGCGTTTAACAGGCGGGCAACCTAAAATATTACGTCGTTGAGCGTATGATTTGTTTGAGAGGGATGATAGTTGGTGGGAGGTTTGAGTGGTAACGGTAGTAACAAACGCTTTTTTTTTTGATGTACGACCGGATATATCGTCGCCGCCGATGGATCGCAACAATGCATGGGTGTGGGAAGCGGGTAGGAAAAATGGGATAATTGCAGAGACCGGTGTGGAAAAGTGGTTATGTCTAGGTTTCTGCTTGAATCAAATTTATTGCTGATGGTTTTAGGTTTTTAGGAACACAGAATTGTGAAAATGCTTAAAGAAAGATGTACGGATATAACAACTAAGCTATTCTTCTTAATTTAATCTAGCAAATTATTTTATTTGGTAAGCGTCCTCTGCGTCACGGATTGCAGGATCACTGGGATTGAATGCTTGCACAACACGAATTATGGATTATATGAATGTTTTTGGAAGTCTTCGAGAATATGTTGAGAAGCACCTTGGAAAAAATCAGTTTCCTGGGAAAACTATCTCATTGCCATCCGCAATAGTTTCAGCAGTTCCTTTCTTGAGTCTACCACTATCAGGTTGGCACCAGGTACTGGAAATTTGAGGAAATTTAAAACGAAATTCATTCGTGCATAGTTCCATAGAATTAGGATCATTCCCCATTTCGTTGCTTTTAGCTATGTTTTTTCGCACTTGGATCCAAGCATGTTTAATGTTCTTTCGTAACGCATGTTTTGTTCCAAACCGATTGGTTCTCTCTTTTACTCTTTTACGTTATCACCAGAAGAACACCGTTTTATGCTAGGGAAATAGCTTTTTAGTATAGTTTAGTGAAGAAGTATTGATTATTCGAGATAGACGAGATCCGTTTGAGATCTCTGCAAATGCTGAGTCCCGAGAACGGTTTGGATTTAGCAAAAATTCGATATTTTCACAGCTTGCGTGGTAGGACCATATCTAGAGTTCAATTCAGACGGAAATTTTGCTGTCACCTACGCTCCGCACAAGAACCTACCAAGCAGACGCAAGTAATTTAATCCATCTCAATAGAATAAAAATTGTTGAACAAAGTTTGTTACTTTTAAAAGCATTAATTATTAATGCCAGTTGTTTTGAAGACATCTTTTTAATAAGTACCACTGAAACGTTCAGATAATGCGCGATGCGGGCATGGAAGTATTGAATTTGGTAAGTCTTTAGTTAAGCTCGACACACGATGCTAGGATATAGAATAATAGGTATGTGTCGGCCAGGATCGAAGCCGGAAATTATGAGAACCTCCTTGTTAGCGATGTTGGCTATGACTCCTGTGTTAGTAACAGGAACTGTGGGGGAAAGGCGTTACAACCTTATTCATTTTTCAACTAGGTAACGTAATGAAGAGAACCTTTGGTGTCTTAAAGAAAAGTTTCCAGATACTTACCAAGGAAATGGGATTTGATCCAGCTAAATGTGGAAATGTTATAACCCCTTCAGTTGTTCTGTATAATTACGAAATAGAAGTGGGAGATGTCTTTGAAGCTAATGAAGTTGATCTTGAGAATGAGCCATATTACGAAGGAGTACTAGATGATGCTGCAATTTAATTGAGAAAGACTATCACTCTAGATTACGTCAAATGTATTTTTCACTGTTATGAATGTGTGCTACTTTCCGCTCCTGTAATCCAACAAGTTCACCTCTTGAACTGGAAATTCAGTATTTCCACAGCTCTGGTTTACTATTTTCTTCAGCTTTTCCACCTGAATCATCCTCATCATATTCATCGTCTTCATCATCGTAATCATCTCTTACATTTGAAAGATTTTTGAAACACTTGCGGAACCATATTACTAAAAGTTCATCAGGTTCTTTATTTGCATCCTATTTCTCGCCTTTTCTTTAGAAATTTTTTAGCCTTTGTTTTTTAAATCCTTCAAAAGAATTTCTAACTGGGCTTGCAGCGTCAAGATAAGCATAATTTCGTACCACTCAATATGAATACCATTTAACATTACTGCTATTAATAAACACATGTTTAGAGAAGAAGTAGAATTGTTACCCTCGATATTCGATACACCTTTGTCACGATTATGTGGCTCCTGGATATAAGAGATGCGGTAAGAAAAATGCCGTGGGGAGCAACGAGGTGGCAGTGTAAGGGGGAAGTATATACGGCTTCGTGAAAAGCATCTGGGGAACGCGTCGCGATAGCGAACACCATAAATAATATAATGTCCTAAACTGCATCTGACAGACATGTGTTCCTAGGTTGGCATAGCAGCCAGCTACATCCCCCGTTACCATAGCACAAAACCGACCAGGAATTCCATTAAAATTTTAGCGTAAACATAAAACGTTTACTTTATGTACGGAACGGGACGTTATATGTCTGTTTCACGCGAACCAGTCGCCCGTACCACGCCCTCGGTGATAGAAAAAGATCGAGCAGACTTAGGATCGCGAAGAACATGCTGAAAATATTGCTGGATGGCGTGATCTTTATACGAGATGTTTTTAGAAAGGATTCGCATTTTTACTCGTGTACACTACGCTTTGAAAGTAACGAACATATTCTCCTTTTACCTCTAGACACTTCTCCCAGCGATGCTCCTCGGGGCCGTCAGATCGCTGGTGTACGAGAACATCTAAGAAAGGAGGGAAAACGTCTGATGCGGCTTCCATGGTGAAGCGTGTGGTTGAGAATTTAGAAACGATAGAAAATTGTTTAAAGATTCGTAGATGATAAAGGTGTCAACGTGGCTGTACCAACACTGTGGGTTAAGGTTGTGAGATAATAAGACTTGTTGTTCGGAGGCTTCCATAGAGAAAATTCGTGGGGGCAGAAAATTGAAATTTGCTCATAGTATTTACTATAAGACTGGAAATAGGTCGAAATATTGCAGAGAATGAGGTGATGCGTAGAATCTGATTAAACATCCTTTTGCCACGCTAGCGTCCTTTTCATTACTTCACCTGCTTTTATTCGACACAGGTCTGCAAGACTTGAGAAGTGATTTAATTTATAAACTTAGAAATGTTACTATATTAACAACTTATACTGACCATGTAAATAAGAAATTCTTCCCTTAAAGAATGCGTCTAAAACGAAACACCCTAGCAGGTTAATTGTAATTTTAAACCTTCGCTCGGCACCAAAACGAAGGGCCCCAACTAATTAACGCCTTATATACGCAATTAGGGTGCTATTAATTTTAATTTGGGAGATTCCTCACTGCTGCCCGCACCGATTCGCGTAAGCTGCAGCTGGATGAAACAAAAGTAATATAAAACGGGATGAAGAGAGTTTTCCATCAACCAGGTAGATGAAAACCGGAGGAGGAGAGCAACACCAACATAAATCCACAACGAAAACCGGTCAATTCCTAGGCTAAGGAAGAAGACGAAGACGCGCGAGAGAAATCAAAGGGCCGGCAGAGGATGGAGCGATCAAAACGCCGGCGTTAATAAAATTTCGGGAATCCCACGGCGAAGGAAGCTTTCGATTTATTAAAATGTTATTTCTAATTAAGAGGGCATTGTGTGCCTCTGACAGCCGTTGGGGGGGCATTGGAAAGACGAACAAAGAACTCTTGGGAAGGGAGAGAATATCGGAATATAGAAGAAGGAGATGCTTCGGAATCACGAGCGCCGGCTTTTTTTTTCTTTCGTGGAAGGTGGTGGGATCAAAATCGGGATCGATGTAGCGTTATCTCTTGGATGGTCGGAATTGTGGCTGCTTAATTTTTGTTTTCACGGAAAAAAAGCCAAATTGAAATTAATTACTTCCTCTTAAAGTTATTCTTTTGTTTTCCTTCGCTTTTAACGTAATAGGGAAATATAATAAGAGAAGAAAAAAATTACCGTATAATCTACCTTTTCTCAACTTGATGCGGAAGTATTAAGAAGACTAATTGTGAGGATTTTTTTAAACACCAACGTTAAAAGGAAGAGATCATCAATTTTAAGTCCTCAGAAGTAACTATGTAAGGTACCCAAAGTATCTACTCACCAATGGAAGATTCTGTATATTTTTGTAGTAAGTTCATTGTGTTCAATGGTTTTAAATTTTCTTCCTTGCAAAGCATAGAATTCTTCGTTCCAATACAAGCTTTTAATGAGAAATTATTAAAATAGCAGAAATAATAGTAATAATCCATTTCCTCAAGTTTATTTTTCATATTCTTAGTCTAATTGTTATCTTTTAAGTTAGATAAGTGCAATTCTTTGTGTTATGATTATGTTGCATGCCATACATTATAGAAAAAAATGTAAAAGGATCGATACAGGAAAGGGAAGTTGATGCATTAAACGACGAATAAGATTGAAATTACTTAGAAATTCAATTTGTTGTAGATTATTGGAACGAAGTTTTCATCGCTAGAGTTTAATCTCCTTTAATTTAAAGCAAATACAACTACGTATAGAAACTAAAACATGTTTTAAAATTTCAAAATTGACCTCACAAGCCACACTTAATATCCAACATCCGAAGCTTTTTCCATCCGCTAGTAAATTGTCTTCGTATCTTACCATCCTGTCTGTGCAATTGAATCTTATGATATTTTTTTACCTTTTTCATATAAACAACTCCAGCTTTTAGCTAGAAGCGTCCCTTCTGCTAGGAGCGTAATATCATCTGCTTCGTTTGAAGATGAAACATCGTTATATGTAGATGGATTTTTTCCTTTGGGAAAACAAGATGACTTTGTTACTTATTCTTATGGACGTGTACAACGTATACGAAAAATTTGGGAAAATAGGAAATTTAATAACCCGCGAGTGTTTCTGAGGAAAAAAGCGGAAACGTGGACACGTATAATTAATGAGATTATTAAAGATCAAACGCCGTAGGAAATGGAGGCCGACGAGGAATATAAGAGGGCACTGCCTGGATGCTTTTTGGAATTTCTGTTTCTTGCCTGAAGTAATCTTTGCATTTTGGAAATTATGTTTCTCGAAATTGATTTGTTTCGTTTGCAAATTACGTTTCTGATTTCAAAAGCACCTTGTTCGAGAAGTGCTGCATGTAATGTGAACCTCCAGAAACAACTTTGAATTTTCTTTGTGGGGAGCTGAAGAAAAAATTAAAATAAATAAGCAAAAAGATAAGGCGAAGAAAGAGAAGAAGTAGAAAATGCAATAGAAGGCTGAGAAGGAGAAAAAATAGAAGATGAAGGGGATTAACAAAGACGATGTGATATTTAGCTGGTGTCAATATTCGCAATGGGGGTCATAACATCAACTATCAGCTAGGTTTAGCTAGGTTCCAGCTAGAACTACCCAACCCCAAATTATCAGCTTTTCAGGCAAGACAAGCTTTCACATTAGCGCCTTTTACTGTACAGAAGAAATACATTTGCTTGGTGCTTGGCGTCCTATTTCGAATGGCGGCCGGGGCAAGTACACCCATCCACTTGGATGGCAAGATCAGCAACATCTGGAAACAGGGTTATCAAAAAACGTGATTAAAAAAAATCAAATAAATCATTATTTTTTTTATTTTTATTTAAGATCTACTGGTGCTATTGCATTTCCTCAATTGTTTTAAAATCTGATAAAACCCGAAGGGGGCATTTGAGTTTTTGCTTATACAATCAGACACATCTACTTAAACCGTTCTTAAACAAAACAGGACAAAACATGTATTTATTGGAATTCAAAAGAACTGCATAAACATTACATTTCCTTAATGTTTCTACGTCTTTTTTAACATATCACGGAAAACTTAGTTTCGTCGTTTTCGTGAATTATTATTTCATCCGGGACAAGATCATCAAACTTAAAGTGAAGATTAGAAGAAGTTCTGGTTGTTTAACTTCTTCTGTTGTGAGAATTGTTATTAATACTTTTGTAGCAAATAAATACATCTTTCTCTTAGCTTCAATTTTTTGTTTATTTGATTAAGAGCGGCAATTTTCATTTAAAAAATGGGTATGATTTAAATCCAACGATTTGAATCAGCCCAATCCTGTTTTATGGCGAAGAGAGCCCCTCAAACCGGAATCAATGCGGATCTATAGAACAGAACGGAAATAACACACAGCGAAGAGCCATGACATGTTACACTTTTTTTTCTAGCTGTCTACCCTTTATATTTCTTATCATTTTGGAGATACTTTTTAAGTTGGACATTGTTTGCTGTTCTCTGTCTTTGGCCGGCTGGGTTACGTTCAACCTATTTAAATTTTGACGGATTCGTTTCGGAAATTTTCAAACTCCCTTTACTCCCGTTTATCCTATTTTTTTTTCTATTTCTTTTGTTATATCTGGATGTTTTTAACTTCTTTTTGCCTGGATTGGTAACACAGATCAATCAAATTTTCCTTCGAAAGCCATGAGGTGGACGCCTAAAGCACAACGAAAATAAATCATGCTTCATGTAGGTCTATCGGTTGGGCAAGTTTTATTGAAATTTGTGGAAGCTTATTAATAAGTAAGTTCTTATTCTATTTACTAGGGAGGGGCGGAGGGCTCTGCTATAATTTTGTTTTTATTTAAATATTGTCGGTCACTTAAGTTTCGCGAAGCTAGCACTACTACCCATTGCTTATATATTTAATTTGATTTAATTTAGTTCATTAATTTAGTTAAACGGCTTGGTGGCCCGGTGGTAAGAGGGCCTGCGCTTGACTAGGCAGAGTTAAGCGCTGTGTGTTCGAGCCCCGCTAGGATCAACAAATTTTCTTAGTGGACCGGTACACTCCCGACTCACCATTCTCACCTGGGGTACAGTTAACTGCGCTTCACTCTTTACCGCGAAGGGGTGACAGTAACAAGGCCATGGAACACAATTTACACACTAAAAAGGCTCCAGAGGTTATGATAAGCTTATACACCCCGTTGGGTTGTCACCACACTTAAAAAGAAAAAAATAAATAAATAAGCCCAGTTGCTATCAACCCACGTTATTATTTTTTTTTCTTTACTGTGCTCGACTTTTGACGTTCTTTTACAGCCTGGCAAGTCACGATTATTACTTTTGCATTTCGACGGGGTTATATTCTAATTGTGTGATGCCTTCTTATATAGAGTTCCGTCATTTGTTATTTTCACTTTCTCGCGTCCTTCCCACCTGAAGCACGATGGCACCCTGTATGATAAAATAACTTTTTACGGTTATGACAGCCTAAGTACGCGACTAGGTTTTCTCTCGGCCAAAACCTTCAGTCTTGGAAAGGCGTCAAAATCAGCTTTTAGAATTGTTCTGAAGAAGTTAGACGAAGCGTCAAGAGTAAACTCAACGAAGCGTGAAAGCCTACACTCAACCATTATTATAATATGTGTATTTTGCAGCCATTACATCTACACATTAGTTTCTTGCCGTATATGAATACAACCTTAGAGCTAATAGCTAATTAATTTGGATCATTAAATTAACAATCCATCTCATTACAATAACTATTTCAATTCATTATAACGAATCCTTGTACCATCCACTTGCTTCGCGTAAAGACCCCTCGCCCGGTTTCTTCCGAACTCCCCCATCACCCTGCTTCCACCTCGCACCGCCTCCCCGCACTTCTTCGAAACAACTTTCATGCGTGCGAGTGCTACTTTACGATTCCAGGCCAGCAGCAACAGTTGAACGCCTTAGAGAACGAGGTATTTTTGCTACGATGTGCTCTCGAATTCAATATACATCGAATGATTGACGTTCCCTATCCCGTATTTTCTTTCTTCCGCTTTTACCGTCGTCCTGCCCCTCTGTCCTCTTTTGCGGCCCAACCGTCGCCGCCCTATTCGCCGGCGCCTCGCCTTTGCTTCGCGTCTGTCTCTTGGAAACGGACGATAATGGTATGTATGGTCGGTTGAGGGTAGGGGAGCGAAGGAGATAAGGGAAAAAGTGGAAAAAATCAGTTTTTCTGGGAAAGACGGAGGATGCTACATGACATATTTTTCGATTTTTTTCCTTGTTGTTTTCTTAGATGGAATAGAAAGGGACGTGGATGAGTATAAAATAACTTGAATTTGATGATTTGTTTTATCATCTATGTATTTATTGGAAATGTTTTTTTAGTAAGGATCGAATACATACAACCTTAGCCTACGTAAAAAGTTTGTTGATTGGCTCAACTTTTGTGACAAAATTTGTTCAATTTTTAAGATTTGAAATTGCAAATTTTTTCCAGACTGCAATATTACATTAGGGTTTACCGTCAAGCTTAAATGCGAAGTGCCAGGCTCTTAAATTAAGACGGAAAACGTGTGTACGGTGTCTTCAAACGGATAGTTTGATGTTCATATACTGAGCAATATGGCTGATATCTTCAAAATTATCTTTCAACGCATGCTCATTATATTACCAGAATCTTCGCGTTGTAACCTGAAACTTCTCAGACTACTCTCGTAATTGTATTCCGATGTTCTGCAATAATAATCATTAAAACATTATATTTTTTTACAAACGAGAACAAAAGATTTTTCGTACAGAATCGTCCTATGTAATTCAACGTATAATTGCAATTTGCAAGTTTGATAACGCTACTAGGCACTTCAAACAACGATAAATTGTTCTTAACATATTCAGCAGCTTTGTAGGTATATATTGAAGGGGCAGTTAAAACACGATGTGGCATGACATGACTCCAGAAAGGAATAGCGAAAGAAGTAATTGTAAAGCTCTTTTCTTATTTTTTTTTATTTTTACATATCGTATTACGTATAAAAAACACAGACTTATATTAAGTGAAATGAACAAAGACCGTTTTCTCTGGGTTTAAAATGAATCAATTTAGAATATAACTTTGTTATCGCCAAATCAAGGTACATCTCAAGATCATCAATAGACTCAGTTGCAACGACAACCAGCATAGCATCTGCACATATAGCTAATTTTTCGAAACTAACAAATTTTGGTAGGCCATTGACGTACACTTATTAGAAAAATAAACAGGCCCAAAGTAGACCCCTGCGGTACGTGCTAGGCAATGTCATCGTAACCTGAAAAACCGCTGGGAGTTACATCACAAAGAAATCTGTTGCTTACAAATGAAATAATCAAATCCAATAAATAACCTCGTATGGCGCCAGCCACACAAAGTGGCCAGGCTATCAAAAGCCTGACAATAATAAAAAAAAAGGCTCCCGCAATATATTTACTTTGATCAAGCTATTTGTGGACGTGTTACAAGAATTCCACAGATGCAGTCTCCGCTGATTTTCCTCTTATAAATCCGTATTTTGCGTCTCAAAATGTACTGTATTTTCGCCTATTGTGCACTATTACCTCAAGAATTTTGGTAAAAATACTCAATACTGGAGTAGTTTAGTTTTGCTCCATTATCTAAAAGAGGTGCTGATTTTAGATAGAAGATACAAGAGTCCTATTATTAATTTGCCTACTCCCAAGAATTTTATCCAAAAATTACTTGAAGGAACTAGATGTACAACTTTCTTTCTTATTTTACTTCGGCAATCTCGAAAATTGATGGAAAGTGTCCATCGCCATGCGTTCATGTTCATAATTACGAAACATGATTTCTTGTCTTTGTCTCCAAAAGAAACCAATGTTACTGTCTGCAAGAAAAATAGGTTATATTTATTGAAAAATTCCAGTTATCAAATATATAAACTAAGATTCTTTTCTTTTGTTGCAGGTGAGTTACGAAAGAACCCAAGTGTACTTTTTATATCATTTTGGTAAGTCTTTTCCATAAAGAAATTAATACCAAAATATAAATTTTAATCTTTCCAAACGCATTCTTCTCCGCCTTCAATTTTGGAGGAAGGAGGATTATGAGGAATAACTATTGTTGACCCAAGCCGGTTGAAATAGCCTATTTCCTCAGGAACATGGCAATAACACCCGTGGCTTATATACCTCAGCTTCAGAATTACCATCCTAACGGATGTAACAGAAAAAATGCCGGGGAGAAATGAATTTTTTGACCGCAAAAAGATGTTTTATGTTCGGATTTGTTCGCGGCAAAATGAGAAAAAAGGAACCTACAGAGTCTCTTCCTTCTTCTCAACCCCCATAAATACAATCTGCACCCGCCCTACACGATCACCGCTAGATATTTGTACAGGACCTTCGTATCGAGTTCGAGCCCGCTAGATGGCGCTTTTTAAGTGGTTCCACGTTTAAGTAACCTAAATTCTAGGGGAAAAAGGAATGTTCCTACGCGAAGAAGTTCAGTCGTCGGTATTACGCTCGAGGGGTGGCTAGCTTATATCCCTTATTCCCTAGCTTTGTAAATGAGGTCACCACAGCGTTTCGAATCCCCGAACAAAAAAAAAAGGGAAAAAACGAGAAGAGAAACCTTTCTGCGATCTTCTTTTGTTTTCTCCGGCGATTGTCTGGGGTATAACAACGGCGTGACACGCTGAACTGAATACTGGGGCGCTTTTAGTTCTTGAATGAGTGGATTGGTTGGGTTTTACGTAAGGAAGGTCAGGCAAGGATCTCTTTTAGTTGTTGGTGTATTTCGTTTCGCATGTAGGAATTTGTTGTAATTTTTCTATTCTGGTGCATACAAACATTTTGGTAACTGCAGATACTGGTATTCACTGCAGAAAAAGAAATTTACCCATGTAAATGAGGAACCTGTAATTTTGCTTCTTACATCAAGGGTGGCAAAATCCTATAATTATTTCTTGTAGTTAAAAAAATTACGTATCTTCTAATTCCATTCGTGACTTATTGTATCTCTTATTTGCGTATTATGGTTCTCAATTTTTTGAGTTATCATCTCAAGCGGTGACTCCAGAATCCTCTTGAGTAAGTTACTTTAAAAAAAGAGCAGTGTTATCTTTCCAGCTAATCTGGAATCTGTTTCTTGCTTGCAACCAACAAAACACAGGTGGTAAAGATGATGGCAAAATGTTTCAAATGTTCCAAGTTTGCAGTATTTGAATACTTGATAAAAATCTAGAGCTGCTAGTGAGCTTGTGTTGTTGTTTTTGGACAAAATAAAGTTTAGATATGCATCTATGAGCTTCTTTGGTACTGACGGGGGTAAATTCAATATCATGGTATTCATCTTCTTCCTGTTACAGGTGATTTATTTCTGCAACAGCTGCAATGATTTCGTCTTCTTCTCCGTGTAAAACTATATCAAAACGATGAATTGCCTATGTTAACATTTTCTTCGTAGCTTTTCTAACTTCGTGAAACGACATCGTTTCATCTTCCAAGCGACCTTCCCCAGTTTGCAAGGTTTCATCTTCCAAATATTTTAAACCACAATTACGTACTGTTTTGTCATCCACAGCTCGTCTCTATCAGCAGCAAATTGAATTGCTTTAAAAGTGTTAACTTTTGAACTTATTTTTGCAGCAGTCGAAGTTGGTCGAATTATATTTTCCTCAATGAATAAAAGAATGTGGTGCATCAATCGTTTACTATTCTGCGTTTCTTCTTAAGTTCTTAATAACACCCAAGTCCATTAGTTGTATGAGTGAGATGATATTGAGCAGATACTCTAAATTAATGTTTCGTAAAGAATTACAGTGAGGATGTGCTCTACGATAACATTTTTCTAGGTCCTTGCTGTAAGTTTCTATCCCATTCTTCTAACCATCCCTCGAAGATTTGACGAGAAACCTAAATATTATACAAGTAGTCTTTCGATGGTAATTACTTCGAAGCATCGAGGTTTTGCAGGCCTACCTACTCTCAAAGTTTCGCTTTTATCGAATACGGACATATTCTTGGCACAACACAAGAATGTTATTTAGTCAAGTGCTTCCTTTGAATCTGCAAATTTCTCGTATTTGTAAATTAGCGATCCATCTGCCGTTGCACGATAAAATAAGCCTATTTCGTCGACATTATGTTATCTGCTGGATAAGTCTATAGCAGCTCCGGTGATTTTATTAATTTCCATTTTTCCGCGTTTGTAGTGGCTCTTTCTCAATGAGCTCTTTTAAATTTTCCAACATCATAGCTAAGCGTAATTTTTGTACTTTAGTTTTCAACGTTGCTCCACTTACATTAAACCTCGACGAGTTACAATAAAAAAGCAACGGTTGAAGGGCTCTCCCTTCTCGTGATGTTCCTTGATTGTTTAAATTTGCCCGTTCTTTTTGCAATTTTACTTGATTCGTAAATTGTGGATCTAGACATCCCTGTTATATATGATAATTCACTATTATAAGGGCTCCCAGCCTGTTTTTTAGATTTTTTTCTATAATTTATATTTTATATCACAAAGCCAGGTCTTTCCGCGGCATTTTAATTGACGACACTGTATTGCTGCACGTGTTTGAAAAGGAACGCCAGCAAAAAAGAAAACTTTTTTCTCAGAATATCGAAACAACCGCATTGTTCTATTCTAAGTTCTAGGAAGTATAATATTAAAGAAAATATTGCTATTCCTCCAGAAAATAGAATGCGCTGCGTCAATGGAGGCTGAACATTCTCCTTGTCTTGGCGTAGAAACATAGCTAAAATTCCCTAAATAAAAAGTCCACTGAGTTATCGTTGATTTACTAGATTAAATCCTACCGAGATTATCAAAACATCTCAACGAATTACATTCTAGAAATCATCATATTTATCGATTTCACAACATCGCAAACATTTCCCTAAAACCCACTACAACAAAAACTTTCTCCGCATCAACGACGCGACGTTGCCGTTTCGCTAGACCAAAGCGGAATCCGGACACGCCATCATCTCGAAGCGCTCCCTCGCTTTGTACCGTTGACGTTTTGACTAATGCTTTCGGTGTCCTCCTAAAGGCACTGCATCTGTCACCCGTGCTGTCCTCCCGAAACCGGAGAATAGGGACTTTTTTTTGTCGGCTCTCGCTTATAGCTTCAACTCTTCCCCCGTTCGCGTTTTACAAAGTTTCGGCTCCGCCTCGGAGCGATTCGACTTCGGAAAGGAAGAGAACGCGTGTGAAAGAAGTCTTAAGAACCTCGTTCACGGAGCGAAGAAAAATCTTTAATTGCTGCAAACGGCGTTTTCAAGGAAAAAGGAATGGAAATTCTGCGGAACTAACGGGATAGTAGAGATATTTCGTTTTTGTTGCTCGAAACTGTTTCTTTTCGCAAGATTCTTTGCGTTCAGCTCTAAGAAATGATGGTGAATAGATTCTTTATTCCGAAATAGTTGGTTTCTACTGAAAGAAATTGATATTATTTTAGTTGTTAGAATAATTCAGCGAAAGACTGCTTTATAGATGAGGTTTCTCGAGATGTTTGGAATCATTTACACAGTGGCGCTAGTAGATTAATAAATTCGGATTATTTCAAGGCAAACTTGCAAGCACTGAGATTTTCATCGAACACTCATTCGGAAACGCATACTTTGTAGAACAAGACTTACAAAGTAACTTGAAGATCTTCTAACCCTTTGTACATTATTTTCTTTTAACTTTTTTAATACCAGGCAGAATCACTTAAAATGCGAACGATAAAAGTCGAATAATAAACGAGAAGCAAAAAAAAAATTATGTAGAATAAAATTACAAAGAACTAAAAAGCGAAAAAAATTTCCAACTACCATCAAAGTATATTTTAAATCTATAGAAAGATCATCTGAATAATTAAAAAGTTTGTCCGGAATAGAAGCGTCTGATATCATCTACCAGGCTCCGGGGCACTTATGAATAGTTTCATTTCAATCTTTTTCCTTTTACAATGTCGAGAAGGACCTCCAGCGATCCGATGTTCTAGCAGAGAGAAGCGCAAGAGACTCCTGTTTGCTGTGGTGAATTTAAATAAGGAGATAAAAGTATCGGTTTCAATTAAAAATATCGCTTTTTAAAGATAGACGGGTTTGGAAAGTAGTAAAGTTAAAGACTAGGACAGTTTATTGAAATTAAAAACTAGAGGTTTTCTTTTTATTTATTTCAGCTTGGATACAAAGGCAACAATATTAGTCCTTTTTTGTTTCTGATGACGTACTACGCGGCTGATTGAGTAAAATCGTCCAAAAAATCCGAAAAAAATAATACCAGAAGAAAAAGGATAGTACTCTCAAAAGTATCCTTGCGCGCGAATAATATACACTACCGTCCTCGGAAGTTTGACCCAAGGACAAGGCCTTAATTTGATAAGTACACTTGATGACCTCGAGTGCCCAATTGCATTTGTACACAATTTTGCAATGGGGGACAAACCCTATCCGGCTAGTCGATTTAGAATGTTTTAATAAACATTACAGTAAGTTATTACTTCTTCTTATTACCGCAAGCACTATTGTTACCATAACTCTTGGATCATTTTGGTATGTGATCAAGTTAATTCAGTCACAACTACAAATATAGCAGCTACAATGACGCCGTTAAACAAGACAAGAGCGGAAACGGGGCTACGATACAAGTTTAATTTTTTTAATTAAAAATTAATGTTTCCTTAATTAATGGTCTTGGTTTTCATCTCATTTCCATTAGCATCACATTCTTTTTTTCCATTAGTCGCACACCTTTTCCTCCAACATCAATTTTATAGTCTTCTACAGTTATTTTTTAATTGCTTTTGCTTTTTAATTTAAGAGTAACCAAAATGACGACTAGCCTATGCACTCGTTGCATTCTTTTAAAGAAAACATATTCCGTCGACCTGTCATATAAAATATGAAGCTTTCAAGACCAAGTAATCCTCACGGACTAAATTTAGGTCTTTCATAACATAATGCAACTTCAGATACCCCGTCGTTTCCAGTCTTCGCTCCAAAGATACACAGATACGTAAGGATAGTAAGTCGTGGACCTTTAACAACGTCAAAACAAATGAAAGTCGTTCTAACGATCGTATAACACATTCGTTTGCCTAGTATTAAACGCATGATACTTAATAAAGTTAAGATGTGCGAGCTCAATTTAGCTCTGTGATAGGTCCCCTGGCGTATATAAGCTGCATGTAACGCGTAGACATCTGTCTTCTTGGTGCTGCTATTAATCTGTGCATGTGGAAGATTTGACGACGTGTTTAGGAGCTGTTTTCAGTTATAAATTCTACCAATTGCTGTCCGTTGAAGAGGAAGATGTATTTAAAGATGATGCTTTGGCATTCTAAGAAGACGTAGGTGTATAAACCCTAAGACGGATATTCTTGTCTATGGGGATTGTTTTATTGAAATACGCTAAGCACTAAGCAATTTACAATGAAACCTAATTAACAACATTAAGGAATGAACATATTAGTGAACAGCCACAGAGAAAGCTACTACACATCCCTATTTACCTTTTGTAACTTTAATATCAAATTAATCTCATCTAGAATCGCACACACCCTTTTAAAGCACCAATTAACCTAAAAAAATTCTCACTAAGCACCCTTACTCATTTAGCTTTCTTTTTTTTTCATCTTCTATCCTAATAAAATGAAACAAATGAAGAGACTTGATGAAAACACCACCTAGAAGGGTACCATGTTAAAACCATTTTTTTTTTCAGTAATAATGATCCATTAACTTATCTGCTATATTATTTTCTCCGTAGGGACCCTCGCCATTTTCTATATTTTTTTACGGTCTCCAGCATCTCGAACAGCGATAAAGGAAGGGGGCTAGAGGGGGTCTATTAAATTTTTGGATATTATGCCTTCGTCGAATTTAATAGGGCATCTTCCTATATTATCGGATCGTAGCGAGGCGGTCATGAAATTGGTGGTTTAAGGGGAAGTATTAAATTGGGGGGACCCAAGGGATGGTATTAAATTGGGAGTTTAACGTATATTAAAATAAGTGGTTTGAGGCATATTAAATATGATACCCCCGATTCAAAAAAATGATGAGGGAATACAAAAAGGGAACGGGTATAATAAATCCTATAATGACACCCCCTCACCCCTTTTCCCCCGCCGCTATCAGCCCGGATAGGAGATATATAGTGTTTTATTACTCCCTTCGAAAATTGCAATATAGTAACACTCGACTTAATTGATGTGTGGCCTCTTTTGTGGCTCGTAATCATAGGGGATGCGGCGCTGGAGACTCCTTGTTTGCCATGGCCGCCCATTCCAACTCCGCTCGCTCTTTTGACCACTCCTTGCCCCGTGCCTTTTATCGCGACTCCGCCAGGTCATAAATAATACCATTCTCGGATAGCAGGTTAATATGGCCGGCGCTTTTTTCGCAGGACGTAAAAATCGCGTAAAAATTTTAATTCGTCGTAAATTTTAACGCGTTCGCGACAGCCGCTTTGTACGGGGTCGGCGGTACAAGGGCGGCGATTATATTGGAAAAACGACCCCGTCTAAATCTTTGATGGCTATCCTAAATGATGACAATGTTTCAAAAATCCGTTGGATCCTATTTACTGCGCCAGTTCTTAGTAATAGGGGAAGAAGTGAGATTATTTTAAGTTGAATTTATTTTTAAATATCAAAGTGGGTTAAAAAAAAACGATTCATTTAATTAAAAAATTATTTTTATTTTCAACACGCTTTTAAAATGATTTTCACTATACAGGCTCGTCCAAGAAAGCAACCAATCATATTCTTTATATTTCGATTAATTTCAGTTTGGTTAGATGTAATTAGTTCACTTAATTTTTCACAGTAAATGTTGGTATTTCATTTTTTCACAGTAAAAAAAAAATTAAATAATGTAATTGATTAGCTTGATTGTTTTGCTTCTTCGAGGATTTCCAAAGCCTACTTTAAAATAAAATAGTAGAATTACAGGATGACTAGATGTCCGAAAAATTTAAAATTTTAAACCTGCATAAATACAAAACCATTCGATTAATAAATTGCCCAGAAAAAGAAGCATCTTCCGCCCACGCATATATTCAGACTGGTAAACAACATTCCAACTTCGATAGAGACCGTCTAACATTCCTATACGCAATTACACTAATATCCTAATGTAATTTGCTTAATACTACGCAATTAAACCGGTATTAGTCTAGCATGTACGTCGTGTGCTCCAATTTCCACTCGAAAAGCAGCAGACAGTGTTCTATAGCATGATCAAATTATTATATATGGCGTCGCTAGCGCCGCTAGTTGATAATAACAAGAATAACTACAATAATAATATTATTACTGTAATATGAAAGCTTCGACAAGGAAAAGGAGAATCCTTAGACCGTATGTGTGTATACGCAAACGTCATGTTCTGTACAGAAGCTCGATATGTCTACATAAAATGTTTATACAACTAGCAGGCAGACGGTTCATTTTATGTCGATGTACTGGGGCGTCAAGGGGCTTTATCTATGTTTATTTTATATCGATCATCATCATCGAAGAGTGCACTTTAAAGTAAACAAATTACATCTATCAAATCCTATGCGTTACGGTGGGATACGGAACGTATTTCGTTAAAGCTACGGCTTGAAGAGTTACATTACCGCAATATTGTGACTTACAATTAGGAACATGTTTTTAATAACGTTTGTCGTTAGAGTAGACGCTCGATACTGTGAACAAAATAAAACATTAACGATAAAAATAATACAAAAAGAAAACAAACGTGTTTTATGAGACAGCTGAAGGCGAGTTTTTCAAACAAACAAATACCACGAAAAGCTCTATAAAACCTGGACTGTTTTTATTTAAAGATGTACTTTTATTGTGTGTCTTTTGACGGCTCTTCAAAACATTTAGAGCTAGTGTGATGTGAATAACCGGGCGTCCAGTGGAAGTGATTACTCCCGAAATGATTGACAAAATCCATGATATGGTCGACGAATCAAAGTGCGCGAAATAGTTGAGGCCACAGACGTATCGCAAGGCACAGTGTTTTCAATTTTTCACGAAAAATTGGATGTCGACTAGATGGGTGCCGCGTTTGCTCTCCTCAGTGGAGAATAAACGCAATCGTGTGGTCGACTCTGAGGCTGTTTTTCTTTCTTTCTCTATCGATACATAACTATGGATGACACTCCGGAGACAAAGGAATAGCGCAAACACTAGGTTTTTTAGGACGAACGGGCCCCGAAGAATGCGAAGACGGTGAAATCGGCATCGGTTTTTTAGGATTTACCCGGAATCATCGGAATCTACACCGATTACTTGGAAATAGGACAAATAACAAATAATAACTGGAAAGTATTATCCGTCGTTATTGGACCGACTGAGTGAAGAAATCGAGAAAAAACTTACGATTTAGGGGGTCTCTGACTCCTCCTATGCATCGGACCTCACTATTTTCATATCAAATAGTAAAAATTTGTAATCCATCTCAAGCAGTTACGTAAGGGACTATTTAAGGCAAAATTAAAGCAAGTGATTCTGAGGGGGAGTATGGTGTGACGATATATTAACACGGGCTGCGAGTGTTCGGGCGTACGGTCGGGCGTAGTACTCACAGTTACACATAATTTTTTTGTTCATAGAGTATGTTGTGCTGTAGCTTGGTTTAGTTCAGATACTTTTTGTCTAATTATTTCATTCATTTGTCTTATGTTTATTCTTTTGTCTTTTTGCTTTCTACTATCTGTACAAGTTGTAATTTTTAGGCATTAAGTTAAGATATATTATGTCATATACATCCTTCTTGGGTCTTTTTGGGAAAAGCAGGGTCAGTTACTATTGTCCTTGACAAAAAGACCTTGAGATTTCCTATTTTATGTGTTTTGATTTATTATAAAACAGAAATAAATTATTATTATAGGGGCATGCTATACATTATTACCTTACAATCTAAAAATGCAGAAAAGCCGCCGCATTTCAAGAAAAAAAAAATCTTCAACCAATACAAAGCACTGTTTTACACTTCAATAGTCTCCATTGCAAGAATTGACGGATTGGTGGTTGATCATTCGCCCTTTGCACAGGATAATCCGACTTTTTTTTAATTCCTAGACTGAAAGTTTCGCTCGGAGGACAGAAATCTTCACCAAATAAGAAGACCATCACATTCATAAATGTCTACTGTGCAGAACTAGACGCCAACTGCTAATTTGGACGGTCGTTTCTCGTTGCTTATTTCCCTGTTAAGCTGTATAGGTGTGAACCTTGGTTATATAAAATCTATCATATCTCATCATCTTTTACTTCAATGGCCAGTAAAAGAATCTAAATAAATCTTCATATTTTACTTTAAATGCAATAAATAAGCATACAAAAAAGCCAATCCTTCTCAGCGACAGAGTAGGCGTTACCAAAAAATATCCTCTAAATCAAGTAAGCGTTGACGTCTGGCTACAGCCTCCTTTTTTCTCAACTTATTTTATTTTTTGCTCCGCAACGTTAACTATGAACGCTTCCAAAGCGCCATCTACAAGGAAATACCAGCACATTAAAATAGCGTGTAATCCGACACTCTATCCGTTGCTTGCCGCGCTAGCAAGCGGCCCATCCTGCGAAAACTCCATGCACAAGGCACATTTATACATGTATATACCTTTAGCGAGTTATATCCGTCCCCCTTTTTCGATATTTTTCTTTTTCTCGTTCGTCGAGTTTCATATTTTCCACGGCTAATGTTGATGGTGAAATATTATTGAGCTGTAAAGCATTTCCGTGGCTGCCTGACTTAATTTATAGACCAAAAAAGATGAAGGAAGAGGGAGACGACTTTAAATGCGGATATGTTTATGGTAAATATACACCGAGGTTCACAAATTTCGTCGCAGGTTTAGGAATGGATGAGTTCATTTTAAACGGAAATAAAATTAACAATTTATACCAAACTGTTAACGTATTAAGTAAAAAATCTATTCTTGCACTTCCTACGTGGTCTTGCCAATGTGTTTTTGACCAACACGTTGGAGATTTATCGCAAACTAAACATTTTATTCTTGCGCCGTCGTATATTAAATCCGGCAAATTTTTAATAAACTCACTCACTTTATCCGACAATGGTCGTTTCCTTGAACCACTTACCGACGACATTTTATTACGTATAACGTATATATAGCACTTCGCTAGGCTCGCGTTCATTTCAACCGGCCGCCAAACATATCCTGGATGTGTTACTACTGCAATAAGATCGCTTGCGCATATATTACGCATCACACACCCGAACGACCGCTTGCACACCGACGCCTGTGAAGCGCACGGAAAGTGACGAACTTTATTAATCATCCATTTTCGTATGTTGCATTAATGCTGACTTATTATTAGCTTTGATTTCAGCCATTTCTTTGTTTTTTTTGGTACGCTTTTGTTTTTGGCAGTTGCCGGCATTTCCGTCGTGTCTAGTAAGTACAACTTTGGATATTGAACGATCCTGGTCGGCTTGTTGGAACGTTAAAATTCTGGAAATTTGTGAAATTTTTAAGTGTAGCTTCTGCAACATTATAATTCCATACATTAGGCTCTTCTGGGATTCTACCTCCAAGCTTCCTTTCCGTTAAGAGCAGTAGCATCCACACTTCGTTTGCCTACTTCCATCTTAGGTATGTAACTTGTAGGTTTTTTTCTTTTATCTTCTTTCTTATTTTCTTTTGTTCTTTTCTTATAATTGGGTTAAATTTAAAACTTGCTTCAATCCTTCAATACACAAATACCGAAGAATTGGCAACGTAGCCGCTGGTGATTGTAATCATATTTACGTATGGTAGTGTATACATCAGCATTCTAGCGGTGTATAAAGGACTCCCCCGAGTGTCAGCTTTACGAAACTAAATTATGACGTCTGCTGTTTCGTCTCTAACATCTTTCGCTGTAGTATACGTATTTATTTATCTTTAGCCGAACTAGAAGTAGGTGTTGTATTAATAAGCGGGTCGTAGCCCTTACGGCATTCGATGCAGCGGAATTAAATTAGATTTCTAACATGTTATACGCCGGCGACAAGATATTTATCGTTATTATCCGAGAGACAGCAATATTTATGTGGTCGTTATAAAGTAATAATTTCGGATTTGTCGGAAAACAACGAATAGAACTATTACTGAATTCATGCCATTACAGTTAATCATTTTAAATGTACAGGATGTCTTGAAAAGGCTTAACCGGATGCCCTGTTGGATAGTGTAAAATAGAATCAATTGTTTATGTGCTGTGTGAAATGTCGCGATTGTTTTTCCTCATTTTATCAATGATTTCTGGCAAATAAATTGTTACTACTCTGCTATCTCCCGAAGTAATGCTTATGACATGTCAGTAGAATGAAAGAAACAAGCAACCAGTTTCTTAGAAGTATTACGAAGATGTATGAACTCTGTCGATGTTCCTTGCACCACGAGCCTGCTTTTGTGCTTGGGTTAAGTTATGCGAAATCCGTCCTTTTTCACACCTAATTGTTCATGCAAACTCGAATGTACTACAGTCTTGAATATGTTTAAGGATGCCTTTATTTCACAGTACATGCCGATCTTATTTAATCACGTTGGGCTCAGCATCGATGCTTTTTGGAACAACATCACTGATGGAAGCACGATCAAGACAAAATTCTGCAAACCAGTTATAAACAGTCTTTTCGAATAGCGCTTCATCGCTAAAAGTTGAACGGTTTAACATTGTTGGGAGATCAAGTGGAGGTGGTTACCAGAAGGCTTTTTTTTTTAAGCTCTGAGTTTTGAGTTGATTAACCGAGTCCTCTATGTTGTTGGCAATTTTAACTGACGCGAATACAGTGATCTGAATCTGGATCGCAATGCGTCGTGTGAACTACATATCCATCTTGTTCACAAGTTCGGAGTTCTGGATGATTTTCATCCTCCCCTTGAAATTGAAATATTATTCCCTTTCTCCTCGAAGTTTAAATCTCGGCCCTCTTATCTTCAACTTATTACACAAAAATATTAATATATTTAATACAATTATATCTCCCATTACGAGACAAAGGGGATTACTTGTATATCTTGTAAAAATAAGGTTTAAATTGAGTGTCCCTTTGCAAATTGTAAATATTTACAAGAACATCTTCTAATTAATGCTTGGAATACTTCGTCTGTGCTTTATCCAATGATAAAATTAAAATCCGAATTTCTTCACAGCATTGGTGAAACGCATATCAGAATTTTATGATCGAATATGTCCAAAAAAGATTTCTAAAATACCTCCCTTCCAAGTGGATAACGTGTGCATTGAGCATCATACCTTACTCTTATGGTATAATTTTCTGTCCCCTGCCGACCATCATGAATATTGCAACGTTGAGTTTCATTGCAAAAAATTCAAAATATTATATCAATTCGCCAGCTCTTCTATCCCAGATAATCTTTGGGTTCATACAGACTGGCCGTGGGCACCAGATATGTCCTTCTTATGTCGATTTACATCAGATTTTATATATATTTTTTAAGAAATCAGTTCTGAAGGGGTTAATACTACTTAAGTTCTTAAAGCAAACATCAACATCTTACAACTTACAGCACCTGTTAACCATATAATGAGAAATGCCAATAGGCAAAACCTTGATCCTTTTTTATAAGTCTACAAATTTTGGTTCGGTGGCCAAAAACAACTCGGAGAAGTAACAGCAGCTTTAACAACACAGCAACGCTGAAAGTCCTGCTGGGATTAACGCCGCTTCACATATTAAAATCTTTGAAGATTCCAACATCAATTGCCTGATGTGCAGTGGCCGGTTTATGCTTTGTCTCCTCCTTGCACCGACTAAATATCGATAATATCTTTCGCGTGGCAAGGCCAAGTACTTAGATTTAGCAAATAAAAGCACACAAAATTCCAAACGCACGGCTACGTGTGGTAGAAGGTATAGATACATCGTCTCAGGGGGAGGACAAAAAATTAAAATGTTACTGTATATTGTAAAGGACATGATCCCTATGCAATGCAATTTTAATCAGCCTTATAAGGTGATCATCGAAAGCCGTATTGGGTGGGCATCCGGGCAGCCTGAAAGCAAGCCTGGCATGGTACATGGACGGTTCAAGAACAGAAGATGTTGGAACAAGTATATGCATTAGTGGGGCTAACTACCACCTTAAAGTGCTTACGCAACTCCACGCGAACGAGATATCTGCTTTGAACTTGGGCCTCATAAAGAACTTCGAGGCGCAACCATCACTATATTCGGTAACAGTAAGGCAGTTCTAAAGGCTATCAAAGCCTACTCGTAAGAATCTGGTATGATTCGGGAATGTATACACAATTTAAGGCAATTGGGACACAAAAACGACGTTACTTTGCGATGGGTCCCAAGCCATAAAGAGATCGAAGGTAATGAAAAGGCAGACAAGTTGGCTAGAGAAGCACCGAATATGCCCTTCATCGGTCCCAACCCCTTCTGTGAGCCAAAAGAGCCACATAAAACAAATATGTGCCATTGTACAATGATACTAATAAGTCTATAGATGCATTACTTTTACTTACCTGCAATTATTTACCCTTCTTTTGTTCTCTCTAAAGATTTATTATTGTAGGCAACTTATATTTTTTATTATTTAATTATGTCTATAAGTTTGTCTTGTAATTGAGTTTGAGTCCCCAGAACTGGACTGGATTCAATTCAATGTGTAGTTCCATGATAGGAAGGGGCTGAAAATTGCAAAAAGTTTCTCTTTGAATTACATTTAATAGAAACCTGCATACTCTAAAATGCGAGGCACGCAGATCAATGTCAGCAAATATTTTGATGGATAATTTCTTCATTTGTCTAATATGCACGAAAACTACCTGCAATTTAACTCGACCCTTGTTTTAAGACGCCCTGTATTCGTTGTGAATGTAATGGGCCATATATGCCCTGAGCCAGGTCAAGCGATTACTATCTACCAATCTATAACGGCGTTTTTGATTCTCCCGCTAACCCCAAAGTTATTGAAGTGCAGGCAGAAGGTGTAGGTCCGGTTATTAGAAACGGACCCTCGCCGATTATGTTGTGATTACTGACCCTAAACCGACAATATTGTGCAACTTAACGGCAACCTAATGGCCTGTCAATAAACTAATTGCGTCGTTTCCTACCATTTATAACATAAAGCTGAAGGTTTAATGGTTATGAGAGTGAAAATTTACTTTAGAAGCTTTAGTTATAGTAATATTGTAATAAATAAATTAGAATCCCTTCTATCGTATTTTTTACATCTAAAGATCATCAGACCCCGCTTGATGTTTCTTCTTTAATTATTCGTTACCAATAAACAACGATTGCCACCAATAAACAACGATGGCAACAAAATTGCACAACCATCAAAACCATGATAGACGAGCTGTGTCAATATGGAACTACCATGTTTCTAGCATGTAACGCCGAAAGATTAATAGAATAATAAACTAGAAACGAGTCAATCAATGCATAATACTGCGTTGTGTTTCGAAGTGCTGCGACGTTTTGACAGCATCCCCTGGAATTTCGCTAATGGACATTTCAAATTTTAATCCTGTTCTAGCGCTGATACTGAAATTCGGTGTTCAATGGCGTTACCCGAAAAAAAAAATAGAAGAGGAGCTAGATTTACTGACTAATAATTTTGAAATATGGTTTAGTGTGATATAAACGGAAAAATCGCAAAATAAGTTGGTGAATGTGAATAAAGTTCGTAAAATGCATGTTTTGTTTCAATTCGACGTGTATCCAATAAAGTACATTTACTGGTATTGATAGGGCTTCCCAAAAAGGGGATTCTTTTCACCTGTAGAATGCCGTTCCCCCTACGTCACAAAGTAATTAAGAGATAGAATTCTTAACAAATCATCGGCGATAATCAGCCTTTAACCTGCCGTCTGTCTGTCTGCCAAACTGTCTGACGAGGCTCAATTTAGAAGAGATGGAATGAGCAGAATCTCCACGTTAAAGAATATCATCGTCTCCAATGCGTTTTAGTATTAATGTAAATAGGTAGGCTAGGGGGTTACGGGACCAGTTCAAGGACACCAGAAGGGTGTCCCACGATTTTATGCCGTCAGCAATTAACTTTCGCCTCTTTCAAGGCCTGGATATCCGGTCTGTAACAGCTTCAACGACTCTAGGTCTTTCGAGCGGTTTCAATAAGAACAGTCGAAGAGCTATTTAAAGCTATATTTGAGTTGTTCGAAGCCGGAAGCTGTAATCTCGACTGAGGTGCGCACCTCCTTGCATGAAGTTATGCAATACTCCTTATACTAGTCACCTCTTACAAGCTCCGCTAGCTTAATGCATGGGGTTGGAATTATTCGTTGGTCCCACGTTGATTGTATTCAGTACCTAGATCATTAAAGTAAGCTTTACTTATTTTCATCCATACAAATTGAAGCTCGTACCACCCTCGAAAGTTCATGCTCAGAGTGGTCGATTTTATCTGATAATAAGCTGTTACCGCGGCAGGAATTAACAAAATATTGTATAACGAGTTTAGAATTTAACCCGCAAAATTTTGATCCTTGGCCAGTTGATGGACAGGTAAAAAACGCAGAAAAAGCCATAATCTTATCCTTTATTACAAATCGCCAAATTTTCGGTTGAACTATGTCACCTTCTTCAGGGCATACATCGGAATGTTCTAGAATTGGCTAAAATTGGTATCTCTATTAAGCTGGCGTAGCCACTTCGTAAACCCACCAACAAACCAGTTGCATATTTTGTTGCTAATTTGTTACCCAAAGACGAAAGTTGCTCCAGCCGTTTTCGAAGAATAATGACTGTAACTTTCGACTCACTGCAAATATCAATAGGGACTAAGCGGTATATTTTGTTGCTAATTTGTTGCCCGAGAATTGATTTTGTTGCTCCAGCAACAAAATATGCCATTTAGTTCGTATTGGTATCTGTAGTGAGTCAAAAGTTACAGTGAGTGACTAAGCTAGCTTGATACGCTAGCGCAGCCATTGTTTCTCGGAAATGGCCGTAGCAATAAAATCAATTCTTGGACAAATTAGCAACAAATTAACAACAAAATATGCAATTGGCTTGGTGATTGATGGACTTATGAAGTGGCTACGCAAGCTTAATAGACATAGACAGCTATTTTATTAACTAAGTTGCGGTGTTCCTCAAGGATCAGTTTTGGCTCCAACGCTCATAATTTAACGTAAACACATTGCTCTTTGTCACAATATGCAGACTATACCGGTTGTATAGTTTTAAATATTGCTGGTGCAATAGTAAGTCCTTTAGCAATGCTTGGCTTTACATTTGTAAAATCATCGCTTAAATAATTAGTAGAAACAGCGATATCTACAGCAACATACAAATACGAGTCTGTCTACTACGCTCATTTTTTTCTAACTTAAAACCAATGTAAATATTGGACTTTTTCCAGCATATATCCAAAGCTGTATAATAAAGGAATTTCCACCAGATACGTCCTCTAAATAATTTTACATTTCTCCAATCCTCCTCGGCCGTAAACTCCTCCATATATTCGCTCGATATCACCTAATAAAACAACCGCAGATTTCTGCCGCTACAACCGTCGCCGCGTACCACAGCCTAAGACCCTAAAGACCTTCCCGCAGAACTCTCCACGCCGAATGGACTATCCTGGGACGTCCTTCAAACAACATCGGTCCCCTTTTATCCTAGGATCGCCTCTCGTAAAATTTGCACGATTTCGACACGCAGTAAAACGCAATAAATGAACTGACCGTCCCCTAGGAAATTGCTTCGGAGACCCCGCCGCCTACCAGGGAAGGATTCGGTCAACTTTACTCGGGTTGTCCGTATATGCGACTGCCTACGTGCATGTGTTCTGGTGTAAAGGTGGATGGGATACGACGTCAGCGGCGGTCGGCCTTGTAGATTATTAATCTCAATTAGAATCGCGGCGTTAATGAGTAATTTAGAATTTTAATTGGTTATTTCCTGGGCCAATGGTACGGCGTAGAATCATTTTCGCTAACCGACGTCAAGGTGTGCTGTTTTACGGTTTGATAATTTTGGGGGGAAGGTAATTGAGAAGAAGCGCGAAAAGGGGGTTGGAATTGAGGTTGTAGGTGTACTTGGTGTTTTTTTAGGCGATTTTGATGACGTTGGCTTATAGTTTATTGATTTTGGTCGGAAATTTTCTAAGAGAAAAGCTGCGCTAACATTTGAGAGATACCCATGCAAGTTACTATAAAAGTAAACTTAACACCTTCAATCTTACCATTTCTAATATGAAGAACGAAACAAATTTTTGCCAATTAAAATCAAACGTGTTCCGGATTTGGACCGTGGAACATATATCCGAAGGCTAGAGGCTGACTATTAACTCACCCTGCATATTTTTTTATTTACCTCTTCTAAAATTAAAATACTCCAATTCACTCATTTCAACCATATAATCTACACCCTTCTCCACTTCTTAGTCTCTTCTAAATACATTTCTTTCCTCCAACTGTACACACGCATCCATCCAACATATACGCAGTCTTTTCTTTTTTCTTTTCCATTTTACATGTCATCCTGTCATCCTCGTACATTCTAGTCGCGTTAATGAATAACCACAGGAACGTTTCTGGATGTCATCGTCTAACAGAAGAAGCATTGATTAATCGCCTTGCGGTGCCGTGGATACAAGATCTTAGACGTGTTAGACTTTCGGCGTCTCGTATTTAATTGTCTGTTACGTTGCGGGCGTCGTCTTCTTCTTCTATTTTCGGGATCTTTCGTCGGCCGCTATAGAAAGAGGGTTCTAATAACACTCATAATGCTAAGGATGCTGTCTCTGGTGAATTGTTCAAGTTGAGAGTATTTGAAAGGGTTTAGACGTTAGGTATGGTGAATTTGAAAGTAATTTGGAGAGTAATTGAGAATTAATTTATCTGCTTATAGAGATGGTTGGTGGGAAGTGGGGTAAATGTTAATGTTTAATTGCAGTACCTACCTGTTAAATATAGAGAAAATAGTATCCTTAATTCTAGTTTTTCGGCCGAAAATGTTTGTAACTGATCTTCAAGAAATCCGGGGATACATTGGAGGATGTCTATAAGTCTATAAGTTGCCAATAAACTGAAGTTAAAAAAAAATAGAACCGAGACCTTAACATTGGCAGTTTTTTTTTTATCGACAAGTATTAGTATAGCTTTTAAAGGTCAATATATAAACGTACGTTTTAATTCGCGAAATACACACAAAAATCTCCTGGACAATCCAAAAGATAAACCGGACATGAAGTAAAGGTCGAGAATGTATAAAATTGCATGATGTGACTGTGATAAAGCCTATATTGGTCAAACGAAAAGAACGATAGGCACCAGACACAATGAGTACATTAGGTACTACACTTACTGGCGGATAGAATCGTCAAGGGTAGCACGACCCATAAACGAAACCGGCCATAATATTAAATTACAAAGCCTGAAATTGATTAAGATCGTAACTTTGTGGTGTGAACTAGACGTTTACGAAGCTATTTAGATAAAAAGACACACAAATTTGATAAGGAGAGAGGACGGCCCGTCGTCATATTCAAATCTGTTCAATTTATTAGGGTAAGGCAGATATGTTAGAATAAATAGATTCTTTTCTCACATCATTCGGTCAAACTGTTGATACTGGGTTGAGTGTAGGCTTTCACGACCGTAATCCATAGTAGAAATGTCTTTCGGGTGATGTGTAGTTAATATTTTACTTGACGTCGGCGAAACTCGGTCAGCGAAACGTCAAGTAAAATATTAACTACACGACATCACCCGAAAGACATTTCTACTACGGTTGATAATGGGTTTACACGCATCCTCCAGACGGTTATTGCGGATTAATTAAACTTATATGGTGCGGAGTGTGCCAATACTCTAGTGTTGATATACACATAAAATATTCGAGATTGTATCTCATTACATCATCTCCTTACTTCCGCAACATCTCCTTCGTGTTTCGCTCAGAATTGAAAACACGATATACCCCCACGACTATCCACTGAGATAGCTTCATATACAAATGATACACGCGCACCTAAGAAAGAAAAAACGAAGAAACTGCACCAGACGTACGCCCAGATTTATACCACGGCACCATATGCCCTTAAGTGCGACGCATCTTGCGTAGCAACGCACACCGCCCCGGCATCAATCAAAGAACGCTGTCAACACTTCCGGCTGTCGAAAAATGCGCCGCTGCTATCGCTAACTAGATCCAGACGACCGGCAAGCGACTATCGCGACAGTAAATTGTTACAGGACTCACGTGCGTATGCTTAGGTGATGTAGAATGCGTGGGTAGGAATGGGTGTGCATGGCCCGTTTTTTTTTTGAGGTTTTGCGTTTCCGTAGACGGTAAGTCTTTAAGATAAAATGTTTGGTTGTTGACGTATTACGCAGAATCTGGACTGCGGAATACATGTGTTTATCCAAGACTAACGTCAGAATTCTTTAATGAATTTGTTGTATGTTTAAAGGGTAATATTTTGTGATCCATCATCCAACATCCTTTCGCTATAGCGACATATTTTGCGAAATGTCACTTTAACATTGAAAATGGTTATGAGTAATGTTCCAATCACCACTTTCCGTGCGCTTCACGCTAAAACTAGACAGACTTGTGCTTATTCGTCTCACGAGAATGGGTTCGTGTTGCCTACTGGTTTTCCCGAGAGTCGACAAAACACGAATCTGTTTAGTCTCCGCTAATATCGTGAAGCGCACGGAAAGTGGCGAACTTTAATTATGAGTTCGTATATTAGACAAAGTTTTGAGATTTTCAGCAAGCCGGTGTACATACATACTGTCCCCGAATAGCTGAAACGACTTTTGTAAAAGATGAATAATTTTCGATCTAAATTTATCATTTTTGAGGGTTTAGTCCTGGTTAAAAATTAAATTCTAACATATTCTCATTGTTTGAGAAATAAACCGGCCTTGCCAGTGATGGGAAAACTATTTTCCTCGCAGGCAAAGCAGCTTTTCCGTTCATAGTAGTTCGAAGCAAAGTAGTTCAAAATGAAAAGCTATGGCCGTATGCAAGCTATTGGTAAACTATTTGTTTCGCCTTTCTCCAAACAAAAAAATCCATTATTGTAAGATGTGGGGATCTATATGGCCAAAATGTTACGCTTATTCCCCATATTCCACCGAACTTATGATTTATTTAGCCAATCAGTAACTATTTGTGTGGAATGGGCAAGGCAGTCGTCCTCTTGAAAGCAATGCGAGTGTGGAATGTTTAAGGAAGCTCGTCAAAAACCTGTCCAAAGTTTGTGAGTGATTTTGATGATTCCTTCCTTCAATACATTAATTTCCAGCTCGATTAACACGCCACACCAAACATTAACTCTTCTAAAAATACTGCTTTGTTGCATTAATTACGTAATGAAGACCATTTGTGATAACAGTGCGTTCGTCAGAAAAAATTATTTAGTTTTTAAAACTTACCTTCCTCCAAAGTGGGGCACAATTTGGCTTATATTCCGTTTGGTTCTGTTAGATCGCAAGGTCGCTGACAAAACCAGAAGTAATGGAAAGCATCTAATGTGAGGCTAAATAAAATAAATAGAATGGTTACCTAAACAGTAAATTTTGTCTAAGAAATGTTAAAAAATACATAAGTAAAACCACTCACAGCAAAAGTAACGTGAGGAGAGAGAACCCTAACCAACGGACATGTTTCTGGCTACCTGGCGCCATCAGTACCCACATCGCTGTTTGCCTTTCGGCTTATATCACCCTTCTTCAAGAACGACGAGTCAGGCGTGTCTCCTAGCGCTACTTAGTGCCTAAAGATACAAGTGCTTGCCGTCCAAAGGAGATAGGTACACCTAGCTCGTCGTTCTTGAAAGAGGGCGCACAGTTCCTTGACTTCAAGAAATCATTCTTTTGCACCTGATATCAAACTTATCCATTCTTTGAAAAAAAAAATATTTAAAAAAAACACTATTTTATTTTGAAACAAATAACATCTTCATATTTACTTATATCAAAGAAATATTCCTTTCCTTTTTTTTTCATTTCCTTAATGAAATAACGCAAAAAAATGTTTCATTCAAACAATCCTCTTTTTCAACATCGACTAAAGTACTAACGTTTATTTCATTTTCCAATGTGTAAATTGTATAAACACCAAATGTAAAACATAGCCGTATTCGCAAAAGAAAACCGACTTAAAGGACCTCTCGTCTTTTCACCAAACTCCTAAGTAGTAACCATTTTTTCCACGATACATTAATATCTTCGTAATGGTCCTATGCATGGCACTATCACTACCGCTACCTTTCACTTAATATACGCTCGTTATGACGTATAATTAATTATAATTACGGCGAAGACAGACTCCGCAGGGTACAGCGGAAGATAGCGACACGCTAAACCGTCGTCGCGGAAGATTGTTATTTATTCCCATGACATCTGGGATAGGTTCGCGTCGGCTATAAATAGACGCGTCCTGCCAACGCCAGATCCGCTGAAGCACCAGAACAGACAACGCGATGCCGAGAAACTATACTGCTGGGAGAAGCGCGGCCCGCGTAAAACAAACACCAACGAGTCGATTGTAAATTCACCCAGCCGAATGTAACGCGGCGGTTACACCGTTTTAGCTGTGTAAGCAGGGGATGTTGGACAAGTATGCATGTGTGGATCATTGCACTATTAACCTAAACTAATCCATTTTAGCACTGAATTTATTAAGGAGTACACCGAGAAAAAGAAATGTTGTACTGACTACGGAGGAGTTAACTGAAGACATTTTTCTTTTTGATCGTAGATCAGTTCTCATACAACTAGTGAAAAGAAGTGGTAAACATGATTAAAATATCCTAATTAACTCAACATAAAACGTTAAAATGTAGACTGGCGGAATACAAAATCAAAATTAAAGCAAGAGTTTCAAATTATTATTAGCTGAATGTTATTTTAATATTGAAATCTTTGTAATTTCAATGTTTACTGAACACTATGGGTCCAGAAAAAATGCCAAACTCCTCGTTTGTTCTTCCTTTCTTTTTTTTTTCTTTTTCTTTTAGTGTTGTTAACATTACCTTCAGGGGTGCAAAATTGTCTTGCAAATAATTAAAAGGCAAAGTTTTAGATAACCTTCGCTCGAGTACATGTACCAGCTCAAATTCTGCTGGGCGAAGGTCCTATTTGGTAAATTCTATTGAAATAACTACATCCCCAAATGAGCTTGGCTAGTCTGCAGTATTAACAGTAAAGCCTAAAACTGTTAATTTCAAACTTCCACGTCCTAAATCTCTTAATTGTTTAGTACAATGTCTTGCCACTAAATTACATAAGTTGGAGATGGTACTTCTAGAAAAGAAAAAAAATATTAGCGCTGTGGTGGCACATTTACTGTTTCATGTGATTTTAACAACAATTATTTTTATTCTACCTTTTAATCTCGTAAGTGCTAACTTAACAAACATTACCTGTTTAAACATGTAATTTTTGTTAAAAAAAAGAAAAAAATAACAGAAGCAAAGACAAACAAAAAGAAAAAAAGTAATAGTAGCCTTATAAACAAAGATAAAACCAAACGCATAGAAAAGATGAAAAGGAAGAACAAAGAGAAGTTTTATATTTTTATTTTATCTATAAACTATTAGTGGACTTATAAATCTCCTCTTTGTGCCTCCTTTTCCTCCTTTTCTCCTTTCCTTTTTTGTTTTTACTTTTTGCCTATTTTTCTGTTGTTTGTTGTTTTTCCTTTTATTTTTTCCCTTGCATTTTAAAGTGGGATTAAATAAAATACATAAAATTGGACAAAAGCAACACATTCAACTATATTAATTCAACAAAAACTCAGAAATAAGCATAAATCCTTTGCAAGACGCGCTTAAACTTTCAGGGTGAATTCAGTGATGATAACATTACGCCATATCAAGAAAAAGCGAAATGTGATTATTTTACTCTTAACTATAATTGTTAAATACACCTACACTAAAAATTCTATTCATATCTATGCGTTAGGGTAACTTTTTTAACGCACTGTATGTATTTGAGTTGATGTTGGGGCTATTTCCTCCGTTTGTTGGATTTTTAAACACTGGACAATACCCGCATTTCGACAAGGTCAAGATTTGAGTGGCCAGATGCCTATATGACAGAGCCATGCAGATATGTTCGGAAGAACGGGACAGAAAAGAAGAAAAAAATTCATAACCAACATCTTAAAAAGAAACGAATATCCCAACTACGCATTAGCCAAAGCAAGGGACAGCGACACAAGAACTAATTTTTCATTATTTTTCTTTATTTGCTTAAAAACTATGAGCTTGGCAAGAAACATTCCTTATCAGGGCTACTCTGAAAACGACAGAGTGATTGTCTATCGAAACGTCGGATTCTAAAAATCCAACAAACGGAGGAAATAGCCCCAACATCAACTCAAATATTAATAATCCTTCGTCAACAAGATCACGTTATGAGCACTAAATGTAGTCCTATATTCAAAGCCAACTCATACAGTAATTCAAAAAAGAAAAAAAATGTCAGTTTTCTGACCAATGTGGTCAATAGAAAGAAAATCTTCAAATTAGGATCTATTGAGGTATTTATATTCTTTTGTACCTATTTCCGAATTAGTAATAGCTGGTTTTCTGAACAATCTAGCATCTTCCAAATAGGTTCAAGATTTAAAACAGAGTCTAATAGCACAATCTGGGGCAATCCTAATAATTCTGGAAAAGTTTCTGATCTAGCAAATAAAAACCAAAACACGTGAATTCACAATTTAGTTGTTAACAGGTAAACATAAACAGCAATTTGTACTTTGGCGTCAAACCGGAAAACATAGCATTATGTGGCTGCCAATCATTTTCAAAACCTCCTTCAACTTTATAAACTGCCAAAATCGTCAGCTTCTTTGGAATAGATTTTCGGTGTAAATGGACATGAAAAAGAAGGACCATGTGATGGGGTCAGAGGTCTGCCACTAAATACTGCCAATCTAACGCTGTAATGCGAGCTATTCAGATTACAGTAAACTTTGTCCACTATTTTACTGCAAGTGCATTGACACTTTTATGCAAGACAAGTTGAAGATTTTCGACCTGAAAAATTGGACGAGGCCAAAAACGTCATATATGCATTTATGATGGAAACAGGCTCTTTATTTTATCAACAGTAAGAAGTATTACATTTAGCGAGAGTGAGGATGTGGCAACCGCTAAACCATAATACACAATTTTCAATGTTTGTGGCTTGCGTGTATTCATAGAATGTTATATCTCGCAATTCATAGACAATCATTTTAGTTATTTTAACGAAATAACCAAGTCGCAGTTGCACGCCATTCTGCAATCATTCTTCAGCCAAAATAACCGCATAAACTCACTAGATATCCATGCATGAAGCGGATGAAACGGTAACGGCCAACCGGAGCCGTCTACATTTCCTTCTAATGCATACAAAGTGCATCTTACGGCGGTCGTAGGAGCCCGCGAATCTGCCGCACGCGGACGAGAAAATTACCGATTTAGTTCACTTAGTATATTTCAGATGGAATCTAAAATCCAACCGGGTTCGTAGACGGGCCAACAATGTAAGAAGATATGCAAATGTAATCGGGATATAAGTAGGTTGAGGATATTTCCTAAAATAATCTCTCGCTTTCGGAAGATATCTCGGCGTTTATTCCGTAGTATTTTTAGAGTTGTTTGCAATAATTTTGTTTTTCGCTTGAATTTCTTAAAAATGATAAATTTGGGGTCTTTTGGTTTTGAACAAAGTGGATTATTTGCGTCTTCTCGGAAGTTATCTGCCAAATTGTAGTTAAAATATTGTTCTGGAAATAGGCATTTACGAATGTAACGGCCTCCTCCTTGGATGAAAATCTCATTCATCCGACGGAATCTTTAAGTGTGGAGAACAACTGCTGGAGGCGAGATCTGCTGAATAGGGTGGATGGTGTACTGATTGGAACCCCAATTATTGAATTTGTACTACGACAACCACTAAAGTGTGAGACGGTGGGATAAAACTTTCTTGTTCTTCAGGCGCGGCTGTTTTTCGGCAATTTCTGCCCTCAGCTTGATAGATAATGACGCGTAATATGTCTCCGTTATTGTTTTCTTTTTTCAAAATAGTCGATTAACGCAACTCCATAACTGTCCTAAGAAAAAACAGTCGCTATCATCTCCCTCGCCTCATCGCCTTTTTCGGAACCAAAACATGGATTCTCGTTCCAAAGTGACCAACTGCGGCACCCAATGTGCAGTTAGCATTTTCCGATTCAAAGATACACGAATTGGGGTTCGAATCGATAAATTACCCACCCTAGCAGTTTACGTTAGAATAAACTTGTTTGATATAACTCGAAACATACATTTTTCTTAAGAAAAAGCATTTTTTTTTACTCAGAATCTATAAAATTCTTTGCTTCTATTTCAATCTCGTATACAACCTCCCGCCTAAACAGCGGCTCCCTGCACGAACTACAAAGGCTTCCAATAAAAATACCGGGCTGACGGGGAAACATCAAAACAAGCAATTATATCCGAATTCATTATCACCCACAAGATTTTATGGTTAGGCGCGAGTTTCCGCCGTAATATATATGTCCGTATTTATGTAATGGTATATTTTGAAACTGTTGCAACAGTTGCAACAGCTCTTCACCCTGCAAGCGTTGCGTGTCTCAAAATTTATGCCTCCGCTTGAAAATACAAGCGAAAAAAAGATGGGATTATGTACCTATGCGTGGATATCGAATAAACTGTAGTATACGCATATAAAATAAGCTTTTAAAGCCATGCGCTGTGCTCCGTTGAAAAGGATATGGCTATAATTTTTATACGCTTACACGTGCATGGTGATAGGCTGGTTATATTTTGTGTTTAAAAATAAGATTTCTTTCTCAAAACGAATAATAAGAAAGGAGTTATTTTTTCATTTAATGTTAGAAAACAACAAACATATAACGAAGAACTGTTCGGACCAAGGTAAGAGTGCAAAAGGAGCCACTATAATCGTATTATAATAAATAGAATAACAGATGCAGTACCGTACACTACTTGCTGCACTTCATACGTGAGGCCTGCATAAAGTCATTTTTGAAAACAAATATGGAGTTTCCCCAGTTTCACTCAGCTTTACTACAAAATTAAGGAATTTCTCACCAATAGCGGAACATGCGACTTAGCTTGAGGTCTATCTTCTTCCGGAAGAAACAAAAACCAAAATTAATATTGTTTGATGTGTCTCGATTTTTTATTTTATTTTATTTCGAGAATGTGAACTGGCTTGATTATGGCAAGAGTAGAATGTTATTTGCGATCAAAATCGTGAATCAGAAAGTTATTGTTGACAATAATGATGTGGAATTGAAGGAATTGGTTGACTGTCATATGTTTTATGAAAATGATTTGGTACTGATGAATTAGAAGCAAATTTTGGAGTTCTCTTGAAATTCCGCACTGCCTTTTGTGAATGTTACCATCCCAATTTATTGGTTGCAAATTCTAATTTTTTTTTCTACGGTTACAGGTTCTCCTAAGCATATATTGCTGTATCGGCTTCTGTTTATACCAGAAATTTAAAATTTTGCCAATAATATCGCTGGTTCCCTCCAGCAACTGATTAATCATGTTATTAAACAATCTTGCTTTGATATTTCAAGTGATAAATAAGTTTCACACAGAGTGGTTTCTACAACCTTGCACAAGCTTACAACAAACGATAAAACATTCACCAAAGCTCCATAATTTGGAATGAATTTTAAAATTTTTTAATCCTTCAATGTTCTTCTGTATTGTAACTAATTTGCACATCATACCATCATTTAATTCAAATCGAGCGGTTACAAGCGAAAAGCCGGTATAACCACGCAGATAGGCACCTCCTTTCCACCGAAGGGAACATTATATCGTCCGCCAAGGGAGACCGAAACAAACCTGACCCGTCGGCACCATAACCACGACGAAAGATCGCCAGAAATATTACCGAATAGATTAGATAATGGTTTTATTTGTGAGTTAACGCCGGAGAGGCCGCTACGGTCGCTTCTATATAGGGATGGGGAGACGCTAGAAAGAAGGAAGACGGAAGATGCACACAAAAGGGAGAACTGCGAGATCGGCTGGATGGTCGTGGTGCAACGTTTTAGAACACGTTGCCGCAAAGCCAGCTAAAGCGGAAGCTATTAAAAGGACTTTGAATGTTGATTTAAGACAACGTCGACTTTATTTTACTATTTCTGAAACCCTCGTCGTCAGAGGCAAAGGCGTGCCGCGGAAAAAATATGGGCATATCGTAAATTTTTCGGGTTTATTTGAGGAAGCTTTAGCTGGGATGTATTTGAAGTGGAGTATGCTGTTGTGACGATAAATTGGAGAGGATTTATTGATCTTCTGTGTTAAAAGCGAACTTCGAAAAGGGTTTTCATGTATTTACTACTTAGGAAGTATTTAATTTTTTACTTAGAGGAAGTCATA
>LR737389.1:5367164-5398557 GCA_902655005.2 Marronus borbonicus | reverse complement strand
GCCATTGTTGATGTGTGTTGGAAGTAGCCTTTGGACGGCCACAATTCAAGACTTCGACGATCCACGTTTTCTGACGTGCCAACCAAACGACCACAACCTTGCCGGCAACGCATTGAAGGGATCGGCGACCTCGCATTTGAATGTACTATGCATTTGAAAACCGTCTGATTCTATTGCCCCATCCTGTATAATTGTATGTCAATGTAAATTTACTGGCCACCAACATAATGTAACGCCGCTCGATTACTTTATTTGAGATTACATAAAGGAAAAGGTGTAAACAGGTCCAGCGACCACAAGAACTAGATATCTTAGCTTAATAGAAAGGAACCAATTTCAAAAGAGGAAAGACTATTTATTTGGTAAGTGGGGCAAAATTAAATTTCCTCTTTTTCAACAAAGAAACGTTGCCTACTCCTATTTAAAAATTCTCGAAATTTGAATTATTCAACAATAACAGAAGAATTGCAGCAATGTTTGTACTACGACTGTTAAGCGACGAGGCTGACAGTATGGCAGTGTTAGCCACCTAGATCTTAGAGCCTTGATGCAGGTAATTAAATGGGCAACCATATACTTGAATGCTTCCGCATTCAAATAATAAGCCCACATGGCCTAAAAGCGCTGTGATATTCAACTACACCCCCTCGCAACCCTTGATTTTTTTTACTAAGAAACGACCAGAAACAATGTCGCAGAGAACAGCTTTAAAGGTGGCGAAAATTGGATTTATGAGTATGATATATCAACCAAACAAGGGCCATCATAATGAGTTAATATTACTGATCTGTTTTTTTTTTTTGTATTGATGGGTTTATCCTCGAAGGTTTCGTAGATTTAGGTTAGACCATTAATACAGAGTTCTACCGTCACGTCCTAAGATTGCCAAGAGAAGATATGAAAAGGAAATGGTCAGAAAAGTAGTGCAGGATCGATCACACCGCTTTCCTCGCACAGCAGATTTAGCGAAACACAACATGGTCATTGTTGTTCATTCACCATACTCCTGGCTCTTTACGACTTTTTCCCTTTCCAAAGGCGAACATCGAAAAAGGCATGAGAAAATTGGACTAGGAAGGATTGAAGCTGCATTGTACAGCTTTTTATTGAACTACAACATATTTATTTTAGCGATAGCGTTGTCAAACGATGGTAAAAATTTTATTTTCAAAAAATCTGGCAACTCTGTAGTATTTGTATTGGTACAATCCCCTTGCTAGGAAATTATTTTCATATACCTCCAAAATACATTGAATATATTCAAACATGGCCGTAAGGGTTCTCTTACCAGATACACAGACAAAAGTCAGTCTTTTTTTTTTGATAAATTAGAAAGTGATAACAGACATATAGATCGGTGATCTTCATTTTTTTGCGAATCCTCTATCTTATGTAGAGACCTGACAATTGCGGACTTCAAATCTGGGGGAAAGACACCAGCAAATAACGACTGATTTATGATGTCACACTATGGACCACCAATAATATTGAAAGAGCTGTAAATTAATTTAAAATGATCGATACCACCGGAATTTTTCTTTTTTAATTAATTCTGCAGTGTGAAGATTCTTAATAAAATAACGTTGCAATCAATTGGTACCTTCAGAAATTATCCTAGGTTTAACCGCATCTTAAATTTAAGTTGCAGTGTTGGAAATTATCTTGGAAAATTCGTAGTCGCTATACGTTAGTTTGACACACCCTCTATGGTCCATGAATCTAAACAACATCATATTTCGCTTCTATTGCTTCGCACAAAAACAATCCGCAACTCAATCAAAACTTTTCGTACATAATCCTCAATCCTAGCAAGCGCAGACTATGAATAAACGAAAACGTACCCTCCTAACTCCTCCCAACACCTATCCTTTTCACCAGTGTATTAAGCCATGTAATTTCCATGCGATCGCAATATTCATCGCGACGATATCAAACTCGTCGGCTAGGTGTATTTCCAAGTAGGAATAGGTGTGTGCAATGCGGTAACGGAGGCTCCTTTCCAGGCGTCAACCTGGCAAGCTAGCGAGGTGCAAACAACTTCAATTACAAAGCCGACGCCGCCATCCCGTCCCCCCTTGGGTGAATATTTACCCTTTTGTGTCGCTAAACCATAACGGCGAAGGCCTTGTGTAACCGAACCAAAATTGTAGTTATCAAACTGAAAACAAAGTATTAGACGCAGAGACTCCGAAACTTATATCACAATACTGGTTGAATTAACGGTAGGTGGTGCTCGCGTGTTGAGGTGAATGCATATTTTCTAGATGATTTGGGTTGGGTTACACCAGAAGATGGATACAAGCGCGGTTATATTTTCTATAAAGGTGTGGTTGTATGCCTTTTCATTTCCTTCGATCCTTTGGTGGCTTGGGATCCATCTCAAAGTAATGTAGTTATTGCGTCCTCATTGCCTTAGATTGTCTACACATTCGTGTATTAGACCAGGCCTTAATAGACTGCCGCTGAATATATTCATACTTCTTCTGTTCTGAAAATTCAGCCCTGGCTAGAAAACCGTCCCAGAATCCAAGAATAGAACGATTATCTACGTCCAAAAAGTATACCTTCAACAAATCTAGCAAGGTCTTACTAGACATAGCCAAATCCTTGAACAATTGTGTGAATATTGATGTCACCAAGTTGAACTTGAAACAGTTCCAGTTTCTGCCAGAAACTCGTCGAAGAATTGATCTTGTTTCTTTGTAGTGACAGATTTATACCATTAACCTCACTAAAAAGATCATCCAAATATAGCAGCATATTTTTTTTTCTCAACATTGTTGAGCCTTGTCAGTCTATATATTTTTCGCTGCGACGCTTCCATATCTTTAATCCGTCCAAATAGTAGTTTGCATCTTGTTTCGCAAAATAGGCGCTTAGGTAAGTGTCTGTCCTCTGAGCGAAACTTTCGGTTTAAGAAACAGAAGAACTCGCTGGAGCCAGATTTCTGCCTCCAACTTGTGAAATAATGATGCATAACATGCCCCTTATTTTTTCAAGATAGTCGATTAACGCAACTCTATGACTATGCCAAAGAAACGGTCGCCATCACTTTCCCAGGCGATGGTAGATTCTTGGCATTTTCAGAGCCGATTAACCTTTCGCAGTCCATTGCTTTGATTTTCCCTTGGCTTCAGCAGTCTACTGGTGTATCCACGTTTATTCTGCAATTCTTGTTACGGCAATTGACACAAAAACTCCGACTTATTTCGCTTGGAAATGTTCCTTCGAATACATTTTTAGTCCTAAGTTGTGTGGTTAACTTTTTCATGCCTAAATCTTCAGTCAATACGTTCTTTCGAGATGCCCACAGACTCTGCTACCTCTCTAGCCTTAATTCAGCGGTCGTCTAACACCATTTGGTGAACTTTTCCAATGTAACAAGCAGTAGAGGCAGTTTTTGACCGCCCCGAACATTCATCGTCGACCAAGTTGGTTCAACCACATTTAAACTCATCTGTCCGAAATTTCACTGTTGTAAATGGAGCTCCCATAAATAACATTCATCTCGGCTTTAATCTGCGTAGGCGTATTGCCTTTCGAATGCAAGAATTTAACGACGATATTCGATTTTTTCCAATTTTACGGTAACGCCTCATCTTCCTACTGAGGCTTGAAACCTTTCAGATTACCTTCGTAGATCTGAAGGTAGTGTCTTAAGGGCTAAAGCGGTTCAGTCTACTATGCATTGATAAAATCCCATATTGAGTGTACAAAGGTTACGAAACTAAAACGAACTTCCAGTATCGGAGGTTCGGTACTCTTACTGACTTTGACCATTTCAAATTATTTTCCTCAATTAAGTGCTGTTTGAGAGATATCTTCGCCACTTAGTGGCGATGGTGATGGATAAAGATTTAATCCTCTTATAAAAATTTAATCAAAAGCTTAAATATACTATGCAATATTTTATCCATACAGTGATTGAGTTAATGCAGGTCGCAAAAGACTGTAATGATGAAACAAGAATTTATTAGAATTATTAGCAATTTTAAGGTAATGTTCAACAATTTTTTCCAACAATTTTGAAAGCGAAATTGTCACAAATTATATCTTTTACAGCAATTACGCTGCAAAAATCACTATTTTTGTAACAACTAGCTCTAGCGGCGCAGTGTGTTCTTGTACAACGCTCATCAAGAGACTACAAACCTTAACGAGTCCTTAATCGATCTCCATCGTATTTCCAAACGAAAGCAACCCGTGCTTCTTCTGACTTCTTTCCCTTATCAGAAAAGGGGGAAAAATTACCGATAGAGTAACCCCTCTTATGTATACCGCTCCGTACGTCAGCGTACGGCGCAGAGAAAGATAGCTGGATATTACCAATACAACTCGACAGACTTCCACACTCACGAAATACAAGGCAACGTTCGCTGTTGGTAATAAATGAGCGGCTCTGATTGAATAATAAAGTTTTTATCATCGCTTTTAGCGTGTTTAAGGGAAGGCGGGAGACGGTAGGGTCCGACGGAGGGCGCCCGAGCTGATGTAAGTACTCAAGACGCGTTTATTAGATGATATGGTTCGAGAGTTCGAGGCTGTTCGATTCGGGTCGTTCATTTTTTGAGCGGGAGTAAAGAAGGGGGAATGAGAAAGGGCATCAAATACAAGTATAGACAATACTAAACGATATAATATTCGAGAAGAGTGTTGTTCCTCATTTGTAGTGATGGCATTAATATTTCTTTTGACGAATTATCAATTATAATCGCTTCATTAATGTGGTGGCCAAAAAACAACTAAAGTCGCTCGTCGAAGAAGTTCTGATAATACATTGAAACATAGTATTGAAAATTTCAGCAATCTTAGACACTCAATTGTTACTTAACAATCATTTGTGTCATTAAAACCGAGATAGACGCTGTTTAATGGCACTCTGCACCATTATTTGCCACGGTGAGATTTTGAGCAGCTGAATTTAAACGGGATCGCATCAACTTGGCTAACCATGGATGTTCGTGATAACCAAGAGCTGCAACCAGTACCGATGACATCGGAAAAATCGGTGCTAGACGAGAAGTTCTTTGATCAATCGAAAGAAAGTGATATTCTTACAGGACAAGGCCAAATCTCATTCTGCAAGAGTGACTTGGGAAAAAATTTCTGAACTTGGCTGGGAAAGATTGTCACACTCTCGTTATTCTCAACATTTCGCCAAGTGATTATCAACTATTTCTGTCTCTTGGCAACGTGTGAGACATAGGCAATTCCAATATTTAAAACGATCTACTTTATGCAGTAATTTTTACTTTACTTCAAATTTACCCTTCTTTAAGAGATGCGTTATTACCTCCGTTCTAATTAAATCTTTATGAATACTATAACAGCAGAAGACGTTATATCTCATTCATAATTCAAAAAACAGTCTTCAAAACGGAAAACACGTATTAAGAACAATATTTCATCTCGAAAACTTTCACTTTCTCTATTTTCTTAGCGCAAATATCAAATTACCCATTTCCTTCCCGTCCAAATAATCGCGAAAGGAAAAACAGAAGAGAAACCGACGCAACACGTCCACAAACCCCGGCGATCGAGGCCAACTTAGTACAGCAAAGCATGTTTTTCCATAACAAGACTCTTGGCTGTTGACTTTCCCCGAACTCGAGAGCTGTATTCGGGCTATCTTTTACCTCGAATCTGAAGTCCTAAGCGCGTCCAACACCTCTACGCCGCCAATGAAAAAAGTTTTTCCGTCCTCATCCAACGCCACCTACGATTTTCCGCCCGTTCCACTCCTCACTGCACCCCCGTCTAACCTTTACTTTCCACGTTCTATACAAAAAGGTTGGGCGTAAATTATTTAAGAAGAGAAACTCCGACTTGCTGGCGGCTTGCGGTGGAGGGAGAAGAGGAGTGGGGAGGTGAAGTTGTCTAAAAGAATAAGGAATCGAGTTGAGTTTCTCTTTTCGGATTTGTGATTTTGTTTGGGAACGTGAATATCTCGGTTGGGAGCGGGAAAGGATGCGAGAAATCAAGTGAGTTTGAGGTTCGACTCTTGCGGTATTGGAGGATGTTTTATTTCCTTCGTTTTATAATTTAAACCCGGAAACCTTTCAAGGTTTTTGCTGCTTGAATATTCTTTTTCCAGTGTTTTCTGGGTTTTGAATAAAATATTACGTACGTATAAGAGCAGTGTTTAATCCCCACCTCGTTTTGAAAATATTTATTATCCTTCCTAATTTTACTAGCCATCCTCCCTTATTTTGAGTAAACTGGTTCAACATGGATAGTGGTACAACTAACCAAAAATGATGGCAAAATTATAATTGACGCGTTGTATTAAGATGTAATTTTTGTGTTGGTTGGTTATTACCTGTTTAGCTGGTGGCTTGGCTCCTGTGCTACTTATTTTTTGTATTTCTTGCAGTTTCTGTTTTACGCACTTAGCCTCAGGTTCTTTGTGGTCGTTAAAGGTGCATGATGGTTGCCAGTAAAGTAGTACAAGTGAGCTTATGTTCCTTGCGTACTAAAAAATTTCGCAAATACAGTAAAGAGCTAAGTGAACGAGCAATAGGTGTCAATGTACAGCAATGTAATCGCTTGTACCTCTTTGCCACTAAACAAAAAGAAGATCCCCGAAATTTTTTACATTACTCTCCCATAACTTCCACTTAGTAGTTTAATCCATTCATAGCGGATTTAATTGGAGAATTTCTTTAAGGTCAATTAAATCCATGTTTGTCCAGTAAATAAAATTTGCCTGCCAGCTTGCTTGATAAGAAGCGTTTTTGAAGCTCGAAACCGGTAGCTTATTTCAGTTTTGAGAAATAGAACCTTTTATTTCAATACGCCACAATTTTAAGACTTAGTTTGTTTGTTTGTTTTTTTTAACTTTTAACCTTAAATCCGTGATTTTTCGCTGTTTTATTTCCTTTGGGCTTTAAGTCTGTGGTAAAGAAAACAAAAAGCTTCTTTTCCTTGAATTTATTTTATTTTACAATTTTTCGTCAAAAATGCAAATAAAAGAAAAAGAATACGACGAATACAATATAAAAGCAAGGCAAATATTTCAAATATGGTTAAAAATAGAGACATTGTTGTTTTACCAAAGAAACCTTAAAATTGAATTAAGAATTCAAAAATGTAATAATATATAGAATGCTTCATTTAAAATAATACAGTTGAGAGCTACTTCCGGTATAACCAGAAGTCCCAGATCATTAAAAATATTTTAGTCCAATAGCACATATCGGTTTTGGTGTACTGGCAAGTTTTCAGAATTTTCCAATGTATAGTTTTTCACACATATGTAGATCGATCCAGCTCCCAATGATACACCCCGTATATTCAAAAAAGCTAGTCACCTCAGACGTGTTTTACCGTACAAGGACGCACTAAAAACGTTGCTAAGCACTTCTTCCATTTCCCCATCCGTTAATACGATGAAGTGCCGCATAACAGTCACATCGGCGCAAGGGAAAATCGTGAAAAATGTCGAGCAAACCGCTCCCGCTTACCTTTATTGCCACCTATACAGAAGAGACGAAGGAAAAAAAAAACGAAATCGAGCGATACGCAAAAAATTTAACTACCCTCTTTCAATGGAAGAACCCACGAGCACGCTCCCATCTAGCCGTGAATGAACCGTGGCGTAGGGGTCGTAAATGCCTATACCTACTATGCCGTATTACGCGCCTGTACGGGTGATCTTTTTATCGGGTTTAGGCGCGCGAAAAAGAAATAAATAGACGCTTAAGGTAATGAGGCACTTTATTTTATGGGAGATCGCGCTGAGAGGTCTGTATGTGTGTGTGTGTGTGTCTATTTGTTCGGGGTGTTATTGATGGAGATATCGTATTCGTTATGGTTGTTCCTTGTGGAATCTACTTCGGTAACAAATGTTGCAACGTCGCGCAGTGGTCCATCTAATTCTAGGAAGATGAAAATGGTTAATAGATTTTAAAAAATAATATAATAAAATATTTTCGCATTGTTTGGTGGGGCCCCTTTGCTAGAATTTAAATGGAACTAACAATTGTTTTATACGTCGTTAATATTTATTTTAATTTTTTAATTTTATTTTGATTTTTTTAATTTATTACTTTTTTTTGATTTAACCGCAATTATTTAGATTTAATTTTTATAATTAATCAAATTACTTACAATAAGTTTAGGTTAAAGGTATATTCTATTAGGTACCATGTGGTACGCATTGTCGTTATTTTGTTAAAATTAATATATCACATAAAATTGTATAAACCGAACGATATAATACACTAAATGGATATTTTTAAGTTCTTCTAAAAAAGTAGGTCCTTTCTCCCACGAGTTTTTAATTCAATTAAGTATTGCGCTCAGCTTCATGCACAATACCGCATCATCAGAACAACTAAAATGTGACAGAACGAGAATTATGTCCAGGTGCAATTTAATAGAATTAATTTTTAATTTGGCTTTAAACATTATTATTTAGAAATGCGTTTAATTTTTAATTAAAATTTAAAATTAAAAAAAAAAAAATATTTGCAAGTGTAAGTCAGAGATAAAGTAACAAACATTTAAATAAAAACCTGTAAAATAAGTATTTAAACTAATTAAATGCTACAAAATTGTTCAAACACGAGGTAAAGTATATACGAGTTTTGAAGCACTTGAAGCTTCTTCTCCGATTAAACTGAACATATGGAAGTCCACTAATCCAAAATTAATATATCACAATACCAACGCTACTCAAGACATCATAATTTTGAGTTAAGGTGTAAAAAGTATACAACATTCAAACGCAACACTATCACACATTTTATTCCATTCAAAGTTTAGGCTATAATAAATTATGTTGGTTTACCTTTTTATGTAAAGACGCATTTTGAGTTGCCTTAGTATAAATAATTTGAACTTCGCAGTGAACAAGGTGGCATATTTTTGATGCAGAACCAGAACAGGGATACTGCTATGTCTGAGGCGAGAATTCTGCGAAAAGAGGAATAAATGCATCTCAGAATTTTTACAACAATTTGTAAAGACAAAACTGACATATTTTATTCTGACGATTGCGCAAGGCAGAATATAAGCGTTCATTGCTGCGATGAATCTGTATCCAGTCTTAACCCTCAAGTACTATCGTGTTTTCAGGTAACACAACTGCTATCGTGGGGTGTTTTACACCCCACTCTTTAAATTTAGCTTTTTTTTGTTAGTTATCTTTTTTTTTTCACTTTTAAACCCACAGTGTAATAACTAGACCTTTATCTTGCGATTGTTGTAAGGAAAAACAAAACTTTATTTAAAGCAAAACAGAAAATTAGGAGGAAATGTTACATTCATAAAAATTATGTAAAAAGTATTTCTTCGTACAATTTTTTCTTTTTACAAAATTGTGTTCTGTATTGTTAAGATGTCTTGGTTTTTTCTGTTACTGGAAACTATGGTCTTACTCCCTGTAAAAGAAAATGCCATTAGCATTTCACATAAAAATTCTGACAATGACGTTGTGAGGCGTACATTTTATTTGACAAAAAACATGTAATGTGTTATTTCATGTAATCAGATTTTTATAAATTTCTTACAATTTACCTTTGTAAGCATTCTGCGCATTTTACAAGTTGCTCAGAATGTTCCTTGCAGACATGCTGATGACATCTATGACACGTGGTTTTTATTTTCTTGTCTCTATTTCGCTCGCAGATGTGACACCTTTTGTAGGTTCTTGAAGGTTCTGCTTCTTGTGGCTGTTGTTGTGGTGTTTCTAAGCCTAGTAAATTTTTGATAATTGAGTTTAGCTTAGTTGACAATTCTTTTGTTTGGTATCGTCTTTTTACGTGGTCATTGACGAGTTCTCTTCCTAGACGAATATAAAATTCTCTTCGTGTCATGTTAACTGTATGGTCTGAAGTGGCTAAGAAAATTATGTAACTGTTGACACGTGAAATGTCTACCATTGCTCCTAATATAGCCATTGGCCATCGTCTGGTTCGTCTTTGGCAGGAGTACGTCATACACTTCTGGTCTAAAGCATCAACTCCCCCTTTGGTACAATTGTAGAAATTTATTATTTCAGGTTTTGCATTTACTTCAACATTTCCATTGTGATGCATAGACGAAACCAACAAGACACAGTTGTTCTTTTTTGGTATGAAGGAAACCAACGTATTATCGTGCGTAAATCCAAATTTACAGGTGTTTATTGGTTGCTGTTTAGTTTGTAAAAATGCTGGCGGAATTTCGCGCTTATTCTTACGAAGTGTTCCAACATACGTTATACCAACCCGTTTCAATTCATTCAACAGCTCTATAGAAGAAAACCAATTATCTCCTGTTAGATTTCGATTTGTATTGATGATCGGAGAAATTAATTTGAGTACACTACGTGTTGGAACTGAAAGTTTGTTTGGATTGGGTTCGGTTGTCTTTCCTGTATAAATAAATGAATTGATCAGATAATGCGTTTTCGAATCGCATAAGCACATAATTTTGATGCCATATTTTTTTGGTTTACTCTTGATATATTGGCGAAAAGAGCAGCGGCCGCGAAATCCAACAAGCATTTCATCTACAACAGCATATTCGCTGCAACTGTAATTATTCGTACAGTTTGCGTTGAAAATTTCATAAATTTTTGAAATGGCAGCAAGTTTATCACCATTGTCAATCCTGTTCCTTCTAGTTGTTTGATCGTCAAATCTTAGCACTGACAAAAGAAACAAAAACCGTTGTTTAGACATGACACCTCTAAAAATATCTCGTCCCGTACCATCCGTTGCAAAAAGACTTCTAGTATCTTCGTGGTTTGATTTAAACACTCCTGCCAAAATTACAAGTCCCAGAAATGCTTTCAATTCAATCATGTCTACATGTTCAACATAACTTGCCGTTGGTCCATAAGAAGAACTCGTTTCCGTTATTTTTGCATTTGTATGCTCTAGTATTTCATTTAGAATTTCTTCCGTAAAGAAAAGAGAAAATGCTTCAGAAGGTGTTCTTGGAGGAGTATTTACTGCCGGACCCTTTGCTCCCGGTCGAAGAGTGACTATATTAGAAGATCTGGTACGTGAAGTAGCAGGAGGATTTTTGGACCACTTATATCGATTTCGTCCATAGAAGTAACTTGTTCTTGCACTGACATCACCTAAGTCTTCTTCACTTTCGTTTTCAGATTCGACTTCAAATTCTGAACATGTGTCGTGATCACTATGTTCGCTTGCTGCATCACTCAAATCATCATCACGTTCATCAGGGCATTCACTTTCACTAACATCATCGTAAAAGTTTTCGGCAAGATTTGCTAATTGTTCATCAGTTAGAAACTTTATCATATTGTTTTTACTATTCAATACACGTATTATAGAAGGGAAATAAGGAACAAGTTGACGACGCTCTGGTTTGTGAGGAACTGAGTAAGAAATTTGTTTGAGTCGAATATTTATACGCCGTACAGAAATCAGGGGAAATGCCACTATTTGATTTGTAAAAAATCACCGAAGTCGAACATAAATGAGTGAATCCCCTGTACATGTAGGTACTATAATAAAAATCGCCGAATTGGAACGTATATAAGTGAATCCCCTATACTTACATGCACAACAACATCTGTGATTTCCCCAAAAGAGGACGAGGGCTATTATCACTATAAAATTCTAAATCATTGGTTAGAATACACTACGCTATTTTTGAAAAAAAACAAACGTAATTGCTATCGTGGGGTGTTGAGACACCCAAAAAGCTATTTTTTGCTAAAACTGTAGAATATGGTAAATAATAAATTACACTATATTACATATCTCATTTGCATAGGCGAATACCTGGAACCTTAGAAATGTGACAAAAATAGTTTTAGAAAAAATTTAAAAAAAATGACCTCTGGGGTTCCGAAACACCCCACGATAGCACTTGAGGGTTAAATTTAAATATTTCACACATCGCACATAAATTCTTAATTACAAGCCATATGCAAAAATGAAGGATTTTAAGAGGTGGACCTATTTACGTGAAACTTGATTTTAAAGCAGTCTCGAGTGATATTGGCGCAATTATAGCGTCAACACTAACAAGAAGAAAAAAAATGAGATGATCCGACAGTAACATTTCTAAATTTTACAAAAACTAATCAATTAGCTATCTCTTCATCTAGCTACTCCAGTAATAAGAATTGCGCTTGTTTAGTAGTCCACTTTTTATAAATGTGTCTTCATTTGTCCAAATAACGTTGTCCAAAAATAATTCGTGCTCTTGAGGCTATATTAAAATGAATTTTGAGCAACCATGTTATTGAATTTTTGCGTTGCCCAATCCAAAGCCTTTCAAATCCTGTATTATTTGTTTAACAATTTTTTGTGACTATTGATCTTTTGAACGTACAAGCACCAGAAATGATAACATGACCTTAATCGGCTAAGAGCCCGCAAAAAATATGGAAAAATAAAAGGGAAGGTTTAATATTAAGAGTAAAGCCATCTTCTTGAAATTGTGTGTTTTTTCTTTATTATTATCGTGTTTAATACCTTTGAATAAAAATAATAAAAATATTTTATTCAAGTTGCATGTTCATTTCACCTAAAAACAAGCGATCAGATTTTAATGTTATTCTAGCAAATTGCTAGACATGTCGGCTGAATGAATGCAGTACTAACGGAACTCACAAATAAAATTTTAGTATCTACACACAATTATTGGATATAAATTACATTGGGCGAGAGAAACTCATTTCCAAGGAAGGAAAGTGGGAGACCAATTGATAGGTTCGGTTAAAAAAAAAGATATCGCTGTTTTCGCTGGCATCTTGAATTTTTATTTCTCTACTTTTCCGCCTAAAAGAAACATACCGTTCTATTTGATTTTTTTTGCGAAAAGCCGCTTTATTAGTTATAACGTCAGATATCGTCCTCTAATGGTGAGGGTACAATTCATAAGAACTCGACCAATACTGCATTTGGTAGATCAAATAAGACTCATTTAAACGAAACCAAGATAGTTAGAATCGGTTAAGCCCAACAGGAGTAACCAATATTTATTTAAAAACGCAATTGTCTCCCGACCGCTTTGGGAATTGGGTTGGAAACATTTTTGATAACTCTTAACTAGATAAAGCTTTAATCTTACACTTCATCGTGACTGTTACACCATCTACTGGTTATTTTACTAACTTTAAAGTCATTTCCGCCACATTTATTAAAGAAAATTACTAGTTTCTGAGATGTTGCCGACTGCCATTCTTTTTTAACCATTCGGTACAATATTTGTATATTGGAACTTATTCACCACACCCCGTATTATCCCCGAAACAAATCCCTACAACCCCCTTTTCCTAGCACTAACCGTGCAGTTTCAAGCACGAAGAAAACAAAATTTTCTAATTTCTCCTCCTCCTTTCCCCCTACCGCAATCATACTACCTCGCTCCTATATATGCGGGAGCGGGTAGAGGTCCCCGAGGCGATGGCGTGTGAGTAACATCAGACTGCCCATTACGCCGTTGCCGCTTTGAAGCAGCCTGGTATAGCCGTCTCATTTTCCACCCTCTCAGCAGCGTGGCATATACCTACCCTTTCACCCACCGCTGTAGTATACTACCGAAGGCGATAATCAAATAGACACCGAATTTAATCAAACGTGTGCCCGAGTACAGATAGAAGCGCGGTACTCTAGACGTACATACGTATACACACACGACGGTGCATGAGGAAAATGAATTTGTCCTTAATGTAGCCGAAAGCTTACTACAGTCAGACGCGATTTACCACCCTTTCTTGCCGCAGATGCAATTGCTGATTACATTTGTGCAGGGCTGGATGGTCGGTGGTAGATTCGGAACGTTGTGAAGGATGACGCGAGATAGAAAGCTACACTCAAAGAAGCTACGTTTATTTTTAAAATTACTGTTTCATACTGAGGAAAATATGAATTTCGTTACTTTTGCCCATTTTTGAAAGGAAATTGTTTTTCTGCGAATTCCCGCTTTTTCAGAGCAACTTTACAATTATCGCTGATAGAACAATGCGCTGAGGACATTGACCATCACAGACTCCAAATTTTACAAAAATACAAATTCCCAAAAAAATATATAGACGAAACAGTCACATTTCCAAACGCCACGAGACCCCTAACTCCAAGTTCCCACCCTGAAGCGCCGCTATTTTCGAAGCGAAAACACCCGACCCTACGGCGCTTAATTCAAATTTAATCATGCTAAGTGCAATACCGTCACCGGACAACAGCCTGTTTTCGACGGTACATATGGACAGGGGCGGTTCGACGCCGGAGGGTCGAAATTGGTGTTGGGGTTGGAACGGGGGCGGCAGTGGCTGTCGATTCGTACGGGAACATCCGTTGGTTGCGGGGCCTAAAACACGTTTTCAATAATATCGAAATAACTCTTGTTTCGCCCTGAGGACGTGCTTTTGTTTCGAGGGGGGTGGGATGGATACAATTTGGAACTTTGTATGGATTTTGTAACGGATATGCTCTGCGGAGACTATGGATTGGATGACATTGGGAGTAGTACTGAAATATGGGGGGATGTTATGTTACTTGGGGATTAATAACGCAAGCTAGAATAGAATTGTGCGGAACTGCTAACTTAAGTTGGCAATTATGACAGTCCGCCTTGCGATACATATTGCCATCTATCAATTAAATAAGATTCCAACATGAGAATAGCTCTATCACTAATACCACCATAGATTGTATGATAAATACTTGGGCTAAGGGAACCAACACATTTACTGAATTAATTTCTCGACATCGGGCGTATTGTATAAAACAACTCTGATCTGAACCAACTAATTTTACCTTCTGCTTGTAAAAGAGATTGCTGAAGAAACATTTTTTTATTAATCTAAGTAACTGTGCTTTTTGTTAAGAGAAATCTGCAAAAATTAATTATCTTTCTATTTAACACTATCTAGCATTCATTGTAACATCCACAAACCCCAAAAGAAATGTCACCATCAGCTATAACTTATAACTTCAGTAAAGTTATATATTTTTATAAACTTAATAACAAGATAACAATATATGATACAACTCAAAAGAAAAATTGTGAAATTAGAAAATCACTTGGATCGACAGTTCAACTTCCGAACGTCCAAAAATGAACGTTCACTTACTCTCTGGATTTGAAGTAGGACCGTTGTGAAATACTGTTGGTTAAACGGCTTTTTTACTTTGAACTGCAGTGCAATTGATTCATAATGCCCTTGTTGCCCTGTACACTTAATCCAGCAATGCTACAACGTCCTTAAACCTCCAAATGTAGTTTCGGCAATCACCTCTTCATTTGATGTGAACTGCCTTCCACCAAACCATTTTATCGAGTTTGGAAGGAGGACAACAAGCCAAGTCTGGCGAATGTAATGAATGGAACGATTCATACTGTAACTGGACTAATTTTGCTGTAGCAATTGCCGATAAGTGAGCCGGGGCGTTTCTTCGCTACGTGTGGCCTTTTGCTCTCAATAATCCAGCATAATCCTATTCCGTAATTCTCCAAATAATCAATTAAGATTATGCCTTACAAATCCTAGTTGTCTTGCTAATGGAATCGTCTTCGCCTTTTATGATACACGTTCGCCTAGAAAAATCCATTTGCCGACTGAACTTTGGTTTTTGGCGTGTAGCGATGTATCCATGTCTCATCTAGAGTCACATAACGCCGGAGAAATTCACACGCGTTACGCTTAAACATGTCCAAACATTGCTTTGAAGTTATCACGTCATTCTGTTTTTTTTCAATCGCCACCAGACGAGGCACCTACCTCGCCGATAGCTTTCTCATACTTAATTCCTCTGGAACGATATTTTGTATACGTTCAATTGATGCTTGCTAAATTAGCAATTTCCAAAATCTTCCTCCGGCTGTCTGCTAATACGTTATGATGAATATTATTGATGGCTTCTCATCAATCATACATCAGTCACACTTAAATGCATTAAACCAGTATCTAATGGTAGTCATCGGAGATGCATGATCCTTATAAACTACATCCAGCGTCTGCATACGGTTTTCTATTAAAAAAAAAGAAATGCAATCACTAACCGGTATTGTTCTTTTTCCATGGTTCCACAAATATATGAACTTGCTCACTTCCAAAAGCTCTCAAAACAACACTACGCGTTAGACGTTAACTAAAGAATAATACACAAGACATCTTTACTTTATTGATAAGAATGCCACAGTCTACGCAATAAAATGGCGTGGAACTCATTACTATCGTGAGAATAATAAAATCCAGAGTTTAAGTTTACTTGGATCATTGCTATTGCCGTTTTTACAAATTGGTTCAACTCTCACTGGTTCGACTTCTCATAAATTCAGTAATCTAATTAATGGAAGCAATGTAAAGTTCAAAATCTTTTTTACAAGAATGATATTGAAATCATAAAAGTCATATCAAATCATGAACTTTCTTGTTAGTCTATGGTATGGTAGTGTATAAAAGTACTTAAATTATTTGGAATATTTATAAGTGTTCGTTACACATTTAACAACTTGGTAGTTCGATGGTAAGAGGGCCTGCGTCTGACTGGGCAGAGTGTGGCGGTGTGTGTTCGAGTGCCGCTAGGACCAAATTTTCTTAATTGATTCGGTACACTCCCGAGTCCTCATTCGCAGATGGAGGACAATTAGCTGCGCTTTATCCATTAAGGCGGGAGAGGGAGGCGAGGTGATGCTAACAATGCCATTATTGTAGCAAGCTTGAACAAGCTTGTAAATGCTTCGACAAGCTTATACACTCCGTTGGGCCATCACCACAAGAAAAAACCATCGAGAGAAATCTCACAATCAGTGGCTTGATTGTTTTTAAATCTGAAATATGCTCTCCTTATAATTCTCAAATCAGGGCCACTTACAACTACAACTAGCCCATTCAGTAACTGTAGGAAAACAAGTGTTAACCGGAGTTGTGAGACAATCAACTCTGCTGATTATTTCTGGAAATACATTCTTCCTAATTTGCTGAGAAAGCATGTTGCTTTTTAAATCAAAACAATTTATTAAGACAGAAATGGAAAAAATCATCAGTCGAAGCTGTTCGATAGTTATTAAATAAAATAGCCTGTCTGGAAAACAGAAGCCGTAGGTCCGAATTCTACCGGAGCCAATGTAAGATTGTTTATTATTAACAACACATTTTAATTTAACAATCCTTTTTACTATATATTGGTCTCCTACATTGTTCTTAAAAAGAAATTCTGTACTTCCTCTAATATGTAAAACATAAAAATTCAAGCAGCAACTTTCTGGTCCATTTCTGCGTACAGCGCCATACTAGTTTGCTAATTTCCAACTTGCTCTAATATTTAGGGAATTAAACGCAAACGAGAAACGTTTTCGCATGTATCAAATCGCTTTCTCTCTTCCTCCCTAAGAGGAGCAAAATTTCCATCCGCAACTTTTAAGCACCACGTCCACGGATTTAGGCTAATAATCTTTTCATTACCACAAACTCGCCAATTCCGAGGTTTGCCGACTAAAACAACACCGAGCTCGACACACTAGTAGTTTACCGTTTTAAATCGAACCGTTTCCGACCGGTAAACAATTGTTTTCAGCCCGCAGACAAAGGCTCGGTCCGGGGAGTTCGCGGGAACAGCTTTTCGACCGTGGCGAGCTGCAGCTAATGCTTTCAATTTTCCGCTTATTTGTCCTACACATTGCACAAACGCCATCGCGGCTCGAAATCGTTGCAAAGCCGGAAACGGATGGAATCCGCGGGGGACAGAAGGGAACGCCGTTTCTGTATTAAACGATTTGTTATTTTGCGGATTGGCACTACAGGGTTCTACGCAGCCTTGTTTCGATTTTTTTCTTTTTTTTTTAATTTCGATTAGGGGACAACAACAGCGGGGAAATTGCGAGACCATAGGAGGTTGGGGGCGGATTAATAGGTGTGTGGCTACGCTTTTTTTTTGATTTTGTTCGAAACGTTCGCGACTAAAAATTAAAAATCCCATTTGGTGGGTGTTCAGGTTGCTTTTTTCACTAATTTTAACATTTTTCGCAGAACAGGATGTTTTCTTCAAGGATTTGGGGGTTGGTGAAGCCGGTAATATGCACTCCAATTTGCGAAACGGTAATGGTGCTCGGTTTTTTGATCAAAAAGAAATGTTACAACAAATAGGATGCTTTTATGTTGCAAATTTCTGCATTAAATTTAAAACTAGTTAAGAACAATTAAAAACAATCGAATTTTAAGTAGCTGCTAGCTTTAAAAAAGAACAACGTTTCTTTGGGAAAAAGTGAACAAACACAAGACGACAATATTAATGAGAAGATGGAGAAATGTTAGTATTCTCCATCTTCTCGTTCAATAGCGTTTGTTCTTTAATTTTTTAATTTGATTTTGTTTGTCTTTTAATTTAAGTCAAGCGATAGACCTAGCCGTTTACATCACTCCAGTAGAGTTTTCAATGCCATCCTATTTGTCTTCCTATTCAGTTGAACGCGAAAGCGTCTCGTTGAGGCCAAATGGATCCGCAAATGTCAAATATGTCCTCCTAATCAATGGATCATCGCCAACGTAGGATTTCTATTTTTCTATTCCACGTGCCACAAGTAGTCAAGTCAAGTCGGAGCTGCTGGTTACGTACGGCCGACGACTCTAAAGTTGTCTTCTACGGCCCCAAAGAACTTACAAAAATCATCAATCGACCAATATCACTTAAACCTTTGTTTCCAAGGTGCATATTGTTCTTGTATTTCATTGTTACACACCTCTATGGGTCTTCTTATTATCCTCTCGTAATTGTTTCCATTTTGTTAATTGTTATCACTTTCTTAGTTTTCCAAACGTACTTTCTAATGGAGAATAATGGAGTTGCATTAAGTGAATTGATTCCTAAATAGTTAATTTGAAGTATATCACCAATTATCAGCATCCAACCAGAACCTTATCTAAAACGTCTCATTCCGCGATGAAATTCTCGCGTTTAGAATCAAGATAAAATCATCACCCGAAGAATATTGAAAACCAGGCGCGGCTTAAATAATAAAAGGTTCCTTCGTCTAATGGTGAAGGCGCAAGATTCATCGTAGATTTAATAATTTATGAGGCAACTTTTCCGATGTAGAGCCGTCGTCAAAGAAACGCCATAGAAGAAGGGGTTGGTTCCAGCAAGAATGAAGTACGTGACGTCGAGTTGATCGCAGGAATTTTCCCACTTTCTAGGACGCCATCAACCGAGGGGATTTAAGAACCTTTTAAAATGTGTTTAAAACGAGTGCATGTAGGGTGGAGAAAAAAATCTACGTCATATTATGGTAGAGGAGATTACAAGATAGATAATATAGAAAATATATGTCAAAATATTTGTATTCATTTCGTTCAGTTGGTTTGAATTGGAAGATGTACAACGTAATCAAGATGTGGATGAGCAATTTTTATGTTTGGTCACAGATCATACTATCGGTCCTTTCTTTATGAACGGAAATCTTACTGGGGATAGGATATTTTAACTTACTGCCGCAGAATCAGTATTCCATTTCTTACAGCATTATTTCCTAAATGATGAAGAGATTGAAGATGAAGTAAATCGCGATGTTTGGCTCCAGCAACATATTTCCGCAACCTCATTATCGACTTAACCACAAACAATTGGACGAGAAGAAGGGTATTTAGATATTGGATAGGAAGAATGACCTCCACGGTCACCAGATCTTGCTCAGTATGAGTCTTTTCTTATGGACCCATTTATAAAACAGAGTTTACTCATTATTAATGGCGCATATATTGTACTATTGTTGATTATAGGGGAATCACACAAAAAAAATACGCTGAATGCATCAAGAAAAATTGAAAACTGAAGCGTTTTTCTTTTGTAACCAATGATAGGTCCAAACTTTTTTGCAACTGCGTTAATTATTAAACTAGAATTTTTTTTCGAAGCTGTTCCATACTCGGGAAGAGATTCTATATTTTCTTGTAGACATTTGTCTACAAAATATCAACCTTTTAGGCAAGAACGACTACAACAAAGAAGTTTTCCTGCGAGATATTGAGAGAAAAGAACAGTCAGACGTGATATTTGAAGCGTTAATAGGAAATTGTAATAGAAGTGAGATTAATCGGTGGGTTAACGAGTGGGTTGCATTTGAGTTTCCAACCAAGGAAAAAAATGTTGCATTATGTTGGCTAAATAAAAATAAATAAAAATCTGGAAACAGTTATCAAATAATTTGAACGCGCTATATATGGCAATCTATTTAAATATTTGCAACGCACAAGTTCTGTCGTTGGATTTTATTTTTATGACGTAATATTGAAAGATATAGTATCTATTTATCTATTTATAGATATAGTATACATTCTGTAGACCAATCTGTATTGGTCCTCAGGATATGAGATTATCTAAGTTCCCGTATAAAGCACCCCAACTTCCAGTGTTTCCGCAATTTCTCGATCTATGGACCTCCAGGAACATTAATAACGATCTATTTTTATTTCTTTATTTTTTCCTAAAAATATATTCGATAAAATCAATAACCAACCCCTTTTTCCATCGGGTGATGGTCGCAACATCATTCCCCATTTCGAAAATCGAACACGAACCCCTCTCTCGAACCCTTCTCCGTGCCCATTTCTTGTTTCCCATGAGGTCTCAGACGCCTAGCGTCCTATCGTCAGCGACCCCTTCCGGCGAACTCGTCGAACTTTAACCCCCTTTCCATGGCCTCCTCTTCACGTCGTCCTCATACCACCAGACAGCTGTGGGAGGTGTGGGGGCGGTTCGGCAGGCATCGGTATTTATTTAAAAATGGTTTATTATTGGCATCACGTCACAATAGGTCACGGAACGCTGCTTCCACGAAGACGAAGAAGGGAACGGAGACTCTCTGTGACAGGGCGAAATACAAATAGAGGCAATTGTGTGAATGGAAAGTGAAATATTCGACTCGATCAAATTGGATAAAGTGAATTCTTCGGGATCCCGTCGAAGAGACCCAGCCGTGACAAGTCTCTGGAAGGAGGTGAAGGAATAAGATGAGAAAAGCAAGAAGTTAAGAGGAAGGGAAAAAGCGAAGTTGGGGATGGTGTTTAGACATTCTTTTTGTAGCGCTCATAGAATTTGTATAAAATTCGATCTGGTGTAAGTTCTTTACATTTGCAATTTGAAAAGGAGATTCCGGTTTGTTAAAGGATAACAAGAACTCGTGATGAAGTGGTCGGTACAGCAGCAAGTAACTACTTCGTTCAATTCACGTTACGTTTTCCATATTTCTTCTTCTCAAAATGAAAATTACCTCCGCGAAAACCCTCTTACATTATACTCGATGCATTTTTCCCCTTCATTTTTCATCTCACTCCATCGCATTACCGCGCTAATATTTTCAATCTCGCTCATTACTTACTGGCGTCGAAAACCTCACTGAGAAAATACACCAAATGAGACCGTGTCTAATTCATTTAAATTTAAAAATGACAGACGTTAAGTAGGTATATAATCTATCTCTTTCTAACCTCCTTGTGAAGAGCCGTCGCGGATCTTACGTCATTGTAAGTTTACACTTTACTAAATTAAAAATAAATCGGCCTTAATACTGTAAGAAAGAACCAGGAAGAAGGAAGCCTCTCCGCGATATAATGATGGAATGGAGCAAGATGGAATATCCTCGTTGCTGATGCTGGAAAAAGAAAAGCCGGTATGCTTACCGGTTCTGTGGAAGAGATAAGGAAATCTCCTTGATTTTTCGACAAAAGGAGGTGATGTAAATTTGCTCCGCTGCTGCTACTGGTCTCGCTAATTTTCCACTCGATATTGGTTCTGCTCCCGTTTCTCGAGAAACCTTTGGATTTGACGTGGTTTCTTATTCTATTTCAACTATGGTGGAGAATATTGGGACAAAGATGGTGTTGTGAATGTAGTAAGTTTGTGTCATAGTGTTTCAAACAATATGCAAGGTGATTAATAAATTCCCTTTAAATAGAAGTAGGTACAACAAAGAACTTAAATTCATAAAAAACGTAGCTATTTACAGAGGCTACTCTTCTACAGATGTCGATCGCATGCTTAAGAGGGTCCAACATAGGCATTACGTAAGAAATTCAACGACCTTAACCTCGGTAGAAACTAATAGTACGAAATTCGAAATTCTGAAGAGTCAAGATATGAACGTATGTTTCGGTTCGCGTGGCACACTTAAAAACCTTCTTGGCGAATCGAAAATGGAAGAAAGGTCGGGAATTTATAAAATTGCATGCAGTGACTGTAATAAAGCTTATATTGGTCAAACGAAAAGAACGATAGGCACCAGATTTAAGGAGCATATCAGGTGTTATCGCTTCGGTAGATTAGGTTCGTCAAGTGTAGCCCAAGACATAAATGCAACCGGTCGTAATATTAAATTAGAAAACTTGAAATTGATCAAGAATGTAAGTTTGCCGCGGGAATTAGACGCGTACAAGACGGTTTACATAAAAAGCAACAAAAACCTGATGAATGAAGAGAACGGACCGTTAGCTCTATTCGATTTATTGGGGTAAGGCTTGCGTATTTTTTATGTCTCGACCTACAATGACAAGAGACTCATCCGTCTATTTGTCCGTATTCCGTATTTTTTCGCACGTCTTAGTTTTAAGGCGCGTAAGCGGTAAAAGTAGGTACTTGTAAATAATATTTTTCTCGAAAGTAGGTGTAAAACATGCACGTTAGTTTTAGAGGTTTCTCACATCATTCGGTCACTGGTTAAGAATGTGGATCATTCGTATCCTCGAAACGACCGTCCCGGATTAAATAATTAAATTTGTGTGACGCGGAGCTCCACTTTTATCTGGAATTTCGTTTCGAAGATATTAAGGCGTTCTTCTTTAAAAGAACCAGTCTATATAGTCACATTTCCATTTATGTGGGGAATTTTCATATGAAATCTAATCACCATCACGCCTCCCAAGTGATCTTGAATTATTGTAGAGCTCTTCAAACCACAGCTTAACTCAAGCAGAACCTTCTCGCAATGCGATTAACAAAAATGCATTAACACGACGCATAGCTTTTGAAGACCTAGCAAAATGAAATAATCAATAAAAGCTTTTAAATAAACAAACACATTCAATATCCTTTTTCCTTCCTAAAAGCGAAACAAACAATCGAAATGTAGATGCATTTGTATCTAAATTGTTCGGGTAATTTTGTTATCGGGCGATATGACACGTTTATGGCCCTATATTTCGCTCCGTCTCTGAATTATTTAACGTGGACGTAATGACCCGTCTGACAAGATGTCACAAATCCATTACGGGCACCTAAAACGCCCGGCCGCCATTTTTCAGATATCGACGAAACGTCAGGGGTAGTCAAGCCCTTATCGAATCGCTGCAAGCTCCGTAGAAGTGGTTACACATTTATTTCCCATTGTATTATTATGCTGGTTCATTGATATAAATGTGCAACTGTGTGATAGTTGAAAAAAATGCCATTATTAAATAGATTTCTTGATTTTCATTTTGTTAATTTACAAAATAAAACAAAAAAAGTCCTAGTTATCGATATTAGCTTTTCTAAAAACGTCTTAATGTTTTGTGTAAATGTATCCCGTGATCATCACGAGCGAGAGGGAAGTTAATTAAGGACAATCTTGTAAATTGTGAAACTTTCACCGCCGGATCAGCATGGTCACCCCTCCAATTTCTTTAAAAGAACATTTTGTATGTATTTTTTAACCTTAGAGGACGCCAAAAAATACCTAATTCGTCGTTTCGAAAGCAAATAGTGGTGTTAGGTGGAGAAAAGCACCCCCGGAGCCACGCTGATAACCCGGACAAACAAAAATTTATCCGTAGGCTAGTGTGTCTTTTTTTCTCTTCGCATTGCTTTTGTCTGCTTTTTCTGGTGTGTTTTTTTTTCTGTGTTTTGAACACCGTCGATATTTGTTTTATTTTTGAATTATCCTCTAACGGTAGATTAAAAGAACATAATGCTTATCGAAGCTGTATCCTCCAGTTTACTTATGAGCTTTTTTTTAACTGTAGAGTTAGTGAATTAAAAAGGTAATGAGAACACTGGCATTAATTATCCCCCATTTGTTGGGAGTGATCGCAATGGACACACACATAATGATACAAATAAGCTTACCCATCTTCTTGTCTGATGACCTCTAGAAATACATTTCGTTCCTGAACGGACAGAAAAAAAAGGAAACACGCGAAAAATAGTTACTTTCCATAAATAATAGTTTGCGAGGAAGATCCGTCAAAATCCGATTAAAGTAAAAAATAAAAAAAAAGCCCTGCCTTTAGACACGAAAAAGAAATGACCAGCAATCAGTTAACATCGTACGTGCAATTCAACTCATCGTGAATACAATTGCATGTTGTGCGGAAGCTTCACAGCTATGCAATTGTTAAATTGTGAAATGAAGCGAATGATTTGGTAACATTTTTCAACGTGTTATGAAAGTTCTACGATCTATAACAGAGGAATTCCTTAAGTTGTGGGCATAGGTATGCAAAATTAAGCTTATACGAGGATTAGTTGTGTAAAGCAGCAGTCTTAACTCGGTAAAATTGTTAAAATAATCCTGATTAAATGTTAAAGAAAATTCTCTACGCCATAAAAATAATCAATAAATTTTGTATCTAATTGAGTAGGTTCCAATAGCAGTTGTAACAAGTTCTAGTGAAGTAAAACAATTAAATATTACTTCTGCAATTAAGCAATTTCCATTGAATTCCCCTAACTTTAAACTTCTTTAAAGTGTCTGCAACTTCTCCCGCCAGCTCTGTGTCCACCTCGTGCATAGCTAAATGTATTCGCTTCGTCTTCTTCTTGTTTTGCATTTCTTTTTCCCTTTGCGTCGCATTTTTTTTAATCCTTTTCTAGTTTCCTGTCGTCGACGTCCATCTTCCGTCTTTAAGGCTTGCCGCCTCGTATTCTGTCTCCGGTTATAATTACTTTTTCATTTCTCAAAGTCTGTTTCCACTTGCTAGGACGGTTCGCTTGATTGTCCTCCTCGCTATGTTTAGCGCTTACGCTTCTTGCAGACTGTTTTTTTTCCATCTTCCTCGCCTTTTGCTTTACAATGCTTTAGACGAAGTAGGAGTAGTCGGTATTACAAGCTACAGATCGTGTAGAACTAGATTTTAGTTCTTTTCTTTTATGCTTAAATGTAATATTGGAGATACTGGGAATTTGATAATAACTTTTTTATCTCAGATGTTTATTAATATGCAGTGAAAACTTTGACGTACTGAACAATGGCAAGCACATCTCTTTAGTCGATTGCCTGGCAACTCCATATTCAGCAGGCATTGCTTATATTTATATCCTGAAAACATCCTTAAGATTGTTCTAATTATTCACATTCACCAAAAAATCAGTTAGCGGTAGAGACAACAAGGAAACTCAGTGAACAACATACTTTCCAGCTACAGGGTGTCACACAGTTAACCTCAACATCACCTATCTATCTTCTTTCCCCCTTACTTCTTATTAACTTCAGTAATCGATTACCAGAACACGTAACTTCGTTTAAAATTACACCCCCAGTCATGTTATAACTCTCTCTCCTCGTGGAAAGAGATGCTTGTCTGCTGCTTCTAGGACGCAAGGAGATCAAGTGCTTTCCCTTCGCCACCCGTCTTCGTGTTCTTCTTTTCCCTAATCCAATCCCGACGGGGTCTAGATATAAGTTCCACCCCCTCTTTTCGTCGGGCTGTCGCGAAGCCGGCGACGCCGCATTAATTAAAATTTTTGCGGTTTGACAAGGAACAATCGCGTTGACATCGACTCGAGGCAGCGAACGACAATTTTAGATGAAGAGAGCGACATGTACATAATCAAGTGGCTCTTTACCGCGTCAAGAAGTGAATTGTAAAATCCTAGGGTCTAGGGTGGTGGTTGTGAGATTAGGGGTGTCGGTGGAAAGATGAAGAGGTTGAACGAGGGAAATTAGATGCGCGATAAAAGGATATGGCGTGTTAAACTTTTAGATAGGTAAAGAATGCCAATATAAAATAAATAATGTGTTGTTTCCTTGTCGGTGTATCCTGCGACAACGCCATCCAATAATCTTTGTCCCGGTTGATGCGTCTTATGGTGAGTGCAAGGACCAACAAATAGACTGTAAAAATGAATTTTTTTTTAATTTGAGGATAACAAAGACTTCTCTTCAATTTCAAGTTCAAATTCGCTGAATTCCTTTTAAAATCAGAACATGATGAGGATAGCAATTACGAGATTAGCACACTCGACCTGTTCATATCAGAAAACCCCAAAGGATTGTTACTTTCATCTTCATCAGCTGCCCGCTCAACCCCAACTCCTCCACTTTTAAGAATTCAAGAAAATTGTAGGGTGTTCAAATCCCAAATGTAGGAAAATAACTAAGTTTTTGTGTGACAACTGTGCTACGTTCCTTTCATTTACAGACCAACATAACTATTTTTATAACATTCATCGAAGATATATTTAACAGACAGAGACCTAATGTCTATTTAGAAGGACACCTTTTTTTTCCAAAAAAACATTGAGTTTATATGCCTATCTCTATGCACAATCCACAAAAGAACTTCCGGGATTTTGTTTTTCCAAGTTCGGGTCTCAGGAGAATATATCTTTTATGAGCTTACAATTTTTGAGGACCTCATCTAAAATAGCTCAGCATAGAAATGAGGCTAATATAACCGCATAATTAGTCACCTTAGATATTCCTCAATACAGCAAAGAGACAGATTTACCTTATCTACATGTCAAATCCTCTCAAAAGCACACTAACTTATAGGATTAGCTAAAGTTCTTCAGTCTCACTATAGAAACCCAGACGACTTCAAGACATATACTTGCATTAAAGAAGTATTCCGTATGGTATCTAGATGCTGTAGCTATAATTCCGTACCAAAAAGCTGATATTTCGAAAAGGCAAGTACACAACATCTCTAAAGTCTGAAGTCTAAACCAGGCCGGGAGTCCCTTCCAAGCATCAAGTTCGCATCCAACGAAATCTTGCTTGATAAAACGCTTTCCCTTCCCCCTCCCCCCTGCTCTCCACTCCACATCCATTGTGCGCTCGATTTACACATAGCAAACGTATCTGCGCGATTTATCGCGCTCCAGCCGATTCGTTGTAAGCGTAGGAAACGCTTTATATAAACTGTATACATACAGCCCGCGCTTCTAAGCGTCCTAAAGGTACCCCGTTAGGGAGTATTGCGCCCTCTGCATTCTATTCGGAAGAGTAAGTAGGTACACAGAACCCAACACGAGGCGATGTTACGTCGTATAACTGTGGGAGAACAGCCGAAAGCGATGAGACAAGATGAGTCTAGAGATGAGCGCCGAAGAGGGTTAACTAAGTGGAAAACGGATGGTTGAATGGATGGATCGGCGAGAGAGGAAGGGAGACGGTAGGATCTTCTCCTCCGACGTGAAGATGTTTGCCGTACAAATTGGCGAAATCCGGCGCTTTTGTAATCCGAATGCAAAGTAAAGGATTACAGCGGAGGTTTTGTCCCTCGTTCGCGGGCGGCTCTCATCGAGCTTGATGGGGAGGAAGCGGCGGGGTTTATAGGCGTGGGTGTTGAGGTTCTTTTAAGGAAAGTAACGTAAGAGTAAATAATGATGTCCAACTCTGACGTTGCGAATCGTGTAGGCTACTCGCTTATACCCGTTGTGTTTAAATGCCGTCCGAACATAATCCCGGATTTTCCGTATTATATCAGAAAAAGGAATATAATAAGGAAGAAAGGAAGATCATAGAGAATGTTCTAATAAGCCTCAAACAGCTATTAAAAACGACGAATATAGATGTCAGATTTGCAACAGTAATGAGGACCCAACAAACCTTATCAACAGACTACCCTGAACGAGAAAGGAAGAAGATCAATCTGAGTGGACAGACTACTGCAATAACAACAGATGAGCAACGGTGACTAACCAGCCTTTGCAAACAAGTCACCATACAATTAGTCCAGAAAGGATCTTGAAGAAACTAACAGGATGAACAGCAGGAGAATCTACTGTTGATGAAAATGTTCATTTCTAAAAAAATTATTTTTATATTTATAAAAATTTTTCAGGAAGCCAACAATATTTCATATTTTTAAATCAATATTTTCCTATATTAAATAGTATGCGGTCTTTCTCCCAACAAGAGATTTTCTTGAAGAATTATACGCGATATTAAGCCCTTTAATATCAGAAGTAACACTCGAAACTATGATATTGAACGAAAAAGCCCTTCTCTCGCTTGTACATCGGAATATCAGCGAATATTTGCATTCAAGTGGTCGGATTAATTTCGAACATCAAACGGTAGAATAGGGGGGTTGCGTACAACTATTAAGGCACTCCTTGCGTTTCCGGCGACGTGCGGAAATAACGCCATATTATGCTGCTCGATTATACTTAGAAAGGTTCGAATTCGTTTCTTTCATCTAGGATTCGGGTCATGTACCTTTTATATGAAGCAAGTAAAAAAAAACGTTAGACTTTCGCTTTGATATTGAGAACAAGCTTTTGCCTTCTGTTTTCCCGGATTTTGACACCCGGACATCGGTCTATTGTATGTTGGAGAGAATTTAGCCGGACTTTTCTCCTTTATTGATTAGTTCCCCAGCATATCCTTCATTTCATTTGCTTATTTCTATTGGTTCCCTGATTTTATTCTAAATTATTGCGCCTGTGACATGTCTAATACTGTAACATATAAATAATGTAATCTAATTTTGTTACATTGTACTTTTTAACCTTCTATAGAATATCCTATTTATTCGATCTCAAGAAATCCTCCATCTTTAAATCATCCACCTACAGCAATACTACCTCCCCCCAGCGCTGGATATTCGGCAACAACATTCACACGACCATTACGTGCTCGGCGAAGTGGACGCGATCGGCGGCCGCCGGCTCCGGAGCGTCACGATCCCGGATTGCATTACTACTTCTCCAGCGTTCCTACTACTACTATTCGGGGCGTTCGGAGCTCTCTCCCTTAAGGGCGGTAATATTAGGTCCGGGCGACGTGTCCCCGACGAGCCGTACGTGCCCGGAATAAGTCCGGAAACTCCGGTCGAGACCGGGACTACGGGAGGCGACTTAGCGCGCAACAACAGGACAAATACATTAGTTTAAAGTTCGCACAGCAAGTCCGGGAGCCTCTTCGCTCATTAATTTGGATATCAGAAGGTGGAATCCGGTGACAGATGCAGGTAGTAGCTACTAATTCCGGTAGATGGGGCTCGTTCGCCTGTTAGGAGGAAGGATAATGCGAGATAAAACCGGTCGGTTCTAGGCGGTAGCGGTGGATGAAGAGGGAAGGAGGATGGAGGATCATGACAGGGAGGCTATATTTGGGAGGGTTGAGGGTGGAAGATGAAGAAGGGTTTTACGGAAATGGAGAAGGAAATGAGAGGATGGTAGTGTAATGAATAATTGTTGCTGGTTTATGGACGAATTATTGCAGAAGGTGAGCGATATCCCCAACGTGATTGGAGCGTTATACTATGTTGATGATGGAAACTTCAATTGAGGTAAATGATGGGAGAATTAGTGCATCGGGAATGTTGCTAGTTAAAAGTATATTTGTTAAGCCATCATTCAAAGTGTAATAAGTGTCTTCTTTGTACATTGCTCTGGACGAATAAACTTGCAACACTAGCCTATATTAGCTGTAGATCCATTAATAGAAATCTTTGCCTCTATTTATAACGCTCAGCCTGCCACAAAGTACGACCACGGTTTAAGAAGGTTTAGGTTTCAGGAAATGTCTCACTCAATATATAATGACGTCATCAGCCTTAAATGAGGTGTATAGTTGGATATCATCCGCGTACATCTGCAGTTCAATATATTGGACGCTTTTGTGTAAAAATATCGTACCCTATGCAACGGCATTAGACACTCCCTGAAAGACGAACATATTGACCCCTTCCAACAACAAATGATTGCAATAAAAAAAGCGATTGTTTGAGCCTGCTGCGTCAGATGCTCCTCTAAAATCAAGGAGTAACGGTAAACTAAGGGGGCCGCGATTCACCTTATAATGATCTTTGAATAAAAGAAGGAATTACTGACAGGTTATTACAAAATACGCGCACTGCACTGGTGGGCATAACATCGTCCCTGGTCCCCAAAAATCCCTAAAAAGAATATGGAGCTCGACTGTAATAAACCCCACAATATTGTTTTCCTCAGTTTTACTTAAAAATATTTTAAATTAATTTATTAGATTATTTCTGGCAGCTCCTCATTTGATCTCTTTTTTCAACAAAATTAATTCCTCGTTATACCATATACGTGGCGATCTCAAAATGTAACGATAAATATCAGGATTTCATTGTGTACATTGGCAATATTGGCGAAATATTGGTAAAAAACTAGCGCACTATAGTTTTTATTGAGTCAGTGTGGGGCACTATCGATATTTAACGGAACAGACGTAGCAGATCAATAGATCGTGGACCGTTCAGCGATTCAAGAATGAAATATAAAACTTGTTTAAACAAATGCTTGCTGGCGAAGATAATTACATTATTTTTTCTTCCTCTCTAAAATATAGAATTAGCAGACCATTCCAATCACAAGCAAATGATAACTTTTCGCTAACAATAGGTATACTATTAATTACATCAAATCAAAAGATTCTAAAAATGCAGGATACCCATCATTAATTTAACCTGAAATAACTAGCAGCAAGTACAAAATTTGTTTTGTTGTTTTGCTTCAGTAGTGCTGGAAAATTGCAGGAAAAGGCTCATCGCCGCAAGTCTTCTTTATAATTGCAAATATAATTTTTTGTCTTTACCTCCAAAAACACATAATTTACGGTCTATAAGAGAAACGGGTTCTCTTTATCGAAAAAGCTGTATTTGAAAACCAAGCTTTTAAATGTATTAACTAAAATATTCAAAAAAATTGTTTTTTCTTTTGTTACAGGTGAGTTACAAATTTCATCCCATTTACATCAACAAATATTAAATAACAACTTGGGTAAGTTTTTTTGCCTAAATAAATTAATACCACCTTGAAAAAATATATGGAAATATCGCAATCTCCCGAGCCAACATTATCTAGAAGTAACATTTCCAAGTTTAGTTTTATGATTCCATCCAACATTACAGCACTAAAAGCTTAAATAACGCCACCGCATTAATAACAATAATAATAGTAATAATTAAGTTGGACTACTACTTGAGCACCATGTACATGAGCGCGTTTTGCTGTATTACGGCTCATCAGTGCACATTTGTGGAAAGTAGTAGTCAATCGTGCAAATACGAATGATGTACAAACATATTTGGATGAGAGTATCTAATTACAGACACCCTAATCACGGCCTGTGAGGGCTGCAAAGACCGACTAGCAGCTTAATTAGTCAGAGAATTAATGTAAATAATAATGAAGCTAGACTATCACCTAGCCACCATGTTTCCCTGTACTACGGCTCATCAGTGCACATTCGTGCATAATATATAATAATAATAGTGATAATAGTAATAATAATAGTGATAATAGTAATAATA
>LR737389.1:5245276-5367154 GCA_902655005.2 Marronus borbonicus | reverse complement strand
TAATAATAGTGATAATAGTAATAATAATAGTGATAATAGTAATAATATAATAATAATAATAATAATAAATGCGTTACTGCAGCATCTCATGTATAAATGTTTGTAAAAAAGTTACAAGAGAGAAAAAGCTAAGGGCTGAAGACAAAGTTCAAAAAAATTTTGCTATTGAACTTAACCACCAAACGGTGATGAGCGTGAAACAAAAGAAAATCTAGTACTATTTAAAGAACAATGTTTATTGAAATTTTTACTAAAAATAAAAGATAAAACTATACGAAATATTAAGTTTTCCAAAGAAATTTTCCGCCACCTTCGATTTTCGAGAAAAAAGAAATAGCTCCGAGGTGTTCCCAACATCTAGTGATAAACAAAATTGCAGAATACCTGAATTTCATTCCCCTCAACCACTTTCAAAGCAGTTCTCTTGGGAGCGCAAACAATCTTTTTTTTCGCGTCAAATTTTCGTCATCTCGTCTTGATTTTCGTCTTTGGAAATAAAACCAAGTACACAGGATGAAGGACAGCAATCATGTCGCTTTTCACCAAAACCTGCTACACGATGAAAGCGTTATCATGGTAGTTAAGCTACTTCCCTAGACGTTCTTACGGCGAAATGCGTTAACATCTTCCATAAAATAATCCCACCATGTTACAGACGTCTTGGATGGTCCACTTACGATCATTCACGACTGCATTTCCAACACCAATGACATGTTCAGGTGTAATACCAGTTATTGCTTGTTCGAAACGTTAACCGTCATCAATTGACGCCATTTCTGAACAGGTTACTGTTTAACTCAAAGAGTTGTCCTCGAATGCTTCCTTGAAGCATAAGCATCGTAACTAACTGTATTCGATTACCTGCTACCAAAGCCTGCTTTTGGAAACCAACAAACTCCATGCATTGTTTTATTTCATTGTTCTTTCGTGTAATTTTATTTAAATCCAGCGTATTGAATAGTTTAAAATAAACCTAAACGAAGAAGATTCCTATTTTTCCTACGTGGGTACAATGCCTTTAAACAACAAGAAGATGCCTTCCATCCTACCACTGCTTCCTCCTATCGCATAGGCATGCTCCGTCTTTATCTGTTTATGTACTATCTCGTAGGAGACGTATTTGTTTTAGGATCAGCGAAACGATTCGGAGCCAACTCAGATAACGTTATTAGGAGCTGGAAATTGAGAAGGGATGACGAATTTCGAACACGCGGATGGCACGTCGTTTCGAGAGGAATGGGGTTGATGGGAGTAGTTAGGGGAAGTCGAACCGAGTCGTGTACTGATGTGGGATGCGAGGAATTGGGAAGGGTAAAGAATTTGTAGCCTTCGATAGGACTAAGAAAGATAAAAAAGAAAGGAAAAAACCTGCGAGCGTTTCGAAATTTTTGTTAATTTTGTATTATACAGGGTGTTCAAAGGCAGCACCTATTAATTATGCTTGAATACAGTAATAATAAAGTGGCCACTGTATAGGTAAAAATGTCTTCAAATTTTGAACTTTTTGAACGCAAAATTTTTTTGGGAGTAATGAACACGCAGAATAAGCTGACGAATTTTAACATTACATCAGTTATAAAAACGTAGGCTTCCACAGCCAGAGTCAGTTAATAGTAAACGTACCAGGTTTGGACCGTTTCACCCGCAACATGTTTAGTTTTAACATTATATTTATCTTTGCATTATCATAATTTTCTCCAATTAATTTCAATTTAAAGTTGTCCATAACATGCACATTTACGATGAATATTTTTCCAAACGTTTCCTCGATTATTTAGAATACATAATTCACAATATATTCGATCCTCTGAATATTTATACTGCATTTATTGAATACACCACCCTATATAGCTTCGTCTGCCCAACTAAATACATCATCTTTAACGATGACTTAGCAATTCCATTTGTATTTTAGATCTTATACATTCACTTACAATAATTAAGCAAAGTAATTAAACAGAAGTTCATTAAATGTCGAGCTGAACCTCTACGACGGGGCTAGGAAGGGTAGAGAGGGACGAGTCGACGAAGGCGAACAGCCAACGTACCCTTCTATCGCTCGTAAGAGACGTCCCCCTCGAAGAGTTATATTATTGCACGTCTTCCCGGATTTCTTTAATTAGTTTCAATAAAATTCGAATAAATGTTGATGGCGGACGACAAACAGCGTCGTCTCCTCGTGCCCCCTTCGTCGTCAACGCAATCGCATTCGCCGGCGTCTCATGGTCTCGCTTTCAATTTAAGTGAGCCGTGAATGAAGCCGCGTCGATCAAGACAAAGGCGGTAAATATAATATTGCTCGGGACTTTGATCCTCTAAGGTGGAGTCCTTCCGGGTAGATTGCCTGTCCTAATAAACTGGAAGAAAGATATGGGTAGAGAGATATAAAGCAAGGATTCATAAGGAGGAAATTATGAGCGAATGGGAGTGTGGGTGTGAATTTAATTTTGATACTGGGTGTTAAATTTGAGGAGATGGATTGATACATATTTTGGGGCACGTTATAACAATAATAGTTCCATATTTAGAAAGTAAGTAACATAAAAAGCAAATAAGCTTCACATTTGGCAACGTATTGCTTACAACTGCTACAATATAGAATACCTTATTACTTAAGGAGGACCTGCTATTACTTAAACTATCGGACTGATTCATTTTCGACTCTCATCTTCGACTGTGTCGGTCCAGCAAACCATTTCTTACAAATTTGGCTTCACTCGTCCAGGCAATGTTGTCCAAAAATAATTCATGCTCCTCAGACCACGTTAAAATAAATTCGCAAAGGCTATGTTTTTGATTTTTTGTGATACACATTTATATTTTTGCAAATAGTAAACACTGCGAAGGCTATCGCCTAGGGTCTATAAATGCCAGGCGTACTTGTCCTCCACCTAAGAACAAGAATGAACGCGTGTGTTCTATATTGTATTATAAATCTTATAATGTACGCATCTCCCTTGGTATCAACAATGTAGGCAAAACCATGTATAAAATTTACTGCTGGTAAACAGGTTTTAATTCCGTATGTCATTAATAATATAAAAGAAAAAACATAAATGGTTTTGGAAAGAAATAAAATCAATCTAAAATCATCACTGCCAATAGGAGTATCCATTTGGCAATTTCCTTTGGGAAAAATGTTTTTCTTCCCAAGAGAATATTGGCAATTTGATGTTTACGAATCGCATTGAAATCGAAGAAATCAATGAAACCGACCAACTCAAAAAAAAAATAAAATAAAAATCGCAACGGAACGGAAACCACCAGCAGAGCCAACGCAAAGAAAACACAAACAAACGAAAAGCGAAAAACTGACTAATTCCCAGTTTTCAAATGCATTAACTTCTCATATCCGAATCCTCACACCATCCCGACAATACGAGTTAGTTAAGTTAGAAAACAACAGCAGAAGAATGAGTGCGATCGTACGACAAAAAGAAGATCGACTCGTCCCAGAAAGGAGATGGAAAACGCTTGGTACGAACTTCCGGCGTGTCGTTTTCGCTTCCCGAAAATAACTTGCACCGCTTCTCTTTCCCCCTTTGCAGTTCCCACCCTCCGAATCGATCGAAGGTTCCTGCTTTTCGTAAAACACGCGATCGCCGAAATCTAGACGGCGGTGTCCGCGTATTGCTGCTGCTACTGCTGCTGCACATTCGTTTGTTTCACGTCACGCGCTCTCATTTATTTCCCAGCGGACCAACGCCGCCCTGGATCAAGGCCGACTGCGACGCGATCGCGCCAAGCCAACCAGCTAGCCGATTCTTTGTCGCTTGCGGATGTTTTAATCAAGAGCTTCTTTTCTTCTCTTTTCCCCTGGTATGTCTTTTTCTTCTATGTGAAATGTTTTATACGGAGTGATCCAAATCCTACAATGAAACTTAGATTAAATTAGCAAACTAGCGGTATTGGTGATTAACATGTAGTTAGTAGAATTATACATTTTCAAAAGAAATCGAAATTTGTTACTAGACTGGGAAAATGAATGGGCGATCTTACGTCAGGGTTATCTGCTGACCTCAAATTGCTCCGGTTGTCGTAAGCAATTCGTGACGCCTTTGAGTAGAGAAAATTTGGGCTATTTCCTGGACGTGGCGAGAGCATTCGATAAGATCGTTTAACATAAGAGTTGGGAACTCATTATCGTCCACATGCCCGATCGGATCTGGATTTCCAGAGGCTGTCTTCTAGATCCAAAACTCTATTGAATCTACACTTGTAACGTTCCCAAACCTGAAGTGCAATCTACGCCGATGTACGGTCATATACAGTGCGGGCAGAAGCGATGGAGAAGATTGCAATCTGCTCTGGGCGACATTGTGAGTTAGATGGAGACTTCGCATCAATGAAGCAAGAGTCTTGCGGTATTGTTTAGTAGAAGAAGAAAACTTCCACCAGATCTGGTGATAAAGCGGTTAGAATGAAAATAGGCGGCTCTCATGAAGACAGCAAATGGAATATACCAGAATTAAATACCCTGTGGCTCCGATCAATTTTGGCATATGGCACCAAGTCCAATGGCCAGGGAATTAGAACGGACGCTGCTGCTCCATGGTTCCTGATAAACGTACAAATCAGACAAAACGTAAACATCCTCGAAGATGCAGCTGAAGTTGAAAACACTCTAATCGACGACTTCTTCAAAGAATAAGGGAGTCCAAAGGCTGTCGGCCTCGCTCTGGAGAACATCGTTGAGGATCCAGGAATTATCGTTTTCTTTTGTAAAAATACCTTATTTAATTGCCAACTTTTTTCTGTTAACTCCATATCAATCGGATATGGATATGTACAAACACGAACATTATCAGTTTTCCAATTTAATTGATTTCGTACGATCGATAATAATGAAGGTGACTATGGTTGTTTATTAATTCGAATCATCCTGTACATACAACTCTGCATGAATGTCCATCTCCTCTAATTTTAGTAATACTAAAAAATAATCATCGGCTATACTTTTCAACAATCTGAGACATTTTCACCAATCATTTTCAAATCTTTGGAATAATTTCCTAAAACATTGTAAATCACATAATTCTAACTTAATCATATTTCTTTAGCTACCCCTGTACATCTTATGTTTAATACCCCGATATCGAATAGAGGATCTTGGCAATTCGTTCGATACTTGCCGGCTTTACTTGTTCCCCCTATCCTTTTTATATTACCGAGAAAACCAGCATCTAACCTTCTTCACCACCAGCTCTATTCGGTCCTTTTTCTTCCTTTTCACTTAGAAATTCTCCGTCTCATTTGGGACTTCCATTATTCCTTTCCCAGCATCGTTTCTCTGTCTCTTCGAGATGTCGTTTGGCATTTGTTCCACTCGACTATCTTATATAGTGTCTCCGGGAAACAGCTGAAGGACGACGAGGAAACTCCGGGAAAAAAAATATCCAAAAACGATTCCCAGAAAAAGGATGGAGAAGATATAGCAATGATTTTCATTATTTTGATTGTCTATTTGGTGTCTTCTCGACGTTTGTAGAGGAAATGCTATCGTTTTATAGTGTCTTATTGAGTTCCTTCTAGAGATTTTCTTACGGCCTTCTTTTGTTGATCCTTCTTTTGTTTTTTCCCTTTTTTTTTATTTGTGAATTAAGTGAAGGATGTACTATATTTGAGTATATAAAGGTACATTTTGGAATTAACTGCGAGGATGATTTGAAAAAGGACTTGTGTCTTTGTTGTTGTTGACTGCAATTCATCTAACGTGGCATACATTCCACTAGGTGTTGATATATGTTCTTTGGAATATGGATCTTCAAATATTTGGAAGTGCGTCCCATAATTTTCGGATATTGGATGATTTAACATCTTGTACACCAACCTTAAAGTCTACCCAAATAGATTCTTCATCGAAATTTGAATTTTCAGGTTGCCGGTGTTCCCATGTGAGGTACGTGGGTGGTATCAATTTTCTCACTTTTATTTTTAAATTTGTACCTGTAAACTATAAACAAAATTTCGTTTGTAGACAGTACTCTCCTTGATACATCTTGAATCAATAATTATTTGCAGAAAACCCTGAAGAAGCACCTAATAATTATTAATGTTGAAGCTTAACTCAAGTTTCATCTCACTGAACATGGTAAATTTAATTTTCGAAACAGTTACAGTATACCCTAAGTTACATAGATCCGAGTATACTCTTCAACAGATGACTACAAAGCATTTTTTTTTCTAAATTAAATACGTCAGTAAATTCACGCACATCTCATTTTCGTTGCGGTTCTTCTTTCGAAAACCTCCCGAGGCGTTAACTTGTCAAAAAAATACCGTCGAATCTCGAACACGACTCTAGAAAGAGTTCTGTAGAGGGAATCTGTATCTCCGGGCTAACTCGAAAAAAGCACGCGCGTACACACAAAAAAAACATCAACGTTCAGCCCACGTCCTGAAATATGACGCCGCTTCTAAAACCCGACCCTTATTTGATTTAACTTTACCGCGTTTTAGCGTAATAACGTTGCTAGCCCCCTCTACCATCTGTGTCGGGCGCCTACTGGTATTTGCGGCAAAGATCTTAAGTAAGAATGTTCGGTAGCGACCTCTGCCAGCGACAGCGGTAAACCTTTATGTTGTAAGGCGACCCATTTAATCTTAGGTAAATGCAATTAAAGCCATTGTCTTAATAAGGTGTACGCTGCCTGGGACAACAGGAAATGGTTTTACAGGAAGCGTATGCTGTGGAACACCTCTATTTGGCTTGCCGCCTGCTGGTTTCTAGGAAAAGGAGGGGCTTGAGAAGTCTAAACGCACTTTCCTAATTAAGTTAAGTAACTTAAATATGTAAGTGACGGTATTAACAAATAGCATCAAAGGTATCGTAGGTGTATCTGTTTATTAAGAAGGATATGAATTAGGAAATTAAATGTGTCAAATACACACAAAAAAGAAGTATTGCGAATATGTACACTGCCGTTCAGTGAAGTTGGGTCATACAATAAAAATCTATTACATCACACTGTATACAATCATTAATACATAAAATTAGAAAAATATTAAGCGTACACTCTTTTCTAAGCGATTAAAGCCATAAATTATTATGTAAAGTAGAAATATTGCGACAACCACAATAACGTCCCTTTTATTATCATTCCAAGAATTTCTGGGAAGTACCGATCTTTTGAAACGGGTCGTTTGGGGATTATTAACGAACAATACATTTAGGAAATATACCGCAGTATCACTCTTGTTTATTTATCACGGGCGTAAAAACATAAATTCGCTTCATGTTACTATTAAACGTGTGTTGGTGTGCATCTGTCGTTTTTGCGCGAAAGTTTTAAGAAAATTTACTTCAAAATGGTACGTAGCAAGCCTACCAGTGTAGAAAAACGTTCACGCATTATTATCTGTTTGAAGAAGGATATTCGGGGCGACAAATTGCTGAAAAAATAAATATGAGAAGTTCAACAGTAAATGACATCATAAAGCGATATCGGACAACTGCAACTATAGAAAATCGTGTTCGTCCCGGAGCATCTAGGAAAACAACAAAAGCTGAAGATTTGAGAATTGTATTATTAAGCAAACGCAATAGAAAATTAACAGCGCCACAAATAGCAGCCGAAGTCAATCGCGGCCGTGAAGAACAAGTTTCGGCGGGTACGGTAAAACGTCGACTTCAACAAGCGGACCTTCATGGACGCATTACCATTCGAAAACCCTTATTACGTCGGGGCAACAGAGCAAAACGGCTACAGTGGGCCCGTTCCCATCTAGATTGGTCGTTAGATGATTGGAAACACGTGCTTTGGAGTGACGAGTCAAAGTTTGAGGTTTTTGGGCAAAATCGACGAGTTTATATCCGAAGATCTAAAACCGAAAAGTGATCCCGAACTGCATTGTGCCTACAGTGAAGCAAGGGCGTAGTTCTGTGTTAGTGTGGGGATGTTTCACCTTTGCTGGGAGGGGAGATTTATGCAGAGTGCAGGGTGTAATAAGGAAGGAAAATTATTTTGCAATACTCCAGAATCATGCAGTGCCACCAGGATTGTGTATAATAGGCCGTAACTTTACATTCATGCATGACAACAACCCTAAACACACTGCGTTAGTGTGTAAGAACTATCTAAAGGAGCAAGAACAACAGCACACTCTGAAAGTAATGACATGGCCCCCACAAAGCCCAGATTTGAACCCTATAGATAGAGTTGTTGTGGGATAAACTGGACAGGAGGATCCGAAAAATATGCCCAACTTCAGAAGAACATTTACGGAATATTCTGCAACATGAATGGATTAATATTCCACAATCCGTTTTAACAAAACTTATCGAAAGAATGCCTAGAATAGTTCGAGCGGTGATTAACAGCAAAGGAGGTTTTTTCGACGAAAAAAAATATAATGTTCAGTATGTTATATATAGGCCAGAATAACTTTTTATTTATTTATTTTTGTCTTTTTACCTGTACATAGAATAAAATTGCATTTTGTTTTTAGTTTCGTTTGTTTCTGTAATCTTTTCATATTTTTTACCAACCGACCGAACTTCTCTGAACGGCAGTGTATGTTTGTTAAAAGAGTCTCCATTTGTTTCGTGTATCTGATTAAGGCTATACGAAGAACGAGGGTAATCAGAAAAATATCAAGCCTCTACATGAAGATGGCGTTACCTACTATAATTGCGCACGTATTGAAAGAAGACGCTCTTTCTGACAGTCGATGTTAAAGTTCCTATAAAAGTGGAAAAAATCGAATATCGTCGTTACATCCTTCCATTTGAAAGGCAGTACGCCCACGCAAATTAAAGCCGAGATGAACGCCGTTTACAGCGACTCTGTACCATCACTTACCACGTTAAATTTTGGCCAGATGAATTTAAATTTGGTCGTACCAATTCGAGACGTCTAAAAACTGCAACCACCACGGAGGACATCAGGGAACTTCACTAAATGGCCCTAGACGACCGTCAAATTAAGATTAGAAAGATAGCTGAGACTGTGAGCATCTCGTCATATATTGACTGAAGATTTAGACTTAGAGAAGCTAACCTGGAGTTAAGTGCCGCGGTCAATCACACGAGGTTATTCTTTCGGGCATTTTCATTTCTCGCATAACTAATATATATATTACATTGTGGTAAAAGGACAACACTAACTAAACAACCAAATTCTCTGTGTCGAGTCCCTTCAGCTGGCAAACACTGGAACTACATATTTCGGCAATTCTTGTACACCCACAGCAACTGCGCACGTATGCAAGTCTATAACAATATAACTATTTCATAAAACCAACGGCTGGGGTTAAGCATTATCCGTTTGGGTCATAAAAAAACTCGTTTATATTTATTACATATGCATAATACCCCGCAACACGTTTAACCCATTTTCTTGAAGTTTACCATCGTTTACCGCCTGTGCTTTCCCTTGCGTCGGCGACAAGGGACCCTCAGACCCCCAAAATGTATAAATAAACGAAGAAGGCAGTACAGGTTCTCACTTGGGATGGTGGTGCACCTTTTGGGTAGTAAATATTCAGCCAAATATGCTCCGCTAAATGCCTCTAGTGATAGCTACGTTATATTCCAGGGGCGGCCTTAAAATTTTTTACGATGTTTTGCCCTTATTTTATATAAGCATACAAGAAACGATTTAAATGAAGTAATTCTTTTTCTTGAACAAACATTCGATTCTCCACGATAGCCTTGAAAGAACGAAAGGCAAGATAGGTTCGATTAATGTTAATTTACATCTAGTTGCCAACAGATTAGAACTAGAAACTAAAAGGTTACTGAGTCTCATGGTTACATATGCAGATGGCGTTACTCATCGATAAAATCAGAAGTTTGAACGTACATTAATATCTATTGATGGATCTTGGATACACCGGTACATTCCTGAAGCAAAAGAACGACCGAAACAGTGGACTGAGAAGAGCCAATTGGCTTTTTGAACTCATCTTTTTACTTCCTAAGTCATTTCGCCAAACTTGTAACTGATCTTAAAATCAGCTTTTTGTAAGAGGATTTGCCCTCTTCAATACCTTCCATTTGTCTATGTTAAAGCTTTCGTTTTGGTCTTTGCCCAGCTTGAGGATTCTTTCGAGCCTTTAACTTAGCACCCTCTCAGGATTGCAACGCGGCAATGTTTGCCTTCGGCTACTCAACTGTGGCTTCGTTAGAGCAATTTACCGCAAGCCACCCCGAAGGTAATGCCTAGAAATTTTGGTATCACGGCATCTGCTTCAATGTTGAACGATCCTCAGGAGTCTTCAAAAGTACCCTCATTTGGCCCATTGAGAGGTTCACCTCTGGACAGTCGTAATGGAGTATTCCCACTTTCTTCGCTTGAAGGGCGTCTTTGAAGCTAAGATCTACAGTGACTTGCTCACGTGAAATCTTAATCCCACTTCTTGCTCTTCGCTTCTTGTCCGTTTCTTCCATGGACTCTTCGGACCCAAGCTCTTTCTGCCGTCTTTTCTCCTCTTTCATCGGCCATAGGGCTTTCTGCCGGGCTTCTTTAGGTTTGAGCCCGCCATTTCTTGCGTTTCCTTACGGTACCACTAAGTCGCTTCTTATCTTCTGCTAGTTAAAGCTTTATAATAGACTCCTGCTAACTGTACGCATGTGGATATGGATATGTCGCTGTCGCAAAAATGGGAACAATTAAAATGTCCTCTGCACTTATTGGAGGACTTGGCAGGAGAGGAATTTCTTCATCTGATACACTTGGCCCGGTTTGTTTTTGCTTTTTTCAGGTTCCTCCGTGTTGGTCTCGCGAACGGGGATGTGCAGCGCAAGAAATTTCTATTTAAATTGTTGGTTAGTTTTACAGTAAAAACTTAGATTAAAAATAACGTGAATCAGGGAACTTAGAATTATGTAGTCTGGCACTTTCTAACAACGTGTAGGGGACCATTGTACAAAGAAGCTAAAAGAATAATTTTACAACAGATTAACGATGTTATCGATACGATGTCCGAAAATTAAAACTGCACAAAACGAGAGCAACATAAAAACATAATCGAGTTTAATTTTTTTTCTCTTTTCGCGATAGCATCGCTCTAAAATGGACGGGTAACTCTGCAAAGTACAATGCCCGACGGCCCTACTGGACTTTACAACGAGCTAACGAGTCTAACGTAATTATTTTTACGATAGTCATCGAACGATGTATCGCAGAAAGCCGTACAAGGATCGCAGATTATGATTGACGATTGTAGCATGAGTCTGTTCTGATTCTCCTTGTATCTTTTAGTTACTACGGAAATTTTAGCTGAATAGGTCTTTTTATACGTCAGTGTTATTCGTGTAATTCACTTTATGTACGAGAGAAGGAGAGAGAAACAGAAAATTGTCTAAAAAGTAATACAGGGTGTTTTAAAAAGTTCAGAGACATTCGCGAAAAATCTACCAGCAGCTTTGACTTTCTCTTCAACATATTTCTACACATATGGTTTAAAAGAATAAATTCTGAGCCACCTAAAAGCGACGCTAAAACTCTTCTAAAGCTAAAGCCTTTGTAGTTTCATTTATATGCAGGTCAGAGTCAATATTCACTGACTGTGTGTTCCATCATTAAAACCAAGACAGTTAAGTCGGGAGACCGGGATGGCCAAGTTATTGGTCCACGCCGACCAATCTATTTATTAGGAAAACGGCGATTTTCTGGCACTTGTACTGTAGCATATGCAAGCGTCCCTTCAGTTAATTTCTGTATCCTCTTATATGCAAAATCTGTATTTGCTTCCTTTAAAGGTGCTACCCACAACCAATATTATCTCCCAAGATCCATTTTTCCTTTTTTAAGAATAATCCCTGTCGGTATTTATTAATTATACACCCCTGTATTTCGTTTTATATGCAACGGAAAGGCATCCCCGCGAAGCTCGAGATTGGTTCCTTCCTGTTCCACTTTTATTTCTTTTTCCTTTTTCTTGCTCCACTGTTCATCTTTTCGAAAACGTTCGAAATCGGCTCTCTTTTCTGCAGCAGTCGTCAAAGAGAGAAAGCACGGGAAAAAAAGAAGAAATCCGCAGGGGAAAACTGGGAAAATGCTAGCAGGGAGGAAAGGAAATAACCCACCTACACGGTCTGCCTCTAAAAATTTAATGCAATTTCATATAAATTATGAAGAAGGCGACTGGAATTTGAATATTGATTCCTTTCCCTGCAGCAATAGAACTGGATGGAGTTTTTACGTAACGTTTGGAAGTAAGGAACAACTTCGTCCTGGTTCTTGTATTTTTTTTTTTTTTTTAGGAAAATGAAACGATTCAGGCGTAATTCGCTTTTATTGCTGGAGACAAAAATAGAATGTAATGAACTCTGGATAACATGAAATAAAAATTAGAATTAGCGGAAATTGAGAGCCTTAAAGATGAAAACGTTGGTCGTAACTCGATCTTGAGGTATACAAGGGAGTTTTCATTTTAGACACTAATAAATTTATTCTTTATAAATCTGTTTATTGTATATAGTATGAACAGGTATCTATTAAAATTATAAACTCGGATCAATTTTGGTAAAAGAAATGTTAGTTATTCGTCTTACTTTGATATCGGAATATTGAATTCCCAACAAAGCAATTTTATCAACCCATCTCCACACACGATAGCGCCTTTTAACCTCGTAGGAAGCATTTCATGCAGTTTACGCTAGCTTAAAAGCTTCGAACACATTAAACGTTGCATCCGCACCTCCTTATTCCCCGTACAAAAATCACGGCGCAGCTTTAGCACGGTTACCGAGCGATTTTCGCAATCACATCACCGCCGCACGGCCATTACCTGAGCGTACCTAACGTTAGTACCGCTTAAATCACGCTAAAAGATCATTTTAGCGGACCCGAACGGCTCCCACAGGACGCTATTTACTTACCAGCATTTTTAAGGACTATCTCTTTAGTTCCCTGTTCGTGGGAGACATCGGTCTTTGGAACCTAATGGTCTACAACTGCAAACGAGTTCGGTTTAAATAATCCCCAGTTGGAAGCCTGCATGCTGGCCTTGCGTTTGCTTTTATCGTAGCTGTTTTTTCTAAATGAATTGAGGAGATGCTTTTAGATCTTGGAATGATGTCGAATTAGTCGAATTTTGGAATTCTCGGAAAATGTTAGCCATCGATCAGGGTTCACTTGGGTCTCAATATAATTTTCCGTGTTTTCCTGCTTCATTTCTCCTTCGTTATTTTTACTCCTTAGGTATTTTTTAATTTTTTTTTTTTTGAAGGAAAAAGTGAACATATTTTTTTATACTAAGCAAAAAGTGAGTGTAATAATAAATTAAAAGAAGAAAAAAATATACGTAAAATAAAAAATCATATAGAATGCCAACCGCACCCTCATAATATTTATTTCTTTCTCCCATCCTTTAGAACACAATTCCTCCTATCCGCCCCCTTTGTCCTACGCTCCTTATCTGTGTAGTTATTCAATAATGAAGTTCTTCCTTTTAATAATCCAATCTAATACAGGCTACAGACGAGGCCTTCTCCTTGCTACTTCCTTCTCCTCTTGTTTTACTTCTAAAACAACTTCTTTCTACAGCTTGCTGAAGCGTGTCTACCGTATAATGGAAATTTATCCAGATAGTCTACTTCAATTTAGGCTGGAGGGAGCAGATGTACGTATTATATAATAGGTACGTTACGTCTAGCGGGTAACGCTTGTCTATCAAGATGGAAAATCCATCAGTTATAATTTTCCGCCGGCAACAACCGGGCTAAATAGAAGGTAGGATAATAGGTGGCGCATGTAAACTGACAGGTAACAAAATGGCGTCTAAAGATGGTGGTATTGCAGAGCATGTAATACCAGTAATATGCATGTTGAACAACGTCATCTTTGTTCTTTTTTTCTTCTCGTTTATTTATTGAAAACAAGTAGACATCTTCTTCGTAGCCCGGAAGATGATTTAATTTCGCAACTGCAGCTTATTTAATGAATTAAGACGGGTAGTTAAAGTTTTGGATCGATAGGAACGCTTACATTCTTCACTATAAGCGATACTCTTTAAGTTTGTGCAAAAACTGAAAAAAATTTTGTTTTATTGTTTCTTAAAATATTCTAAATGGAAAAGAAAAAGTTTCGAGCGGTGATTAAACATTTATATTTAAAAGGCTTAACACTGAAAGAGATCAATGCTGAGTTGGATGAAGTTCATGGCATATCTGCTCCTGTGGTAGCAACTGTTAAATGGGTTTAAACGTGGTCGTACATCCATAAAAGATGAACGTCGTTCTGGAAATGATTGACAAAATCCACGATATGGTTTTGAATGATCGACGAATCAAAGTGCGCGAAATAATTGAGGCCACAGGCATATCGCAAGGTGTACTGTTTTCAATTTGAAAGAAAATGAACGAAAAATTGGGTGTGAAGAAAATCTCGGCAAGATGAGTTTTCCGTCGCAATCCTGACGAGTTTCTCCGTCGATACATAACTATACACTATATACGATACACTATTACTCTCTAGAGATAAAAAAACAGTCAAAACAGTGGGTTTTTGAAGGCAAACGGGTTCCAAAGAAGGCGAAGATGGTGAAGTCGGCCGGCAAGGTGATTGCCCTCGGTTTCTTGGAATGCACGCGGAATCATCTACACCGATTACATGGAAAAAGAACAAACGATAACTGGAAAGTATTATGCGTCGTTATTGGACCGATTGAGCAAAGAAATCAAGAAAAAGCGTCCTCGTTTGAAAAAGAGAAAGATCCTCTTCCATCAAGACAATGCATAGTTTCGATGGCCAAAATTATGGAATTAAAGTTCAAATTAGTACAACATCCGCCGTATTTACTCTTCAGTGACTTCTTTTTATTTCCAATTTTGGAGAAACGGCTCGGCGTACTACGGTTCACGTCGAACAAAGAAGTTATCGCCCAAACAGATGCCTATTTGGAGGACCTAGCGAAATCCTATTTTTCGGAGGGCTTAAAAAAGCTGGAGAAGTGCTTGGAAAAGTGTGTAGAGTTAAACGGAGATTATGAAAAATAAATAAATAAAAATCTACAGAAAAGAGCCTCGTAAAATAAAAATGAAGCTATTCATATGTAAATTTAAATCAGATTAATTAAAAATTAAAACACCTTGACTGAGTTACAGGTTCGAATTATAATTATTGAATCGTAAAAGAAGGAAAAGAAAGTATCCGGTTATCTGCTTGTTTTGCTGGCGCTTGTTTGATGTATTTTTTTTTTAATTTACATTTTTAGACTTTATCACCAGCGTTGAAAAGATCCAAAATATAAAAATCACCAAATCGAGGCCAGATTTTCACCAGTTCTTGTGGCACTTGTCACTATGTTAGAAGCCAAATATGAAGAAGTATGAAAAATAAACACTAATAATAAGTAACAAAAAAAAACGTATTAAAACAATAAAAACGATAGAATAATAAGAAAATTCAAACTTAATAAACGTTATCATCGACGCCTATTTATAACTTCTGACTAATACAGAATAATTCTCTCTAATAGCTTAATATTAAAGCCAATGCATTATTCCCAAGATGGCAGCAGACCTATTTTGCTTACCTTTTTGATATTATAAATTGATGCTCGCAATAAATAATATTTATTCGGAAAAATAACTGTATTTGAAAAATCGCCAGATTTTTTTGTATTTTTAAGTTTTCACCAAATTGGACCAGAACTGGTGAAATTTCACCAGACCTAGCAACACTAGACACCACTATCCTTTTCGCACCAGAAATTTGTATGAATACCTGATCGTATATGTTGATTTGTTTAATTAATTTAAGCTTTTAATTTTTAAATACATTAACGCCGAACTTGGGACTTTACCCGGTAATAACACAGACTCAATATTTTTAATAGGATTCATCATAAACTCAAATCGCTGGATTATTTCATGAATACAATAACGTTACAGTAGCAAACAACACGAAAGTATCGGCAACCTCCGCACCACACAAATTTAATTAATTAATCCGGGACGGCCGTTTCGAGGATACTAATGATCCACATTCTCAACCGGTGACCGAATAATGTGAGAAACTTCTAAAACGAACCTATCCCTATACGATGACGGTCGGTTTTGTCTATCCATCAGATTTATTTAAACTGTCTCGTACGCGTCTAATTCCCGCGGCGAAGTTACATTCTTAATCAATTTCAAGTTTTCTAATTTGATATTACGCCCGGTTTCGTTTATGTGTTGGGCTACACTTGACGAATCTAATCTACCGAAGCGATAACACCTGATATGTTCCTTAAATCTGGTGCTTATCGCTCTCTTCGTTTGACCAATATAGGCTTTATCACAGTCACTTCATCCAATTTTATAAATTCCCGACCTTTCTTCAATTTTCGGTACATTTAAGAAGCTTAATATGTTTGAATTAAAAAAGGAGATAAACCGCATCGAAAAACCTAACGTAATTTATTCGCCTAAATAAGTATATTATTTACCCTATGTTCTTTTTTGTTTTTTCTAAAAATTACACCGGATAAAATAATCAGCTTAATTACTCAAAAATTCACTTCGCCGTAGCTGGCTACGATTGATTCCTCCTCCCCAATTGTTGTAAACATAACCTGATTTCGCGATCTGCCCCACAAATCGCGTTATACGCCGTGCAGTTTTGATACCGTATTAAGCGAACTGTTTACGTACGAAATGAGCAACAGCTATCAGCTATCAGTCGTTACGCAAACCTTGCTATTTGATGGACGTATAATTAAATTAGAATTTATCCAGCGGATTCTACGGCCCTGAAATACAACACGACGTTCGCACAATGGTGAGTGAATACGTGTTGGCAACAATAAAGCGAATCGAGCACGTTCTGTATATTCTTGTGTACATACAATAAGCACTGTGTGAGGTTGTTTAATGCGTGAAGATCTAGGGCTTCCAAAATAATCTGCGTGTATCCATTTCTATAACTGCAATATATATTTATACGTATTAAAAAATATATAATTTATGTACATGCCACCGAAGTTGATCAGAAGGTTGTCAAGAAGGGAAATAAGGACAACACACGGAATGCGGAAAAGAGGAAACACAGGAATTAACGTGATTGGGCAACATGGAGAAGAGTTGAGAAACAACAATGGCGTGAGGAAAATAAATTTATGTACGGAAAACAATCTGATAATTGCGAATACGTTCCTTCAACATAATGTGTTTATATCAAGTACACAAGAAGGTGATCAGTAGAAATGAGAAATCGATAATTGACTTTGTATTGATAGACAAAAGCCACAGTAAAGAGAGGACCAAAAATGTATAGCACAAGAGGGCACTATTAAAATTAAGAGGTAGACGGGAATAGGAAGAATATAGAAGTATGGCAAGAATTAAAAAAAATTAAAGCTACTGAAACCAACCAAGGAAGCATGTGGTACAATCTTCATAAATAAAAAAAAAAGCTAGCTGGTGGAACGAAGGGATTAAAGAGATGGTCAAATTAAAAAAGGAGAAGTGAAAAGTATATATTTCAAGCAAAACAGAGCAAAACTACGAAATGTGTAAGGAATGTAGGAAAATGTTTAAGCTGAACAACCATCATGGGAAGAAAATGGAAAAAAGAAATTCTATAATAGAGTAGCGAAAAACCTCAGAAAAAAGAAGTACACAATCAAACGAAACAAAAATAAAGAGAAAATAGTACTGAAAAATGAGAAGGAGATCATAGATCGTTTGCGACAGTATCTTCAGGAACTGCCAAATATGGAAATTAAGTTAAGACTGAAATCCAGGAAGCACAGTGGCATAAAAGCAAACTTGGACGATACGCAGTAAACCTGTACGAGAATGAGCCTTGTGGACTGCTTCGTCGTTTTCTAGCCGTCCAAGTATACTTTTGTCCCATCATACATGACGAGAACGATGCCATCCAAGAAGACGAAGTAATGAAGACAATAGGATGATGAAAGAAAGGGAAGGCAATCGGGCATGATCAAATTACCCCGAAAATGATAATAATTCTCGGAACAGGAGGACTAAAGCTAATAATGAAGAACTAAATGAAGAGATGGATTCCTCTTGGTGAAACAATTTTTAAACAATCAAAGAAATTGATAATAACAGTTATTTAATAAATAATTTAAATATTCGGCAACTGCAGGCTTGGCATCATTGCGGCAAGTGCTGGGGCACAATCTTGATGATCTAGTCGCTAAATTGTACGAAAGGACACTAGAGGAAGAATTGAGACTGCAAATAGAAGACCGACTAGAGAAGGCGCAAAGTGGGCTTAAACCAGGAAGAAATATCACATTTTCGCAATAAGCCAAATTATAGAGAAAGCATCGAACGGAGGAGTCAACGTGGCATTTCTGGACTTGGATAATGTTTTTGATGGAATACCAATGAAGATAATGTGGATAAATTGGAGAGGAAAATTGAAAGTGCCAAAGAAAATCAGAACGGTCAAACGGAAGATTAAAAGAGGAGTACGTAGCCCGATTTTATTTATAATAATAATAAAGGACGATATCTTGTACGGAGAGCAAGTCTCAACTGGGAGAAAATTTAAAAATGTGGCAAGAAGAATTGGGCAAAGGAAATATGTAGATAAGCAAAGACTCTGGAGAAGCGAAATACTCCGAAGCGAGTAGATTCTTTTGAAGTACCTGGGAGTAACAATATTCAAAACAACGGAGGAATTGAGGAAAAAAATAAACGAAAAATGAACAACGCAGCAAAATATACCATGTCCTCAATAAAACATTTATTGGTAACGGCACAAAAATGTCTATATTCAAAACGATGTTTCGGCTGGTATTAACATATATGGAAGTGAAGGCTAGGTACTAAATAACAGATAAAAAAGTGTACTTCAGGCGATAGAGATGAAATAATTGAGAAAAATAGAAAATTATAAAACAAAGATAATCGAGAAGAAGCATCTGAAATGGTTTGGTTATTTAATAAAAATGGGAAAAGAAGGACCTCTGAAAGCTATATGGTAGGCTTCCTTTTTAAATATGGAACAACAAATATTACGTATTAAATTCTGCACTTCTTGTAATGGCGATGAAAAGAGAAAACAGCAACACGTTCTGCAGCCATTATTTTCCATTCTATATTAAAAACGAATTACAATTTTTCATCCATTAATTTCACAGCTCGACTAAAACGAACACGCCAAGCGTGTATCTACAGGCACACTCCACATTATACGCTTTCCATTTTCAATATTCCCTTTATTACTATCAACTGCGCGTCCTGTAAATGTAGACGGAATACGAGGTATATAGCTCTTTTTATAGGCGGCAGATAGAGACCCGCTAGGTGTACTTTGCTCCGACGCGGCCGACACTGCATCATACGCGTTGGGTAGTGGCGCTAGTAGCGGCGCATTTGTTACTGCGAAGCGACGTAAGCACATTATGGAGGGGGAAAGAAGCTTCCAACGTGGAAAATTAAGTCTTCTATTTAAAATTCTCCGCGCAGCGCTCGTGCGAAATTAAAAATATATTACGTAGTTCCATCTATTGTAGAAGCAAGCAGTGGTCTGCGAGATATGATGGATTATCCGGAGAGTAGCGTATGATTTTGCTGGAGTGAGGATTATTTTCAAAATGGAAAGAATCCAAGGAGTAGATGTGGAAGAAAATTCAAGGATAATTACTTATAGAATCTAGATACATCGACATTCTAAATAGGAAAGTTATTTTTAGGGTCCTTCGTGCAAGATTAGGATCTAGGACGTGGCTCGATCCATCGTCACGATGAAACCTGCAGAAACGAAATTAGCAGAGACTATACAGACTCGTGTTTATTCGTCTCATGAGAATCGACAAAACACGAGTCTGTCTAATTTCTGCAAATTTCGTGAGGCGAACGTGTACTCGTTTCTGCAGGCTTAGTCACAATACAAAATTGCGGTCTAAGAGAAATTCGATCGATTCGACGCTAAACCAAAGAGAAACATGCCCCATCCCCATCTAACGAAGAAAAATGAAATTCTCTACCAGCATAACATTTGTCTTCATCATTTCAAAAATAGCGCTTAAAAAACAGACTTACGCTCCACTCTTATTTTTACCAGATAAAATACCTTTGCCATTAACAAACTACTCAATTGTATCTTCGTCTCTTTCCGATGAGCTGTTATATAGGAATGTTCCATTTCAAAGTCGAAAGTACAAGTTGTGAGGGTAAGAGACGCGGTTACGACGACGTTTGAAGTCTCGGCAAACTATTTCATTCCGCGTCGCAAGATGACAATAGACGCAGAGCGTACATTCGTCTAGGGTAGCCGATCTTCCTTTGCCAGGCTCGTAAAGGAAACGGTGAGAACGTACGTCTTTTGTTTAGCGTCTCTGAACTATGCGCAACTATCCAGACTTTAGATGTCGATTACCCTGGGTGTAGGTGCCTTCGTTTAGCGACTGGCTCCGTAAGACACGTCTAATTAACCACATAGTTACGCTAAGATTGCGCCTAGATTGCGAAGCGTTTGACGTTAAATTATTACTGAACGCAACTTACTTGCAGCAGTACGGTTGGTTTTTAAAGTGGAACATATAAGAATGAAGCATTAGCAGGAATTAATGCGTCGCATTGATTGAATATAATGATTAAATAGTGTTTGTGACAGATATAATTTCCAATACGAATTAACAGAGCAGAACAGGAGTATAATTCTTTTGTTTTAAAGCGCCTCACAAGTCCATCGGGGTAATTTCAGGGAATCTAGCAGAAAAATTAATTGAAACAAATATTTCCATCCATCTTTCTCCGAAGTGATTCGTCAACCGCTGTTTTACGAGAAGTGTGAAATGAGCGAGGCACTCGTTCCGCTACCAAAAAATGTAGCGTTGCATTTCCGACTCCAAAGTGCCAAGAAATGGTAACAGAAAATCCTCCAAAAAGATGCAGATGAACATGTTGATTTAAATTCGTTCAATAAAGTACGCAACGACGATTTGATCGCAAAAAAAACCAACACCAAACATTCATTTTTTGAAAACGTTGACTTCGTTTGTGAATGATGCAGTTTGGATTTTCAAGAGCCCAAAAAGGTCTACTTTGGTTGCTTCGACGGTAAAATAAAGGACATTCTGTGGAAATTTCTCTTCATATCCATTTTCAAGGGTATGTTTGGGGTAGCTTTGCTTTCTTTATAAATTCGTTTTAAATTACCTTTACTTATTTGCAATCTTTGCGAACGTTTCCTTGAAGATAATTTCGGAGTGGAATCGTCGTTCAGAGAAGCTCGGTCGGTTGGTAAAAAACATGAAAAGGTTACAGAAACAAACGAAACTAAAAACAAAATGCAATTTTATTGTAGGTACAGGTAAAAAAGACAAAAATAAATAAATAAAAAGTTATTCTGGCCTAATGTAACATACTGAACATTATATTTTTTTTATATCGAAAAAACCTCCTTTGCTGTTAATCACCGCTCGAACTATTCTAGCCATTCTTTCGATAAGTTTTGTTAAAACGGATTGTGGAATATTAATCCATTCATGTTGCAGAATATTCCGTAAATGTTCTTGTGAAGTTGGGCATATTTTCCGGATCCTCCTGTCCAGTTCATACCACAACAACTCTATAGGGTTCAAATCTGGACTTTGTGGGGGCCATGTCACTACTTTCAGGGTGTGCTGTTCTTCTTGCTTCTTTAGATAGTTCTTGCACACTAACGCAGTGTGTTTTGGGTCGTTGTCAGGCATGAATGTAAAGTTACGGTCTATTATACGCAATCCTGATGGCACTGCATGATTCTGGAGTATTGCAAAATAATTTTCCTTCCTCATTACACCCTGCACTCTGCATAAATCTCCCGTCCCAGCAAAGGAGAAACATCCCCACACTAACACAGAACTACGCCCTTGCTTCACTGTAGGCACAATGCAGTTCGGGATCACTTTTCGGTTTTAGATCTTCAAACATAAACTCGTCGATTTTGCCCAAAAACCTCAAACTTTGACTCGTCACTCCAAAGCACGTGTTTCCAATCATCTAGCGACCAATCTAGATGAGAACGGGCCCACTGTAGCCGTTTTGCTCTGTTGCCCCGACCTAATAAGGGTTTTCGAATGGCAATGCGTCCATGAAGGTCCGTTTGTTGAAGTCGACGTTTTACCGTACTCGCCGAAACTTGTTCTTCCCGGCCGCGATTGACTTCGGCTGCTATTTGTGGCGCTGTTAATTTTCTATTGCGTTTGCTTAATAATACAATTCTCAAATCTTCAGCTTTTGTTGCTTTCCTAGATGCTCCGGGAACTCCAGGACGAACACGATTTTCTATAGTTCCAGTTGTCCGATATCGCTTTATGATATCATTTACTATTGAACTTCTCATATTTATTTTTTCAGCAATTTGTCGCCCCGAATATCCTTCTTCAAACAGCGTAATAAAGCATGAACATTTTTCTACACTGGTAGGCTTGCCACGTGCCATTTTGAAGTAAATTTTCTTAAAACTTTCGCGCAAAAACGACAGATGCACACCAACACACGTTTAATAGTAAAATGAAGCAAATTTATATCTTTACGCCAGTGATAAATAAACAAGAATGATCGGTACTTCCGAGAAATTCTTTGAATGATAATAAAAGGGACTTTATTGTGGTTGTCGCAATATTTCCACTTTACATAATAATTTATGGCTTTAATCCCTTAGAAAAGAGTGTATGCTTAATGTTTTTCTGATTTTATGTATTAATAATTGTATACAGTGTGATATAATAGATTTTTATTGTATGACCGAACTTCACTGAACGGCAGTGTACAACAGGCCCAGTTTCATCAACTTTTATTTTATCAGTTTACGCATTGTTTCGCGCAATGCAACTATGTAAGGGGATCTTGCTCGAGAAAGATCAATTGCATATCGATAGGAGACATTTATAAAAGCATAGCACTTAATTAAGTAAGTTCTCTCTTTTTGAATTAACATTTAAGAAAAATCAACGGAACAGCCAAATATGAATTAAAAGTAGTTGAGAGATATCGAGTGGGAAATAATGACGTTTGCCAGATCAACATTAACAATACCATCAACACTAATCTGTAATACATATTCTCAATTTTTAAATTTTTGAAAATTATAGATCGCCTTTCTGTATTCAAAAAGGAAACGTATAATACGGCATCCTTTAACGACGTATACAAATCCTTCATGCGGTTATCCCCATCCTTTTTATTACAATAAATTTGATCGCGGAGCTACGATTACATTTGCCAAGCCGTGTTATCCGTTTCACTCGACTCTCAGAACATTAAACTCATTCTCCGTATCATGCGTGACCCTAAACAATGCCGCCCCCATCCGTAACGCTATACTCGAAGCTTTGGTAACACGATCGTCCTTCCAACTGCGCCGCGTTAACAACATGGAAGCGCGAGTGTACTTGACTACTGGCTGATGAACGCATAACATATCTCCGAATTCCATGGCAAATGAAGCTTGACAATTGCAGCTATGGTAACTGAAACCTTTGAACGTTCATTGAGATGGGATACCGTGAAATAAGAGAGAAATTATCGATTAGGTCAGTATGAATACTGCCTAAAGGATGTCTAGATGATGATAGGCTTGATTTTAAAATGTTAGGTTTGATTGTTTGATTTATCTTTGAGTTGCTTGCGGCTCCATTAAAAGGGTTGATTGACTATATTTATTTCTTGGCGTCTAAATTCAAGCTTTATACCTGACGGTGAGCGTTCGTGTCGGTCAAAGCCTGTACCCGCTACTGTTAACATCGGCAAAGTTTATCAAATTAAGCTAGACTAGCGGCGAATTAATGGGCATCTCAAAAGGAGATGTGTTTGTCATATCTGATTGCAGATTTGGACATGAAAAAGCCAACCGCACATTGGGCGTTGTGTTTGTACACCCAGGACTAAAAATATTCGGATGAACATTTCCAAAACTCCTTTGAAGCAGTTTAAGCGAAACAAGTCGAAGTTTTGGAGGGATTTAGTTCGCAGAACCAAAGAACTATACTCAATATGTAAAAATTTGTTTTTACTTTTTTGCAATTGATGCTGACTCTATTATATCTGACCCAAATAAAAAAAAATTTTGCCGTGTAAAAAGATCTCGAATTTCAAGAATGTTTAGTCTCCATTTCCCGTCTTCTTCACTTCTTCACTTCACTGCATTTCGAATACTCCTCAAACCTGGTCGCTATCCGACTAACCAACGGACTATCCGATTCGCCTTGAAATTTTCTTTTGTTTTGAGGCCGTTTCTTGCGAAGTTCTTCACGCAGGCGGATTATTGAAAACGTTCATTTGTTTTCTCCCTAATCCCCTACCGCCCCCTTCCCAGGCGAAAACAATTCAATTCAAAACAAATTTCGGTTATCTTTTGTTTCGCTGTATTCCCGCTTATAGTAGTCGGGGGAGGCGAAAGCAAGCGGGCGAAATTCTAACGCTGTTCGATTGTTCCTGAGCAGACAATTAACGAATAAGAGGAAGAAGTGGATGAAGAATAAGAGGAGACGACAAGAAGACGAAGAAGTCGGTTGCTGCTGTAGAAGGAGTTTGTAAAGTTTCGTTTTTGCAAGGATGAACTGATGTAATGTTGGGGAATTGTATGGGTGTATTCTGGGAGAAAATTGTTTGGGGGTATTCGGGGGCGTATTTCGATTTAGGCGAAAGGATTCCGAAGTTTCGCAGGTGGGTAGTTGTTTCGCAATCCTCTATTAATAGAATTGTTTCGTTTCGGGAATCTAGTTGCTTTCGTAAAGTTTTAACTCGCCCGGCAATGGTTTTTCTAAGATAATGACCTATTCCCGGCTGCTTCGTTCCCAGTATTACGATTTAGCATTGCTTCCAGTATCGGAGAACAGTTAATGGTATACAATAATTTCTTTGCCGGCTTTAATCGATGAAATCAGGAAAACAATCGACAACATCGCATCATCCTTTGATACTTTCCAACAATTGTTTATTTGAGGATAAAACCATCGAATTAATTTCTCATTGCTCATATGCCTCTATGCCTAACGGTTTCTTTTTATTCCCGAATATCAAACGAAACATACATGGGCAGCGGCCTCAAGAAGCTGTGGAAGCCCTCAAAAACCATGTTTCGGAGATGCCACCTTCAGAGTGAAAAAAATATTTCGAGAATTTGTTCCGAGGCATTCAAAAGTGCATAAATCTTAATGGCGAATATATCGGAAAAAAAAAGAACGATTGGTGCGAAAGGAAATGTTTTCTTTCGATATGTTTATGAAAACTCAAAAAGTATCTCTCGTGTACATTTCCCTTGAGGTCCCTTTTTTTCCCATGGCAAGCCCTGAAAATGTATAAAATCCGTTTTTGACGATTACCGCATATGCTCCACCTGTAATTCCGACAACAGCGGAAATAAATGAACGGAAACGAAAGCGAAACAGTTGAATAACGATACTGCGCTTATGGTTTTCATTAACGCAGCTGGGAATACATTAGCGAGGAAATGATAAATCGAACCTGTTTTAATTTTCCGGTCGATACAATCGTTTTTTAGAGGTGGAAAGAATGAAAAACAAAATGTTATCTCCGGAATTTGAAACTTGATATCCGACCATTAAGTGTTTGATTATACGTAACTGCGCAACAAGTATCAGGATGGGCTTTAATTCCTTTGTAAGAGCAGAAAAGCGAAACAAATTATAGTGGAATCTCTATAATCCGAACAAGTAGTAATTTGAACAAGCGGCAGCTACAATTTTCATCGCATTAATCCGAGAGAAATCCCCATAATTCATGCACCGCGGAAGAACAACATGCCGCGAGTAGATTTTTAATAGCAGAGGGTGTCAAATGCACGGAAGAATATTGAAACTGTACGGAAGAAATTCTTTGAAACGTTTACACATGAATGGGACGGTTTAAAAGTGGTCTGACGAGCGATTGAAGTTGCTCGTCCCTCGAATCTCTTATTGACGGATGGGTTCCAAAACAACTTACAGGCTCCCACAAAGAAACCAGGCTTCAAATCAGCCAACGGTTGAAAGAACGATGTTTAATTGAAAAAGAAGCATTTCTCAGAAGAACTGTCACATGTAGTTGAACATGGATCCACCATTTTGAGCCGAAGTGAAAGCGGCAAAGCCATGAGTGGATTCTCCCTCTCGGAAAAAATTCAAGACCCAGCCGCCTGCAGGTAAAGAGTATTCTGAGAGGGGTCTATTTTTATGGTAACTAGCTCGAAGAGCAACGAACTATCCAAAGCCAGTATTACAGTGACATGCTCGAAAACATGAACCCCGTTTGAACCCCTTAAACAGGCTCAACGTGCGAAACATTTTCGATCCAATCAAGAAGTTAAAGACCAGGTACACAGGTGACTTCGAGATCACTGTAAAGAATTTTATTCCAGAGATATACACAAGTTAGAAGAACGATGCGACAAGTGTATAAGTGTTGCTGGGGACTACGTTGAAAAGTAGCTAAAGTTTTGTATTGATTAAATAAAGGGGAACATCCCAGTCATCGTCGTTAATATTTTTGTATTTTTCAAACCACTACACCAGGGGCAAGTCACCGTTTGAACTAAACTCGTCGATCTATTTGATCAAACCTGCATGTAGAAAGCAGTTTACAATAGTCGTTGGCCTAACTTCATTCGATTGGGATTGTGCAATTAATTTTATTAAGGCTAACAAGGGAACAATAAGCTACACATAAGATATCTACGATAATATGCCTTGATCCATTAATTGCGCAATTTGGCAGCAGAAACTCCCATCTGATATTAGAAACTGGATATAAACTTTTTGGATGAGGAAAACAATTGTTAACCAGCAGCAATATTTTTCTGTTTTGACGTCGGAGTTTTTCATTCCAATCTTTTTAATGATTTTCAAAAATGGCTGAATTCATCCATTTGGCAACGAATTAGGTGAATACATTTTAGGTTATAATCGGACGTAAGGTATGCAATTTGCAGATAAAGATCATAAGTATTTTGACTGTGACTAATGAAGTGCGTACGTAATAACAAAAAAACGGTCACACTGTACTAAAACCACTCATCTATATTCTAATCTACAGCAGAATAAAAGCAATAAAAAATAAACCATTACTTGGTTTTCCGAACAAATGCAATGCTAGAGAGTAATAGCACACTTAATCTCCTAAACAAGCGTCCATTGTTCTATAGCTAAAACAAAACAATAAACTTAGCAAAAAGGGTATAATACACCATCCGAAAAGAAAAAAATCCACTTTCCGTTAACGATTCTACACGTAATAACGTAATAAAATGAAATAGTCAACGGCTGTGGAAAAACGAAAGAAAAGAAGTCCAAAAACAAAAGGGAAAAAGGCGGGAAAATCTCGCGTCGATTGTTACGGACAATCGCGTCGCCGATAAATTCAAATATCAGTGACCTCCCGGCCCGCCAGATCCCAATATAACCGACAGCCGGCGTTTACAAAACGCGTGGACAAAAGACGCACGAAACAATCAAACAATTGCTGTTCATTAACGCGCGGAAGGCTTTCTCTGTTTCTCTCACTATCCAAACTAGTGAGTTCGCAGTAGGCCATGCGGAGAAATACGACGCGAACGGGTATACAAACGTTGGGAGAAAGAGATGGGAAATTCGGGAAAAGAATGGGAAAAAAACAAAGTTCCATTGTTGAGGAAGGATGTGGGAAGGGGAAAAAATACGCGCACAAAAGGAAAATGTCCTGGCCGGATGGGGAAAAAAAGTAGAAGAGTAGGCCACGTTGGTTTGTGTATGTATGTATATGTACCGGTTTCCAAGTCTGATGGCTGGAATTTTCTTTGTATAATCTTGTGAATTCGGTTGGTAGTTTTGTTATAACTATCAACTACCTAAATTTTCAAATTGTTTGCGGGAATTAATAAAAAATTATCACCATTTACAACGTCTATTACAAATGACTGTTTACAATCAAATTTTCAAGGATACGGAACTTGAATCTCACTGTACGCTTTAACATTAGTTACATGAATATGTGAACAGTGGACGGCAACGACTAGAAAAAAAAAACATTCACAGAATCGTGGAAAAAAGACAAAAACGCGTCGGAGATTACGTCATTTGTTTGTCGTCCGCACGCCGTTCAAACAAAAGCGAAAAGAAGGTTATTTTGCAGCTGGCGTGGGAAAAATGGGAAATAAAAGGAAACGTAACTTTGAGGATACCCGTGCGGCGGAAACAATCACGCAGTTCTCTACTATGCTTCTCGTTTAATTTAAAATAAACCGCGTTTTTTTCCTATTCCTGTTTTTTTTTTTTTTAAAGAAAACACATCCCTTCCCCTATATATGTATTCCCACATTCACCCCCTCGGTTCAACTATCTCCTCCTAATCCCTCAATAACTGCATTACACCAACCACCACTTCTTTGATTCACAAAGCAAAGAAACGCTCTTACTTCCATTTCTCAAACATTACTTGCCGTTCCGATAACATAAAAGTAGTAGCGTTAAGTCCCGAATTATCGCCTTGTCACCCTCTATGCAGTGTATATGTATTTATTTTTAGATAGCTGGATGCGCTCCACTCATAATCCTCCCAGAAGTTTGCAGCGCACACAGGGCAAACACCAATCGAGAATCAATCTCGCAACACTGCAGCAGCGCAACGGTAAACATTGAGGCGGAATTGGGGTGAAATTGAACCCCTGACGCTTATGGGAGGCTTACGAAGGGGTGCTTTGAGTGTGCAGCCAGTTGCTGACGATGTTTCCTGGTTGGGGGATTAGGAGTTGGTGGAAAAAGATGAGAAATTATGGAAAATATGTGCTTGTTTTTTGATCAGAAGGAGAAAGAGACTGATTAAAGGAAACATTGCACACAAAAGAAAATTTGTTATTATTAGAAATTTAGAAATTCAAAAATTAGAAATTATTTAAAACCATTCGTTGTTCTCTGGTAAACACTATCAAAAATAACTCTTTCAATTTAAAATTAGATACGGGTAGTTCAAGGAACCAGGTGAACTCCAAATGTAGAGAAGCCTAATCTTTAAGAACTACAAAAATATTTTTTTAAAGAATTGTTAGAGGATACTCTATCAACGATTTAAGCCTCTACTTCTAAAGAAAGCTACCCTTAGATCTATATCTACATAAAATAGACAGTTTTAAGAAAATTGTGTTTAAAAACCTCTAACTTTCAGGAAGCAACCTGGCAATTCTTTAACAACCTGTAGGAACCTCAAACATATATTCTTTTGGCTAAAACCAAGGCTTACAATCCAACTTCGTCAACTCCAAATTACTACCTTTCTTACTTTCCAATTGCTTGACAAAAATGCGGAAAATATTAACCAGGTTGGACGCTCAGTTGTTTAACAGTCATTTATATCAGTCGATATTAGTGTTTCTGTGAAATCAGAAAAAAAATCAAATTCCGAGCAAATTAAAGCTAAAATGAATGGTATTTGCGGGCATTCTGCGTCGTTATTTGTCATGGCGAAATTTTGCGCGGATAGCTTCGGAAAAGTTCACTAAATGGTACAGGACGGAACCTCGTTAAGGTTAGAGAAATAGTACAGGCTGTGGACATCTCGTTTGTCGTGCATTGGCTGAAGATGTGAGCATGAAAAAGACCTGTTGAAGGAATTTAAGCGAAATAAGTCGGAATTTTGACGTTGATTAATAACTATAGATGAAACTTGGATACAGCAGTATCGTCGAAACAAGGAAATACGAAAGGTGGAATCAGCTCCAGAAATGGCGAATTTTTTGGGCATCGTTCCTCGATAATCTAAAGGCAGAAACCGCGATAAAACGGTCGCATTTGATAGAGAAAAAGATTTTTTGCACCGAACCACCGCATTTGAGTAGTCACCATCACGAAAATCCAGGAATTGGGCCTCAAATTGATACACCACCCATTTCTTTGTTTCCTAGTCTCAAAGTTTCGCTCGGAGGATAAAGATTTCCATCCAAAAAGGACGCAATCGTAAACGCCTACTTGGGGATCGTCGCTGGGAAGTTGTATAGAGGCTTACAACATCTGTAATTTTAAATTGTAAAAGCAAATATATAACATTTATTTTTCCATTTTTTAGTACAGGGTGTTTTGAAAATAAACTTACTATAATCCAACAATATTACAATCAATACCAAAATTATAACTCCGCTTAAATAACTCGAATCACTAAGACCAACGTAACGTTAACAGTGAAGGGTTAAAACAATAATTAAACGGATCAGTGCAACAACAAGCCAGATGCACGGATGTATCACGCTACCGTACGTACACATAACTCCCTCATCAGTATGCCACCCCTTTAGCCAAAGGTCAGCTACGTACTCCGCGCCACCCCCTTCCCCAATGTCCAATTCCCCGTTGAAATCGAGGGTTACGTTTCAAATGGAGTGCGATGCAACATCGCAGTAATGACGGGCTAAACACCGTCTGCAATTAAAGAGATCCGGTTTTGAAATTCGCCGCCTCCGCGCTTGCAAGCGAGACGGGACGTGACGTGACGTGAACCGAACGCAACTCGAGGTGACTGGACGAGACGCGACGCTGATATATCCGAGGGCGGCTTGTTTTCGAGCTCTATGATGAAAAAGGTCGAGGGAAAATGAAAAAGGGGTGTGCATATATATATACATGTACGGAAAATTACCTTTTTTATTACTGCAATTCCTTTTCTCCTCTCTTTTCGAGTCCGTCGCCGACCAGTCGGTTTTTAATTCGAGTTGGCACGAAGGATTTAATTGGCAATGCGGGTGTGGAGAGGACCGCGAAGGGTTAAGAGTTGGTAAAGCACTGCTTTCGATAAGAAATTGGTTAGGCATTGCTTATCATAAAAGGCCATTTTCGTAATGGACAAAAACAACAGAATGGGAAACGATCTTATTCCATGTACAGCTATGTATGGATAAAGTTCGTCTTCAATTTCCATATTTTGCAGTATCGTATCTTGGATTATATCAACAAATTGTTCTTTGTGTTGTTAAATTTCGTGAAACTGCTGCAAAAAATCGCAAACTTGGAGTAGCAGTGGATACTCAAGAAAAGCTGCTGAAATCATTGTTAATTTGCCATATGGTTGTTAGAAAATATCTAAAAACATATCCTTGTTGTGCAAGAGCTCAAGTCCATTGATCACGTACTGAGAGTGCAATACTGCAATTGATTTTAAAATCCTCCCAAACCAAGCTTGGTTCCACCTTAATGGTTTTGGTATGGTCCAATAAAAAGCCCTTCTGTCATGATACAGAAACCATTGCATTTTGAACGAGTTCGCATTTGGATAAAAGCTTCGCGGACAAGAATTAATGGTTAATTTTTTTTTATGAAACGGTAGACTTATTCCAACATTTTCTAGACCACTTGCGTGATAATGAAGTAAGGGATGGATGCTTCCAACAAGACATTGTCGCAAAATACATAAAATGCTGCAAATAATGAGCCTCTTACACGAATATTTTGATAACCGTACATCAAAACTCCCAGAACTAAAATGTCGGCTACAGCTCGGCTGCACATTGGGTTAAGTGAAATCACATTATCGAACATAACGCCACCTTTAGCACAAGAACAAAAGTGCGTACAGTAGATACCACATTCAAAAGACTTCTATAGATTACAATCTTACTGTCTGAGCACAAAACACCCAAAAGCGGGATGTGAACTTACGAGGGGAGTTCGATAATTATCCGGCCTTGGCAAGAGATGGCGCTACTAGAATTGACATAACTCTATTTTTTGTAAGAGTAACTTTTAACAAAGCCGTGTCAAATTTTCAAACGGATACGAGTGTTGTTTGTAAATGACAGCCATTTAAAGTTTGGCTCAAGCGATGAGGTGATTACAAACAAAGGCCAATTTTGCAGAAATCGTTTTCTTTAAATGGGATACGAAAGGTAGTGCTAAAAATGTTACTACTTAATAATTAGTATATTTGTGTGGCGTATTAACTCTATTTTCATAAATTTTTTTAGCTCGTGCAAAATGTTTATTTTTAACTATGTATAACTACAACGTTAAAAAAGTGAATGGAAGGAGTTAATTACAATCACCCATATATATTTTACCTCAGCTTTAACATTCTCAGCCGGTTGTGCAGTATACTTGTACAGTGAAATACTTTTTAGATGAATTGAGATTCAGCTATTACAAGTGTGGGAAATCCTACAAACACCAACCAACCTTGAGTAGACATTTAAAATATGAATGCGATGGTATTCCTAAATTTAGTTGTCCTATTTGCGGAAGATTTTACCTACAAAAATATGATGCACAGAAACACCTCATCACCCTTTGGAAATGCAGAAGTTATAAAAAAAATTAAGGTATAATGTATTAGTATTGTTTTTGTGTGTATGTTTGTATATGATGAATTCTAAGCTGTTGGCTAGGAATTCTTTTGGAATCATTTTTACAGTAACATAATATGCCACAATTTTAAGCGACAACTGTGAAGCTTCACGTATGTTTCAAATATATTTTTTTTTATCTCAATGGTGGTTTTATTTTTATAATTTTTAATATTTAAAATCTTTCATAAAATATCAATTGCATTATAATTTGTACCAAAAGTGTAAAATTGTATCAATTCTTCCTTTAAAAAAATACATTTGTAGACATTAACTAAGTGTGTATTTAATTTCTTGAATGTGTAATACCTATCTTGTTAAAAAAATCATGGGCTGCGATGTTCTAGTTGGGAAACTGTTGAATATCTCAGATAGCGCTCGTTTTTAATTCAATGAGAAGTTAAAGAGCTTTCAAGTTAATAAAATTTCTACCAGGGTGACATTTAACGTCTCAATTAGCTTTATTAGTAATTTATTTATAATCAGTTTTCACTCTTAATTTTCCAAAGGTGAATTTGGGAGAAATTACATTTCAATAAATCATAGAATAACTCAGCAATATTGTATCTTTTCACGTTCTATATTTCTCAATTTAAATAAACAGTAATATGGTTCTAAGAGAGACTGGGTGTCAATCGCGCTGTGATCCATTCGACCGCAGTTTATAAAAATGTTCGATAGTTTTTTAATGCTGCTAGTTAAAGAATCGTGCTTTCGAGAGTAGTTCTCGGATGTATTTTTGCTGTTTTTTAGTGAATTTGTATAAAATAATTAGAGAATGTTAATCAATTTATTTCCATTAGGCCCGCGACCTAAAATCAAAGCCTGGTATTTGTCGAACTCTCCTCGCATTTTCAAAATTTCGAAAAGATCAAGTGGTAGTGACGAAAATGGTAGATCAAATACAAGACTTCGATCCCTCGTGGATTTCCGATGCATATATGTAGTGTACCCTGTAGATTGTACTTAACAAAAAAAAATACTTGGTATTTTTTAAACAAATTCTAGGCGAAATTGAATTTCGATGACACGATGTTTTTATGTATGTTGGAAATCGAAGTAATGAAGACCACTGTCAAGCACGCAGATTGCTTCTATGAAAGAAATAAACAAAAACAGAACGTGAAGGTCAAAGAATTCATAACTTTGTAATTAATTTTATCCATTAACTTTATTGTACTTTCATTTGAAGACTTGTTTTTTCTAAACATGCACAAACAATCCCTTTGAAAATGTTATTTGAGCGTGTGTTAACTTTTGGCGTGTAACGTACTGAATATAATCTCGACTAATACGCGTAAAACAAACCGAAATGATAAACAAAAGCAAAGCATCATACAAAGCTCGCTTTCTACGTGTCTCGTTTCTTTCCGGGACACGGAAAAATCCCCTAAGCTAAACGTCTGGGACCCCGGGCGAAACGCAACATCTGCGAAACTCAATCCGCCGGAAAAATTCTACCCCTCTCCGTCCCCCTACCCGCCTCCGGACGCCGCTGCGGCTGTTCGCATCGCCAGAAAAGCGAAGACCGACGGCTACGCCCTCATACAATTCTAAACAGAAGATAAACATTATCTCTCTTACGCGTTACGAAAACATATGTTCGGAGGGCGCTCCGCCGAGAAAATTCGCGAACATTAACGAAAATAAAGTTCCGCAAACAGGAGAAACCGTGTACGACTCGCAGCGAACATGGGAAAGACTTTCGGAAGGGATAAAATATCATGTGTATTCATGTATGCGTATACAGGGTGTTTGAAAAGCTTTGGGGTAAATAAAGTCTATGTAGCTGTTGCATTATTTGGACAGAAGTGATGTGGCAGTTGTAAGCGTGTTATTCTATTTGATGATCAGTTAATCTCCGATTAAGTTAAAATGTCACATAGAATGTCTTTCTACTTAATTGACAGCAATTTTCACATTAACTCTCCCTTAACTTAATTCTAGATTAAATTTTAATTCGTGTCGGTCCAACTGACCATTCAAAATTAGCCTGAGGATGTCCATGTTAGGTCGAAATCAGTAACCAGTAAGCGGAGATTAGACAGACCCAGGGGGAGTCGACGAAACACAAATATGTCTAGTCGCACGGAAAGTGGCGAACTTTACTAATGATTGGTCAATTCTTCACGATATAATAATAATAATATATAATAAATAATAATGAAATAACTTATTAAAACATTTAAATTTAATAACAAACTTACCATTTCTTCATTTCATTTGATAACAGTAATAAATGAACGCGTGTAAAATTCTGCTTAACACCGTTAGACAACCTCCAACCTCCCCCAAAAACATATCCATATTCAAAAACACCCCGGGAATCCACCCCCAGTTCAATTTCATCAGCTTTCTGGTTCTTTCCTGCGCGCTAACGGCAAGGGCATCACGTTCCGGCTTCGGGAGAACGGGGAAAAGATACCCACGAGATGGCGCGAGTGTGTTTTCGCCGCGTCGCTCTTCAAACCCCCTCCGAAAACCGCCCACTGCCGCCCCCCGTACGTGATTTAATACGGCCGACATCAGCCCCGAGGGTTTTAATCTTATCAAATCAAAACAAAAACAAAAGCGAAACAGCCTTCTGTAATCCGAAACCGTGCCGCTTTGAAAAATACCGAAATGGCGATGAGGGGAACGGAGGAGGTGGGGACGCGAGTTTCGCTAGATGACTTTGGGATGGGAGAAACAGGGGAGGGATGGAGATGAGGTGAGGGTGGGTCAAAAAACTTGAGCATGTTTTGGTTTCGTGCACTGGGAGCCTCGGTGAAACGGGAGGTAACTTTGTTTTGAGGGATTGATTTTTTTTTTCTTTCTCCTTGCACCACACACGAGCAGCTAACGACAAGGCATTACGTGTACCACTCCTAACCATAATGTATTGTATTGCTCAAGTTTGGTGTGATTTACAGTATCAAATGCATGCGACAAATCAAAGGACGAACATTTAACTGGTTTTCCCTCATCCAGACATCAATACACAACGTCCGGAGCCTCAAAAATTGCGTTTCCAGTTAATTTTCCGCCAACAAATCCAGATTGACTTTGCGCAATGAAGTTATAGATGTCGACAGCTTACTGCCCTTTTTATGGACTGATGTAACCGCATTCTTCAGATCCTGCGGAATGTGTAACAAGCGACAACAACATGCGAAGTATCTGAAATAGTAGAGTGCTTGCTGAGCAGCACGTCAACATTTAAAATAGCAAAGGTGACGTTTAATTCTTTCAAATAGAGGTTTCTATTTGTCCAAATTTAAGGGATTTACATAACTACTCCAACACTATTCCAGCTTGTTTTTTTTTTGTTCTGCCTGGTCGGACGGGTATAGGACAACCTGTATATCTTCTAACAAGAGAAAATGAGCTCCCCGAAGCGCCGGAACCAAAGCAAGCAAACTGGCGAGCAAACGATCAGACGACCGACCAACCAGATTTCTAATTTGCCGCACTCTGATTACCGGAAGCAAACAAACCGTTGTCGGTCGGGTTCGTCCTCTTCCTCCATTATATCGGACGTCTTCGGAACGTCCTCCGCATTCTGTTTGCTTTTCCAACACGGTGTCGTCTCTCATCCACCTTCCAGCCTCTTCCTTCTTCGTACAACCTTCAATCTTCTCCTCCCCTTCCGCGCCCGTCCTCGTTAAAATAAACCGTCGTGTCGGTAACGAGATACGAACGACGCGGCTTGTGCAAACTATATATATCGGGGTGAGTCGCGATCCTTCGCCGGGAGATGGCACTGCGCCGTTTCCCTCTTCGCATACTCTCCGGTTCTATGTACTCTGCTAATTAAGGGGCGGCTAATTAATCAAATATTCAATTACGTGGGCAATCACGCCGCCAATAACAATTATTCCGAGGTCTCGCCGAGGATCGGTTCGCAATCTCCCCGCATCCAACGATTTCGTAACCCTTTAGCATCTTTCTCCTCTCTTCGCTGGATTCTGAATGGTTTATTAGAGAGTTAGAGGTGATCAGGTGAGATGGGGTTGATCCAAGTCTCGTCTAATAGAGTAAACATTTGGCACTAATATTAGATTTCTGGTTAGAGTATAACCAACTCTTAATAAGCAACTCAAATAGAGCGATATTCGCAGATTATGAAACTGTTAGCTCTTCTTCTTTAAAAAAAATTTCTGTAACTTTATCTCTTTATATAGGCTTGTTCGGTATATCTAGAAGTTTAAATAAAATAGCAGACACTCAACCAAACCGGGCCATCCAGTTGCAAGAAATTTTTCATTTTTTGGTTAATATCTCCGGCTATAGAAGAGATATTAAGATGTTGTTCTCTACTTTTCAGCGTGAAAAGAAAGATATCGTTCTATTTAAATTCTTTGCGAAAAACCTCTTTGTAATAAAGTGAAATAGCATCCTCTAGTGGTAAGGGTACAATTCATAAGAACCAGACCAACACTGCATTTGGTAGATCAAATAAACCTCTTTTAAACAAGAGCAAGATTGTTAGAATCGGTCAACCCTAACAGGAGTAATATTTATTTAAAAGAGAGGAATAAATAAATATATCAAACGACACACGTGCTATTATTCGATTTCGTCCTTAAGAGAATCATCTAATATGCCGGAAAACGGAAAAGAAGAATCCGCTACAACAAAAAGAACCTACCGCACGTATAAATCTCAAATCCAAATGCAATAATTCCACCAAAGAAATCCCTCCTGTCCTTTCTCACCTCTTCCCATCTACCCTTATTACATCTTCCACACTGCGCTGCTGTTGATGTTGTCGTCTGTTGAAATTCTCGACCCTCCTCCTTTCTCTGTTGCAGCCCCCAAAAAGCAAAGAGTATTAGGATGGGAGCTTTTCGCAAGCTTCGACGGGGTCGCGCGTAAGATCCGGGAAAAGTCCGGTCGGGTCCGGAATTTTGTTCGTGTATGAGGTTTTGGTTGCGGTCCCAAGAGTACCGAAAAGGAACGTCGGGGTAGTCGTTTGGCTAGGACATGTGGGAATATGAATACGCGAAAGTCCTTTTACATGTCGTGGCCTTCTGGGATGGGCGTCGATGACATGGTTAAGGTCGTTCAACGCGACGCAATATTGTAGGCGTTGCATGGTAGAAGACAGCCAAATGTATAGAAACAGATTCAAGACAATTTTATTAGAGATACTGATTCATGCTACGTCTAAGGAACGGGTACTCAAAAATCATTTATTCTAAATATGGGCTCAAGTTGAAGAATAGAAGTTTAAGTATTGAGTAGTTTCTTTGGCAAGGGACTTGATAGGTAAATGTTGTATTTGCTAGTACCTGCGGCCTCCTCAAAGCCAGAAAAGAACCAGTGTACTCTATTCCTTTGATATGTGTGCTAGCGAGGGAGGTGAAGAAGATTTGCGGATTACATGACTTCAATGCAAGCTTGAAGATTGATAAGAAGACTTTGAATTACATTCACTAAAAAATCAATTGAAGCGCTTTGTTTAATTTTAAACTAAAAATTCGAATGAAGAGTAACGTGGACTTGTGTGCCTCAAGCTTTGAGTAGTAGTAGTAATTCCGTACTGGATCCACTAAACAAGAATGACAAAATAAACCTGGACTGGACCACGACTTAACACGTGCCCTAGACGCGGTCCACCCTCTATTCTTCTATCAAAATTGCACTATTATGGAGCACGTGACATCGGATACCAGTTAATTGCATCGTACCTTAAAAGCAGGAAACAATATGTAGAAATCCAAGAAGAAAGATCTAATATGCTGAAGGGCGAATGGGGTGTTCGGTAAGGATCTGTGCTTGAGCCTTTGTTATTCATAATATGTGTCAGCTATCTAAATATAGATAATAACGTAGGCTTTCACGGCCAGAGTCAGTTAAAACTCGGTTTAGGTTTAGGCCTTGTCATGGTAGATAACTGCTTCTTGAGGAGGAGGAGAAGTGGTAGACCACAGTTAGCACGGTAACTGAACGTTTAAACCAAGCCTGAGCCGAAACTGATCGAGTGGGAAGGAGTTATTCGCGGTAACTCAATATGTGAACCATGCCAGAGATGTCGCGATCGTTGTCAGTCGAGCATCGGTTGTCTACTTGCAACAAATGGGGAGACTGACGTCTTCAACATAAAGAGACAACTTTCTAAAATCGTTCATAATTTGCTCTGATGGCTGCAGTGGTGAAGTAGATGAATAAAACCATTAATAAAGTAAAGGTTTACGCATTTGATTACAGAAAAAGAATACTGTAGGATATGTACAGTATTGCATGTACAGACTGTCTTAGTTTATGTACAGTAAACCTAGGTCTACAACAAAATACAGTACAGTAAAGTACAGTAACGCATATGCAAAAACACTGTAGCTGTAAATAATTTTTTTATCGAACCCAGATTATCGACGATCCGGATTTTCGACGTTCGAATTATTGACGCTCTACCTTGACTTCCTATTCCCAACATTTCACACCCACCAACTTAATCTTGCACATTCTCCGTAAGAAAAATACAGAAATCAATCCCTACACCATTTTACCATACACAGCATCTTCAGCAACGAGATACGCTTAACCTTACCCACGTCAAAAGGCACGGTAAAGAAAGAAAAACACTTTTCGATGATTAATATCCGAATTTCGGCTGGAAAAAAGAAAGTAATGGAAGTGGAGCGGGGTGATATTTCCGTACTAGTCCCCGGAGTAAAACGGAATAAAGCGGTTCCGGTTTAAAGGTTAGAATAGTATATATATCGCGCCCGATGGACATTCCTCGCGTGGCTCGGAGTTATGACGGGACATTTTTTCGGCCGGATTCTTATCCGGCTAGGAAAATGGTAGGTTGGAAAGGTGAAATGGCAATCGGTGATGATTTTTTTGTGTTGGGAATCTCTATTCTAGCCGACCTCGATGGTATGTAAGTGCCGTGAAAAGTTGGTGTTTATCTATCGATGTCAAGAAGATGAAAATAAGAAAAAAAATCGAGGGTAAGGATGAAGGAATAGATTATATGGTGATTGAGTAGCTCGGTGTTGTGAAAGGAATATGAATTAGAATCTTTTTTGTAGAATATAAAGCGTTGTTTGGTGGTATGCGAATACCGGCTGACCCAGTTAGTATGACCACGCTGCGGCAATTTATATGTGTGCAATGAATTACAGCGTAGCTGTTCATTTAATGGAAAAAAGTTGCTTAAAAATATCTTCAAGTATACAGGCTGTTTAGCTTCTCTGATACGTTGTTTAAGTTTGTAAAGGCTGAATTGGAGAATGTTACTTCACACACAAAAAGGAAGCATCTATACAAGAAAATAAACACAAGGTTTATAAATATATTATAAAAATTCTTCGAAATGACCGCCATAATTGTTTATTTACAGCAAAAGGATTTTTGTCCTTCATAGTAGAAATGTCTTTCGGGTGATGTCGTGTAGCTAATGTTTTACTTGACGTTTCGCTGACTATGCTGTCAGCTTCTTCAAAAGATTTCTAGACTAAGTCTTCACCCGAAAGACATTTCTACTATGGATTACGGTCGTGAAAGCCTACACTCAACTTTTGTCCTTCATATCTTCTGAAATAGTCGGAGCCTCGCTGTAGATAATCTGCTAATTTAAAGGTATCGGATCAGAAGATCTTGCTGGACATGCTATTGGCACTCCTCTTCTAATCCACCTGCTTCTATATGTTTCGTGCAACAGCTGCTTTACTGTCGCATAATTGTGGCTTGGGGCTCATATTGACTCTTATACGCAAGTGGTACATCTTCTAATAAACCTTTCAGCTCATTACCGACAAGATTCTCTGTATTGTGACCATCAAAAGAATATGGTCCAATTACGATGGCACCAATGATACGTCCTCAAACATTAAGCGACCATTAACTTTGGGCCTGAGCTTCGTATATTATGTAGGTAATAATGCGTAATAATAAAGGTTACGATGTACTTCCGTCAACTAACTCCACAAATTAGAAAGGCAAAAAGTTATAAAGACCTTCTTTTTTATTTGAAACACCAACGTTTTTCGAGTGCAATGAACGTTAGTAAAAGACACGGTCTATTATTATGGAATATAGCTTCGTCTCTACAAAGTATATTATTTAAAAAATTGGATTTTGATCTGTGATTGTAATCTTTCAGCTATCTCGAGTTTTTTTAGGCATACCTCGTGTATTAAATACGTGGATTTTCTAAAACCGCATTTAACTCTCTTTCTTCATTTTCTTCAATAATTACTGTTTTTCGACGCAAATAGAATTTATATTTTACATTTCCTTCAACAATGAACGCTGCTTTTATGCACAGCTCATCTTCAAACCGGTTGGACGCCATCTATAAAATTACAATTGAAAGAATATTATTAAATAAAATGTTAATACAAACAATTTGTATCTACTTTATGGCTGTAAGTATGTTCTACATATAATTTTAGAAAGAAAAAAAAATCCGCACTTACACTCCCCGACAAAAACTTAGACGCGGTAAGATGTTTTACGGGTTTTAAGGGTTACAACATTTCTTTGCGAAACTAGCAAGATATCTAATTAAGTTTTTATTCCTGAAAGTAAAATAAACTTAAAAATATCTCCTCCAGTAATATATGAACTAAATTATTACTCCAATGTTTAAACAATTTCTGCGACAAAAATTTAGACGCTCTGTTGCAAATGTGAAACAAAAATCAACAAATGAGTGATCAGTAATGCGTAGACCCTCCATTGTTCTTAATCACTTCCAATAGTCTGTTATTAATAGATTTATATAAATTTAACACATAATTTTGAGGGATATTCTGCCATTCAGTCACTATTGAAGTTTGCAGTTCCTGTACCGTGAAATATTGACGGCCTCCGCCATAAACGCGACGTGCCGATTCACGCCACAGGTTTTCAATAATGTTTAAGTCTGGTGACCGTATCAGCCACTGTAAAGTTTTAATCTTTTTCTCTTTAAACCATTCAGTAATGGTGTTTGCTTTATGAATTCGCGCGTTGTCTTGCTGAAAAACAAAATTGCGCCCGGCCCATTGGTTTCCAAAACATAGAAGATTGTCACACAATAAGTCTTTATACGTCACAGATGTCATATTGTTTGTGCAAAACACTATCCCACTTTTATCGCGAAATCCAATCGCTGCCCATATCATCACAGATCCACCCCCTAATTGTCTGGTCATTTTCACTTTTCGTTCCTTTCTCAGATCATGATAATAATGCGAGTACCTATTCGGTCCGTCCAAATTAAAACGTTTCTCATCGGAAAGTAGAACTTTTTCCCGTTGTTTCCTCCAGGATACGTGTTGTTCAGCAAATCTCAACCTCGCTTCTTTGTGTTTCGCCGAAAGTGGCGGTTTTCTCAACATTTTCTTCTGTGATGTTACCGGTGACGCCTTTAAAATCCTTTGAACATTACGCACGTGCGTTTGTACCCCGCCTGTTCTGCAATAACTCTCGCCGACGCAGAAGAATTGGATGCACACCGCAATATCATGCGTTTGTCCCGCTCACTTACAGCTTTCGGTCGCCCCTGGCCTTTTGGTTTGCCGTAATTTTCCGGATCTTTTAGGAAATTTCTAACGGAATGATCGCTACTTCGTAACCGACGAGCAATTTCCTTCTTACTAACACTATCCTGGTGCCAGGCTAGACCTTTACCCCTTTCTAATCAAAGATAATTGTTTTTTTCTACCCATATTGCAAACACTTTATAAAATAGAATTTCTCGTGGTGAAACGTGTTCACTTTACCAGCACAACCGCTGCATATAAAGAGAAGTATCAAATTGAAACATTTTTGCTTATATTAATGTAATAAATGCACAGGGTCTAAATTTTTGTCGCATTTAAAATTCCTATTTTGATCTGGGAAAATCACAATTACCCCTCATAAAGCAATAAATACCCAGAAATATCTATAAATGGACTATTTACATAACAAGTATTAATAACCCTCATTTACATTTTATATAGTGTATATAAACTTTGTTTCGTAAATAGAAACGATACCGCGTCTATGTTTTTGTCGGGTAGTGTACATTGCTAAATTTCCATAATCACTTGCAACTTTACAATTGGTTTTATTTCATTTTTTTATATTTTCCATCTTATCAATTAATTGTTTATACCTAAAAAAAAGAAGAACAAAAACAATATAATCCTATATTAATAATTTATTTAACAAATGAAATTTTATGGATGTCTTTCAGCTGGTCGGTTAGGATGAGCTGTGCATAGTTCGAAACTGATAGCTATACTTATTAAAGATTTTTATGACATTTGGGCATTATGTATAATTATTTTGAAAATATGTTTTTTTTATATACATTTTTTTAATATAAAGTTTCATCTCTAAATTTTACAACGCAAAAAAAGGAAAGATAGCAACTGAAAATCGTTACTTGAATAGAACAATGTTTTAAATATGCTTTAATATCATCCAACAAGCTTAAAAACGTTAGAAAAGTTCCGCCATGGAAACGAGACGGCGCCCAGCTACTTTTAACGTAAACATCATAACGAAAATAATCTACAGTAATAAGCTTAGACTCCCACCAACTTCCACTTCTAAGCTTTTCTCCTCAAACGAAGCAATAAACCATACAATGCTCGGCGTCTGGCGGAGTAGAGTTTAGAACTTTCCTTCGTCGCATTCAATTTTTTTGCGTTGCAGTCTCGCCCAACAACAACAGCAAAACGAAGGAGAAATCTCCGCTTTCGGATTGCTGGACATTCTTCCTGCGTCTCGTTTTGCATCGCCGATTCTTAAGCGGATACAAAAACGAGAATCGTAGATTGTGGGAGCGGTATATATCAACGGGGGTGGTTCTAGCAACCTCCCAGGGTCTGAACAGGAAACAGGGGATTAAGTATTGGGGGGAAAAGAAACGGATAAGAGAACGATAGATATCTGACTTGTACTAGTTCCCTCATGGACTTATTGTAATTGTAAGACTATTTTGAAGCCCTCTTCAGAATTTTTTTTTTTATAAAAAGTTTTTGTTTTATTTTGTTCTTTTTTTTATTATAACGAAGTAGAAACGAGTGTTACCTTCTTATCGATCAGTATCCATTTTCTACCATCACATATCGCTAAAAATCGCCACATCGCACAGTTGTAAAAAAAAATCGTTGGTAATTTATTGCTTGGTAAGTAACGTGAAGTGTATAAAAAAATGTAAAGATTAGGATAGTTAGTCTACACAGAATAACGTTAAAAGGGGATCTGAAAACATTTAATTTGCGTATTATCAAATACCAAGCAAGATGAAACCTTCTACTTTAAAAGTGTTCGTTAGCCGCTCACTTATTGTAGTTTAAACCGGTCCTGGACCAATAATTATTTTGCAACAGAACCGAGTATTCAATTTCAATTTACTACTTTTATAAATTTTCAAAACTAAGTTAAGAAGTTTGTACTTTTTATCAACTGATCTTTTCTCTTGTTTCAGGTGAGTTCCTTCCATCAAATTGATGGGGTATTCTTCCAAAAAAAAGACGATATCGTCAATTTTATTGTAAGTAATCAAAGATCTTTTCTAATTGCTTCTATAAACATTAAATTTTTTTTAGAAAAAAAAATATTACTCATTATTAAACGAGTAAGATATACACTACCGGCCATAAGTGTTTACCCACTCTTAAAATATTACAAAAACAAGTCAGATACTAATTATAAAATAAACCTTTATTCTGTGCTTATACAAAGTACTTTAACAGTTATAAAAACAATGTGCTTGTCAATTTTTTAACAATGATAATCATAAATTTACTTAAATTTGGGACTCGTCAATATGTCCACCTTTTGCTTTTATTACTGCCGCACACAGTTTCGGCATTCTTTCTAACAGCTTGGCTAGTGTTAGTGGCTCTATTTTCCTCCACGTATCCTGTAGTTGCGTCCAAAGTACTTGGTTTCTGTGCTCCAGCTGTTCTAAATACTCACGGCATATCTTGGCAGTGTGTTTCGGATCATTACCGTGCTGGAACACGAAGTTCTCACCGATTAATCGTGTTCCAGATGGGATAGCATTCCTCTCCAAAATCTCCCCATAGCCTTCTTTTCTCAGGATGCCATATATTTTGACCAAATCTCCCACAGAGGCACCGCCAAAACAACCCCAAATCATAACTGATCCTCCTCCATGTTTTATTGTTGGTATAACACAGGATTCAAGTACTTGTTCCCCTTTCGATCTACGGACAAATGTCCTTCTGTTTGAACCAAAAGTGAGAAATTTAAATTCGTCGGTTCAGAGTTCTTTCTTCCAATCTTCCAACGTCCAATCTTTGTGTTCTGTTGCCCATGTTAACCATTTAGCTTTGTTTGCTTTGCGTAATAACGGTTTCCGCATAGCAATGCGAAATATTCACTTCGGCAGCAATTACTGGCGCTGTTTTCCGTCTATTTCGGTTGCTTGTCATTACCATAGCACGATCTTCTGCTGGTGTTGTTATTTTTGGCCGTCCGGGTCGCCATTTATTCGATACACTGTCACTTGCTTGATACTTATCCACGTTATAATCCACGGTTCTACGGTTTAATTTCAATAATGTAGCAATTTCTTGGTTACTTTTACCGATGTTGTGATATGCCACTATTTGAACGCGCATTGCTGTTGATAATTCTTTTCTTGCCGACATTGCTTTAATTTTACTGGCTGTTTTAAAACACTTTGCACAAACTGTTCACTATTCGCTGCTTGCAATGGGAAAGCTAATTGTAAACTAAATTTTTCATTATATTAAAGTGCCTGTGTCGTCTATTATATTTTATGACAGCCGCAATAAACATTTCCCAGAAACTGCTCTTTATCTAGTCCGTCGTTCCCTGAATGGACCTAAATCGCAAGAAAGGATCATTTTCAATACCTTAATGCCAGTCGGCTCATTACGTAACACAGAACATTACATAGCAACTATAATCTATCTCGTACTTACAGTTTAATAATACAAATACTTCTATAGGGATAACATACAGTATATTTGAAGAATCGCCAATTATGAAGGTGGGTAAACACTTATGGCCGGTAGTGTATGTACACTTGGGGCAAAATAATAGATAATAGTGCATATAGAGATATGTCTTATGAAAATTGAATATGTGCAATATTTACTTTGTTATCGATTTTACAACAAACGTTTCATCAATTGATGGCTTGCACTTTTCCAATTACTTTTTTTTATTATACAGAGTGCTTGTAATAGCCTGCAGGTTACATGACTAATCGAAGGGATGGCTATATAATGTTCGATGGGTTATTTCGGGTGACACGACGGAAATGACAATGTACCGGTCTCGAACGTACATTTATGATTGTGATTGATATGGTTTACTTGAAACGTAATCTTATTCCCCATTTTGCGAAGTTTTCTTGACCAACACCGAGAAGACTTTAATACAAAGTATTTACACTGCCGTTCAGTGAAGTTCGGTCATACAATAAAAATCTATTGTATCACACTGTATACAATTATTAATACATAAAATTAGAAAAATATTAAGCATACACTCTTTTCTAAGGGATTAAAGCCATAAATTATTATGTAAAGTAGAAATATTGCGACAACCACAATAAAGTCCCTTTTATTATCATTCCAAGAATTTCTCGGAAGTACCGATCTTTTGAAACGGGTCGTTTGGGGATTATTAACGAACAATACATTTAGGAAATATACCGCAGTATCACTCTTGTTTATTTATCACGGGCGTAAAGATATAAATTTGCTTCATTTTACTGTTAAACGTGTGTTGGTGTGCATCTGTCGCTTTTGCGCGAAAGTTTTAAGAAAATTTACTTCAAAATGGCACGTGGCAAACCTACCAGTGTAGAAAAACGTTCACGCATTATTACGCTGTTTGAAGAAGGATATTCGGGGCGACAAATTGCTGAAAAAATAAATATGAGAAGTTCAACAGTAAATGACATCATAAAGCGATATCGGACAACTGGAACTATAGAAAATCGTGTTCGTCCTGGAGAATCTAGGAAGGCAACAAAAGCTGAAGATTTGAGAATTGTATTATTAAGCAAACGCAATAGAAAATTAACAGCGCCACAAATAGCAGCCGGAGTCAATCGCGGCCGTGAAGAACAAGTTTCGGCGAGTACGGTAAAACGTCGACTTCAACAAGCGGACCTTCATGGACGCATTGCTATTCGATCAGTGGGCCCGTTCTCATCTAGATTGGTCGTTAGATGATTGGAAACACGTGCTTTGGAGTGACGAGTCAAAGTTTGAGGTTTTTGGGCAAAATCGACGGGTTTATGTCCGAAGATCTAAAACCGAAAAGTGATCCCGAACTGCATTGTGCCTACAGTGAAGCAAGGGCGTAGTTCTGTGTTAGTGTGGGGGTGTTTCTCCTTTGCTGGGACGGGAGATTTATGCAGAGTGCGGGGTGTAATGAGGAAGGAAAATTATTTTGCAATACTCCAGAATCATGCAGTGCCATCAGGATTGCGTATAATAGGCCGTAACTTTACATTCATGCCTGACAACGACCCAAAACACACTGCGTTAGTGTGTAAGAACTATCTAAAGGAGCAAGAAGAACAGTACACCCTGAAAGTAATGACATGGCCCCCACAAAGCCCAGATTTGAACCCTATAGAGTTGTTGTGGGATGAACCGGACAGGAGGATCCGAAAAATATGCCCAACTTCACAAGAACATTTACGGAATATTCTGCAACATGAATGTAATCCATTCATGTTGCAGAATATTCCACAATCCGTTTTAACAAAACTTATCGAAAGAATGGCTAGAATAGTTCCAGCGGTGATTAACAGCAAAGGAGATTTTTTCGACGAAAAAAAAATATAATGTTCAGTATGTTACATTAGGCTAGAATAACTTTTTATTTATTTATTTTTGTCTTTTTTACCTGTACATACAATAAAATGCATTTTGTTTTTAGTTTCGTTTGTTTCTGTAACCTTTTCATGTTTTTTACTAACCGACCGAACTTCTCTGAACGGTAGTGTACATGAACAGACATTGTTCTCCTTGACTATGCAAAGATATTCACCAATTACTTTTATGAAAGAAAATTGTGAGTAGAACGGTTTTACTATAATTAATTAAGTTAACAGTTTAGATGAGAGCCTGGCTCTATACCATCTATCCTCTGAAATTCTTTAGAAGAAAAAGCACCATTTACGTGTAACGATTTTTGTGTTTTGCAAATTATTAACGATTTTTTTATAGTTATTAGGTAACGTAGAAAAAAGAGTGCGCGGACTTAAACAATAAATAAATTTAAATTTAAAGAAGTATTTCTTCATTTAAAAGATGAATATATGAAAGAAAAGACTAAATGCTGCATAGTTGTAACGAACGGCATTGTAAATTGGGTATTGACGAAATTTACTGGATATTAAGGTAAATAGCCATATTTTCTGGTCAATGTAATTATTTCCTGGGAAGCAACGGGAATTTCCATTATTTGTGGACAATATTGAAAATATTTGTATTTCATTTAATTTTTCTATTTTTGTCCGGCCATTAACAACATCGCCCATAAATGACCATCAATACAATATCCTGAACATTAAATTATACAAGCTTATTAATATTAATTAGAAGTTACTATATATAACATTCTGCGCCACCGATACTGTTCGTATTTTTGCATCGCGTCAGATATTGAACACCAGCATTATGTCAATGGATTCTTCAACTAGGACACGGTAAATAAGGATTCGTACAAGTACAGCGTCCGGATATATAATTTTTAACACTATAAACTGGTCTACGTGAGAAATAATAAATTCACCACTATACACCGATCAAAAGGTTAATTTTTACCGACCAACAGCAAGACAAACACAACCCACGGGAATGGCGGATTTTCTTCCCGACGCGGAAGCAGAAGCGAACAAGCAAGTAATCGCTTGGCAAGTAAAACGGTAAATCCTTTTACAAAAGGGGAACAGCACGTAGAGACGCCAGGCGTCTCCTCTCAAGTTTAAGTGTTTTTGCCGTCGCTCAAAGCTCTTTACTACGACGCGTCGAAGAGGAAGGCTATGGTTAGGTAGCCCGGCAAGCTAGTTAGTTGGGTGTCGCTTTCTTTGACGTATAATCTTCCTTAAATCGGTCGAGTGGGTGTATAAATATAAAGATAAAGAGAGAAGGTGAGTTGAAATTGGAAGTTAATACCGTCTTCCGATGAAATGTCACGTGATAACGACCCTTAGGTTTTTTCCTTCTTTTTTTTTTGTTTTGATAAGGGAAAGTCGCAGTAATGGCGTAGAGTAGACTACTGACTCGCATGGAATTGAAATTCTTCAAGATTTCGTAATAAAATTAGAATTGATAGCTATCTATAAAAAGGCAGCAAGAAATTGCTTTGAAATATTGAGCTCCAATCTAATCAAATCAAATACATGATACATACTTCGTATATTCTAGCCTACATTTTAATAGAAGAAGAGAACCTCTACTTAATTTTCCCATCATCCAAAGTTCTTAAACTCAACGTAATCCTCTTCCAACCGTTAAACGTTAAACCGTGAAACGATCTTTATTTCAAGAGCATCAAGGACAGCGCGAAAGACGACTACTAGCACCGCGTAGTAAGAAATGCAAACTGAAAGCTATTAGTGCACCATATTCACGTACAATAGCAGCAGCTCTGCCCAACGTAGCGTGAACACTTCACGGCGCCCCAACCCATGCTAACATAATCTTAGTGGGCGAAACATTAACGCGAAAGAAAAAACGAAAAACCCTAAGAATAGAATTTTAACGCTAAAACGAAATTTAAGAGAACCTCTTACATGAATATGAGTTGACCTTGCTATACGTTTTTCCTCCACGTTCTCACAATCTCACTCACGATAAAAGCAATGGGAGGACAGAAAAAAAAACACTGCCCCACGAGCATGTGTCTAACTACCCAGACGTCATCAGTGTGGCTCAAAGCGAGTTTTTCTCCACCTAACGGTGCTTTTTACCTCACAATTTATATCACTTCGAAACAACGAGCCGGATGTTTCTTGGCGCCATCTAATCGCAAAAATACAAGCCTGTCGTTTAGAAAACTCCGACAAATCTTTCTTTCATCTTCATCCTACATTTCAGTTAAGAAAAACAATGTAAAATGCCAGATTCAAAACGTTAACCATGTCTTCCGTTTCTTCTCAATTTAACTCTCTTTGATCTAAATAGTTCTAATTTTCCCAGTGAAATTACGTTAAAAATTGAGGTTAACAGGCTTGTACTGTGCTTGACGATTCAATTCTCCCATAGCAGCAATGTGCTATATGTTCTTTGCACCTAGGGCATATTGCTCACCTCGTTTGTAAAACATGGACTTCTCAACGTCTCTGCGTGCAATTTTATAAATTCCAGACCTTCCTTTCATATCCGCTTTCTAAATGTAATGCATACGCTCGTTTCTTGTCGCTTACTTTCGATATTCCGTGAAAAAAAAGTTTTACGGAATTACAGTCGTAGAATATCCCGCATGAAGACGTCTCTGCCGATTTCGCGAGAATTACGTCGCGCTAAAGAAGAATCAGTAACAAGAGCGTATTAATTTTGTTCTCGCGCCATCGTTTTGTAAAATGCAATGTAGCGAAGAGGGATAACAAACTATCCGTTACCAACCCCGTCTGTCCGGTAAAATCCCCAAATTCATGAATAATTTTCAATTAAGGCCATCGCCTCTACTACTACACTAATCGCGACAGCGCCTCCTAGGAAGAGACGACGTAGATGGCGTTGCTTACAGTGGAGACGACGGGCAAAACAGTAGGGGCTCCCACGAGGAACGCCGTTGCCAGCCAACCAGGCGACCAAGCGAGCGATGTAGCAGCGAAGTTCCAAACAATCCGGGATTTCATCGAGGAGGAAGGAGGACTACTCGGACTTACGCGCGTGAGACACGTCTTGTTGATGTTGGGTTGATGATGATGCCGACGACAAGCGGGAGAGGCGGGAAGGGGGGCCCCGACGGGGGTGGTAGGGAAGTCTCGTAGTTCCAACTCGCTTCTCCGAGTAATCCTAATAATGTCGGAGCGTTATAGGCTATTAGGTATTCTCTTAGATTTGGCACGTTTCCTTATGGGGGGCTACCTTTATGAATAAATGATATTCGAGCGACTTAATACGAATATATCTATATCTATGCGCCAGATAGACAGGCTTCCGTCTGTTTTGCTTCTTTGATGAACGTCGCGCGAAATTGAGGATGTTGACGTGACGCGACTTGACGCGAAACTACGCGAGGGTTTTTGTAATTTCGCCGTTAAATGCTGGTACGGTAGAAGCTGACACCTTTGTTAGAGTTTCCATTATTTTTACGTCAAAGCTAAAACTGGTATGAAGAAAGTGAGGAAATTTTAAACACACGCGCTCATTCGATTAATCGAATTGAAAAGAAATGGAATAACATCGCGTATGTTGAAGCATAAGGCAACGAAGCTCCTTTAAAAGCTCAAGTACTTAAACTAAAAGTATTTGAGGTAGCAAGTACCAAATACCTTCTTTTTTAACTTCACTGATACAATGTAAAGAAGACGCGTCGAATATTAAAAACAACAATCTTTCCTTATACAAACTGCAAGCTTTTATCTGTTTACAATAGTTCCGAGCTTTTCTAATTAAAAGCCGCTGTTATTGACGAATAGATATTTGTTCTTGCGTCCGAGTTAATAAAAAATTCAATCTTAATTAAGAGGGCTGTCGGAGCTTTCGAATAAGAGAAACAGAAACAATGCTGCATGTATTTTTCCTATTTCGCCAATTTTTATTATACAGCAAAGAAAATCAAGATAGAAATAAACTATTTGAACATTATGAATTGTGATTTCAGCTTCGTTTCGCAGAGTTTCATCGCACGGCATGCGCGCGAAAAGCTCCGAAAGTACACGAACCTACCCATCCCTTTGTACAGCCACAACTATTAACTCTGTTCCCCACCCGTTTCCCTCGTGCCGGGCGTATGGACTTTTCGTTTCGAAAGCTGGAAGGCAACTTACGCGAGAACGGGATGCCGCCTACAAAAAGAGCTACAGGAAACTCGGGCGCGGCTACAGAAAAATAAATACTAGCGGTAATTAATAGCATAATTAAAAACAAACAGGATTGTTTGTACAACGCCCGATGGCCCTAAGGCGGTTTTCGTTCGAGGAAAACTCGACTTTTTCTCTTGTCTACGTTTTGGACCTTTTCTCTCATATAGGAGGGCGTGCGCGTGTATATACATACATATATTCGCCCCATATTCTATTATGTTTCGGTTGTACACATATATGGATATATGCAAATGTGGGTTGAAAAGGTTGGCGTGGTATCGGTAGGTAAACTTGCCAACCTTTTAAATTTACAAAGGTGTGTGATGGATAGATTTGCCCTTCAGTATTTTTTTCGGTTGGGTAACAACTTAAACAACAAATTAAAACATGCGATTAATTAAGTAAATTAAACATTACTTTTAATAACATACATTTGTCCAACAGAGGATCCCAATTAGAGGATAAAACAAAGTAATACAGTGTAAAAGGCTTAAGCACAACACATAACAAAACGAGAAAGAGATAAACAAAGATATGCGTACAAATCGTTGAAATCGATGATTTTGCCGAACGGTTTCCTGCCCTCTAAACGACTCAATACAAGCACCTTTTTTCCATTAAAAGATCTGTTACGAGCCATTCCTTTCATATATACCGTCACTGCAAAATACCTTAAAAAAAGGACGCTTAATATCAAAACCACGTATAGAAGCCTTTTCAAACAAACAAGTGGAGTCCCACGCGTATTCGTTCAAGCTAGTTCTCTGTATTACACGTGTTTCCACGGGCAACTCGCCATTTGTAAATGGTTAGCGGAAAAATAATTAATACCGCACGAGAAAAAAGGACACGACCTACTAACGTTGCGAGGCATGCATACGACGTCAAACAAGGTGAGGGCCGGCGGTAAAACGTGTTGAAATTGCAAAAGTGTGCAGATCTCTCTTTTGAACGAAGTGGCCACTTCAAGGGCTGTAGTCGTAGTAGTAAGATCCTAGTGGCACTCGCTTTAGATATCGCTCTGGCATGCTTCTTTTTCATTAGACGTATCACCCTGGAGTAGCAGTATATGAGCTTTATTCGGTGTATTGAGCCTTTGGAAGAGGTGTCTTTTCCTTTGAGAATCTCTTTTTATGGTGGTGTTTGCGGTTACGTTCCTACGTTGATTATTAAGTTTTAAATGGCGAAGTTATCAATGATGCTGAGGGGGAGGGGGTTGTTTATGAGCGCAAAATGCAATAAAATTTTGGCTAATAAAAAAAAATAAACAAGCTAATTACCATTTTTTCCTCGCCGTTATTTTCACCCGGTTTGCACTTTGTCTTCTCTTTCACGGACATTCTCTTCAGCTCCACGTTCATCTACTCGATCTTCTCCTTCCATATACTCCTCGTCCTCTTCCTCACCGTCTGTATCTTCTCTTTATCAATTCGTCCTTCTTTATTTTCTATCTCTTCTTCTGTGTCCTTGTCATCTTCTGCTTCTATGTTCTCTTTGTCAGTTCGTTCTTCTCAATCTTCTATCTTTCCTTCTATGTCTTCTACGTCTTCTTCTTCGATGTTCTCTTTATCGATTCGCCCTGCTCTAACTTCCGTCTCTTCTCGCATGGCTTCGTCTTTTTCTTTTTCCATGTTCTCTTTCATGATTTCATCATTTCGTCCTTTTGTATTTTTCATGATTTCTTCAATTCGTTTTTCTTTATCTTCTAGTTCTTCTTTCGTGTCCTCCTTGTCTTCTTCTTCCACTTCGTCTTGTTTGGTACAATGTCACTTTTCTTCTCCCTTCAACACTTTAGTCTCGTCATAGAGACATTTCTTCTAAATCTCACCACTCCATCGTTTTGCTTATTCGTCATCCACTATTCTGCTTCTGAAGAAGTTTATTTTAACAAAATAATAAAGTACATCAATCGACAAACAATAAATGCAACTTCAACATCTCAATTAAACGAAATAAGTCTTTTACAAATCCTACAAGCACAACGTGACTTTTACGTGGCTACACCATTTGCCACCACCTCCCATCTGATACCCCTCTACTTGTTTCAGAGTTCTAATTTAAATTTGAAAATTATTTTGGTTTGTTATGAATCCGAAAAAAATACCAGCACCAAATTCAGTGCACTTATTTGCTCTTTTATTGATGTTACACTTTATTACAACATTCTGCGATAATCTGATGAAATTTCAAATCTTCTTCTTATTTTCACTCGGTTTTTCTTCAGCTTAACGATGCTGAATATTCTCTTAATTTCGTAAAGTCCCGCTATATTTACCCATAAAATGTTTCAACTTTCTCCGGATTCACCCTGCATTTTCACATTCTCACATTTTTAAGCTATTCAATTAAATTTTCTCCAAACCTGCATTCGATTTACAATAACTATTCATGCAAGTATTCCACGCAGGTCATCTATGAAGATCAATTTTAATTAACAGGAATCTCACCTCCATTTCTCCCTCAGCCCGTGCTATCTCCCCTGTTTGGCTTACCTCCCTCGAATCTCCTCCCCAATACCAACCTCCTACAAAGCTTAAAAGCGGTCAGACCAACTTGTAAGTATCCAACGTTCAAATTTGGGGTAAGAAGGGTGAGTTGAGAGGGACAAATTAAAATCTATCCTGGTGGTTCGCCCGCTCCGTTATTCCCATGTTTGGGCAAGCTTTCCATCATCGTTTCGGGCCGTTTCCCATCCTTTTCTCCTCGACTGTAATCGCGGTAGCTTTCCCATTTACAACACGTCGGTCCATTCGGTCAGCTGCTAATTTATTAGAGGAATAATTGGCAGGCCCCCGAGTAACTTCTGCCGACTTGAACTTTAGACCTTGATATCTCTATTTGCCGGTAGTCTACGTGTTTGTGTTTGGATTAGGTGTGAGTGGGTGGACTACGAATTAACAATTGACGGTTGTCTATGCGAAAGTAGATTATTGCTCGATGCTTTGTATACAATTTTAAGGGATGAAAACTGCTGATTGGATGAATTTATTTGATTGAATAACTTTTGGCTGGTTGCTCGCTTGCTTGATTGTTTGTTTGTGAACGGCGTCTACACTACGTATATCATTTTTGTTTTTGGAAAAACACAGAGTGGTGCATTTTTTTTACACAACAACGTTATTTGTTATTGTGTGATATATCTTTTTGTCCATGGATGACCGACAATATTAAATTTATGCAGACTTCGCGGTAAAGCTAAAACTATTGATTGATTGATTTAAAAGGACGAAGCTTGCGATTCATTGAGGCCACTACAAGCAGTTGCTAAACAGTACAACGTTAGCCATTCGTCGTAAAAAAACTGCTTATTTTCAATGTGTCAGTCGAAATCAGATTTAGGGTGAACTCAACTTGCTCATCTTTGCTCGAAATATCTCTGGCACTAACGCTTATTCTCTCTCTCGTATTTTTAACTTTTAGAAATAGTATTTACAACAAATTTAAAGGCGGAAATTTTAGGAAATAAAATACACTGGCCGCAATTAAAAATGCCCCACCAAAAAGAAAAACTCGACTTCCAATTCATTCAGTAATTACGAAAAATAAAAAAAGGACCGCCGGCAATGATGGGTGAACAATTATAATATTAAGACCATTCAAAGTCGCAATAAATGTTGACATTTGACCCATTTACATAGGATGTCAACTGAAGCCAAGCAGGACCTAAAAATACTGTAGTTTTGACGAGCTTTCGTATCTGCTCATCATGTAATTGCAGGCAAGTGCTTTTGTAGTTGATATTTTGAGTTTTTCCTTTTTCTCTTCAGCTACAGGTAAATGATTCTCGTTATCTTTCTCCTTCTGAAATGAATACATAATCCTTTCGTGCTTTCCCCATCTCCTATATTGTAGTGAAAGCATTAATATAATATGATCAAAACGAACCTATTACCACAAGAATAAAGCCTTTGACAATTCAATTCAACATAGGATAAACTATAGTTTACATCAAATGAGTTGTCCAACTATTACCTTGTTGTCACTGCATAGGAAATCCTTGATTATTTTAATTAAACTGCCCTTAAATAACGTCACTTAAACAATACATAACCAATTCTCTAATCTCCTAGCACCCATTTGATAGTATTACGACCAACTAACTAACTCCTCCGTATCCGTGCTCCTGCATCAATCTGCTATCCTGCAGCCATTAGATTCCCATTCGCGGAAACGAGATTTTGTCCAGAAACAATCCCATTTACACATTATATCTCTTAATCCAATTAGCCTAACCGCAATCTCGGTAATTCCCCATCCGGTGTACGGCGGAGGGGGTGTAGTACGTCGGGCGAAATTTGGGACTTGTAACAATTAGTGCGGACAAAGAAGATTCTCACCGTCTCCCCCACTTCCCTTCAGCTCCCGGCTTCGACTGGCTTTTCTAGCCACCATCGCAGGCTCGTTCCACTGTCCCGTACATCCCGCCAAAAACATATGCGGTCACACGGGCTAAATCTAATTTCCAATCTAGCCGCAGGAGGGCCGTCTACGCTACTGTTGCAGGAAACAGAAACGTACTTGCACAAAGTGTATTTAAGATACGGAACGGTATAAGGGTTCGGAACAATTGTTACTTTTATTCCCAAATAAAATAAAGGGATTCTCTTCTGATATTTTCTGTTCTAGTTAATGAAAGCTCCAGCTGTGATAACGACAATTTTTCTACTAAAGAAAAAAACATAAAACGAAAGACAAATCTCTTATAGCAAATTCCATTGGCTGGCCAAGCGACAGAGTGAGTACATACTCCGATGATACTTAATCTGGTGTCCCACAGGATTCCCTATTGGCCCCAAAATGATTTATCTTGTTCATACACTATGTTCCTCATAGTCCCTCTCACAACTAGATGCCAGAAACTCATGGTTGAATGGCTTCAACGGGCATTGGACGTTCTGGATAGGATGGTTGGACCAATAGTATTCTATGGAGTATGGTCCAAGTGCCTAATGACCGTCCACCATCCTAATATAAAGAGATCCGCTTCATTCATCCACTAGACGTCATTGTAAATATCTTTTGCCGTCCCCTTGATTCAGGGATTGATAACGCAGTTGTTTTCAATTATGTTGCAATTTTAATAAACTATAGTGTACTATTATTTTACCTAGTTACAATTGTAATATTCTACCTTAAAAAGCATAGCTTTCCCTACGTTAATATCTACAATCTGCATGTTCGCGTACCCCCTTTGAACGAACATAGGTACATTTTTCTCGAACAGAGACTTTGTAAATATCCCCTATCCCCGAGATATGCGAAAGGCGAGGCATTCCCATGACGTTCTTTATTATTTGATTTCGCATATTTTATAGTAGCAGGCATGCACTCTGCCTTCGCTTTGAGTTTTAGCTGTACGGTTTTGTGTAAGTAGTTCTTTATGAATGTGTAATCCTATACTTCGGCTAAAAGCATTCCGACTAACTTCCAAGTCGTGTTTTATTTATTTAAACAATACGCTTTAGCCGACAGGAAGCGCTACTGTTGTTTCCGGTAGTCTTTCTGTAAGCGTAAACCGGGTGTAGTATAGTATATATCTGGTAATTCGTTTTGCTCCGTTTAGCTGTTGAGGAGTCTTGTGGATGAAGTAACTTGAGAATAAGGATGTTGAAAAGATGGAGAATCTTCGGATATTCCATCTAAGCAAATTTAATAGAGTTAGCAATATCAATTGGTTTAAAACGAGTCTGGAAACTTTGCAAGAGTTCCAAAGCTTTTCCCTCATTCTTTTTTGCTTTGTAGCTTTTAATAGAAAGTTCCGCTTCTCCGTCTTCGATTATTTCTTCGCTTGAATCATGAAAGTCTATAACTTCCGTTTCCTTTTCTGCTACATCATCTGCCGCATAAACATCCTCCACTTCTACGCCATCATCTAAAGAAATAAAATCTTCGGAATAAACTTCCTCCATGAGGTTAAAAATTTCCCGTATCTTTTGCGTCAAAATTTCCTTTTGCGTTGTAGTTTTCGCAAAACCAAAACTTTCCGAAAGCCGTTCTTAATTGGTACCTTTCACACGGTTCTGTTTATGTTTTTATTGGTGAGGAAACGTTCCAAATAACAAGTGTACTTTTGGAACCATTTTCTCAGAAGCAATTAACAAAAGAAGGAAGAATTTTTATTTAATAATGGGAAATGTTTTTGAGATTTCGCCAGCAGGATTCCTTTATTTGAGGCATTTATATTAACAGGCTGTGGAATTCTAGAATTGTGGAGCTTATTAGTTTATTCTCACGCTCATTATCTCCAAAACAATTCAAATATGCCTACGCTCCAAAATATGCATCAATCCATTAAAACAACAACATTTCAAAATCACCTCACCCTCACGATTTTGGCCGCCTTCCTCGCACCAGAGGTCTCTCCAATCATATTTATAGAGCCCGGTATGGAATATAAACAGGATTATCAAGCAAAATATGCAATAGCCATCGCAATACCCACATATACAGTTATAAGCCATAAACTCCATCCAGGCCAGCTATTCCCTAGTTTTCGCCAACATCGTTTGGACTCTCCCTTTTATAAAAGCTTCCCGGTTCCATTTGCCCAAATCATTTTTTTTTTCAATGAGTTACTGGATCTACTCGATCAAATTCAAATAACACATGACGCGATTTAATTGCAATTTTGGGGAGCATCGTGGGGATGCTGAGGTTTATGAAATTCAAATAATAAACGTTATTAGTTTTAGACTGGTAACATAGATGACGTTCTGTTGTTAGTTTTGTTGCCATATTCGGATCTAGCTATCATCGATATGGATATAGATTTTCAATGTTGTGAAACGTGAAAACTCCATCTAGGAAGTTAAATTGATTTAGTTCGTCGCGCATGTTACACGTGAGTCTAAAATATCGATGCCAATATATTTATTTTAATGCAACGGTAATGGAATTTCGAATAGCGGACACGTTTATTGGACAGCCTTGCATAAAAGCTAATAGTGATTACCAAAACCAAAACAATGGACAATGGCCCTTTGCTTTCGATCTTTATATATTATCGCTGTTCTTTTTCCTGAAGCAATGTAATTTAATTTTTTCAAATTCCACAACCCATGCCAAGTTAATTTTCTTCCTATTTGCAAGAAAAACCTTTAACACCCTTTATAGCACACAAGACCATTAAGTTTTATTCTTTGTGGGCGCACTAAACTAAGAAAAAGGAACTCCTAGCGAGGACGAAGACCTTAATCCGCGAATTAGGGATACGGAAATTCTATTGACACGTGCGTTCAAACAAGGGTGCCTCCGGTTTTCGGGAGGGTCGAAATCTCCTCACTCCACCTCCCCTGTCAACAAATACGAGAAAGACTCGATTGTAAATAGCTAGTAGTAAGATCTCGAGGGTAGATTTTGGAACAGAACGACTCGTAAAACCCTGGTAAAGAAAGACTGCTTACTGCCTACCATTCTACCCCCTCCCCCGCTTTCCCATTTTCTTTTTTTTATACGGGGAAGCGGTGGTTTAAACGGGATTCAATAAAACTTTATTACCCGCGGACATGTAGAAGAAAGAAACGGATAAATTTAACGGCGAAAGCAAGAGATGGAGATAGTGTTTTTTCAAATTTATTCGTATCTGGTAGAAATCAGAGGTCCAATGATTGAATTCCCTCGGATCACGAAACTGGCGTTGTAAAAAGCATGGGATGAGGTGCGTTGTCGAAGAAGGGGAAGAAGGAAAGGGAAATTGATTTCGCTTTTGTGCTATAGTCGTATAGTTAAAAATGTTATTTCACTCTCAAATTCGACCCTCGTTTCACTATTGTTTTCATTTTCTTTTAATGTATCCTTACAAAAATGTTATTTTGCTGACAACTTAAACCAGAAAGTCACGCTTTAACTTCTGATTAAACGTATTAGAAACAAGACGAATGGTATTTAAAATTTTAATTTTGTTCTCGATCGGTGATTTCCAAGCAACTTGGGCCGTAAGAATATAAATACCAGCTTCTGCGTTTGCTGGTTTGATTGCTTTAAATGTTTTAGAATTAAACTGGATATCTCATTAATTTTATTAACGCCAATAACTTTGTTAACGCACGAAGATGGGTCAGGCAGAAGGAAATAAGACAATCACTCACTTACTCCAATCCTAAGCTTTCGCTGTTTCACCAGAAAATTATAAACAAAATACAATACATACTGTAATAAGTTCAAGATCACTTAATTACTATCCGAGGTGGTTCTTGACCTTTTCCAGATCTATTGTGGTTCCTCTCTCGTTAGATCAACTACGTTAGCTTTGCTTTCTTTGCTAAATTTAGCAGGCTTGTTAGTGATCCCTCTACATAGGTTTCGGCTCCTACCAGCACTCCTGCCAGTGCTATACATTCGCACGACACATGGACGGCAGTCTTTTCTTCCACCTGGCAGAATCCACATGCTGCTTCCTCTGTCAGGCCCATGTGCTTCTTAAGCATACAGTGCCCTGTTTGCAGACTATTGTTCTAACAGACTCCCTGTCTCTGCTAAGTAAGTCCGTTGTAAATGTAGACCTGCGTCCAATCAGAGATTGCTTGGCCTATCTCTGACCTGGAATGACCTTCCACCAGTCTTGAGATTTCTTATCTTTCCATTGTTTAGTGGTTGCTTTTATTACCGTATTTGCCATTCACACCGAGTGCATTGGGCGATTTTTAGCAGTTGCCGAGCCTGCTCCGGCTAATTCGTTTGCCTTTACGTTCCCTCAATGGGCTTCGTGTCCTGGTATCCAAGCCAAGGTCACCTTAGTTCGGCTTCCCAGCACATGCAAGTGAATCTCAATTGGCAAAAAAACAAAAAAGCTATAAAAAAGAAAAAAACACGTATTAATAATCTGGTGAAACTTACGAGAGGGCAAAACATTGATTTCCATCTTGAGAAAGATTACAATAAAGTTTGCAAACTAACATTAGTGGGCGTAGTTTATCTCTAGTTGAAAAGATGGGCTTGCGTAAAACAAACTACCGAAAGAGACTGACGAGACCTATGAAGTTTTTTTTAGAAAATACAACTGTAACGCTTCAAAATTAATTTAGAAAAGTGATCAGGTATAAATATACTTACATCATCTCTGTGATCGCAAGGTTTACATTCATAAGAACTGATTAATCAAATTTAATCTAATTAAAACATGAAAAATCGCACAACACTTTATTTTAAAAACGCCCTCCTCCCCAAAAAACGAGAAAATACGCTTAGGTAGATATAATATTTTCAGACTGGATCGTGCAATATATATAAAGCTCCGCAGGCTATTTCAAATCAAAACATAAAGCTCCGATGATATCATCAGCCCCATCGAAATATATATCCAGTCGTCCTAATTTAGAAACGGTGGAAAGCGACGATATTGGAAAATTGAAATTGGAAAAATTGTAAAAATACGACTATGCCATCAGTGTCAGTTTCATATTTACGTTTATTTTTTGGGGCGGTCGAGGGGTAGGGGGAAGTTTTTTTTGGCTTTGTCTGCTTCCCCCCCCTTTTTTTTGAGATGTACCGGTTAACGGTACGGTTTCTGTGTACATGCATAGAGATCTAATTGTAAAAGTTATTTTTCAAATCATAGCAAAAATAAATTCCTTGAAATTGTGTGAGTTTTGATGAATTGATCAATTGATTTTTAACGATTTTTAACGAAATGGTCTATGGTGCATTTAAAAATAAGTTACCCTGGCTACGCCATTGGTAATCAACAACACACCTAAATAAATACTTGGTTAGAAATTAAATATTCATCCATAAATCATTTTGCTAACATCTCCTTGTACTTTTGTGTGAACACCTTTGGAAAACCCTATAAAATTCTTCTGAACGACAATACATTTTGCACCATTCAGCAAAAGTGCTGCGTCACCATCCGTTAGGGTATATAAACCACTACAGAATCCCGTTCTGCAGGAGTCTTCTCCTGCTTGCAACGCTAACTATCCTAGGCCCGCATCGCAGACGGTGTTTAACACTGTCCTCTTGGTATGCGTTTACCCCTACAACCCTGGACCTGTACTTAATAATATTGTATATGTAATATTGTACCTGTAATGTAATATTTGGCTGGTTACAGTCAAAGTAACGAGCATGGAGAAGGCATAGTGGCGGAGACAGCGTTTGCTGCGCTGACGGTATCTTGACTGGTTGGAGAATCCTTCGGATAAGCTCTGGAGTTAGCCGTCATAGTTTGACTCAATTTCAGGTTCTCTGGGTAACGAACATCCCGGCAGGCACGATCCTCGTTATATAGGTTTATACCACGGTCAGGCCAATTGTACTTCACGGTCAGTTCCGTTTCCCTCACTAGTCGACAGTTGCCGGTGCCTGGCGATCTAGGCCCCGAGGAGTCAATAGTTGCCGCCTTGCGCGGCCTAGACCACATAAAAAGTTGAAAAGGAAACTTTTCTGACATGGGGAGCATGGGACAAGGAGGGCCCTACCGGTGTGACCAGCCGCTCTCCTTCCACTGAATGTCTGTGCGGGTAGTTCCTAGTTGGTCGGTTGGTGGGAACCTGCTGAATACTAATGCAGGTCAAAGCACCAATTTGTTTCTAGGCTCGGCAAGAATCATTCCCATAACCGTGATATTTTTAATTTGTGAGATTAAATTTAGTTCGCGACAAAATCTACAAATCCACGCCATTACGATAAACATAGCTAACCACATACGATAAATTCCACTAAAAACATCCGCAGGTCAATGGCAATTACGACAGTAGAAGAACAACAAACCACTTATTTTCAAAAAAAAAAAAAATTTGATTTTATCCCTGAATTATTATTGTTGAAATTATTCAAATCGTACGTATTCTCCAGAAAATAATTTCTCATAGGTCGTAAGTCTTGCACATTTTGCCCAACATCTGGTGTTCCTCAAGGATCAAGCTTGGGATCTCTTCAATTTTTATTAATGATTAAAGACGTATGTCGCTTCGTTGCCACTAAGAAAAAAAGAAACAGATCAGATTTTTAATATGTTTGTATCTTTCCATTTATTTCCATTTGGCTTTAAGTTGTTCAGTTTTAACTTTTGAGGCATCAAAATTAATGTTAAATAGTCGAGTACCAACCTTTCTTATTCTTAAAAATACCACCTTAGAATATTTTCTACGAAGTGTATGGACGTCTAGTTTCAAATGTTCTAAGAAGTCGATTGTAAATCAGACTACTTAATCATATAATACATCATTTTCATCATAAAGGCAACGGTTATTTAAATACTTTCTGGAAATCATTATGCCGATAATGTCCGCGATGGTACGCCTTCATATTGAGGGTTGGGGGAAGAAACCGGGGCCCAGATGCATCCGTGTCTCGTCTCGTTACCAAATTGAGATTAAGACGATTTGGCGACGCCATTAGAAGTAAAAATATACCACTCGAAAAAGCCCCACGTTCCTCGGCTACGATAGCAACACCATCTCGCGGACACCTTAATCAATTTACAGATGGGAGAGAGAAGTTGGCACAGCTGGTGGAAGTCGGAGCGGCGGCGGGAATTTTATGATAACATTTATTATTGCCTAAGACTTATATTACCGCGTTTAATATTTCTTAAATAGAGTTGCACCCGAAGCGACCCGTCAAATTGATGTTTTGGGGGATGCTAAACGCCGTAAAACCATGTTTCGTTGTGCGGGGCGCGATATTTCAGTTTGGAAATTGTTTAAACGCCAATTTGGTTAATTAGAATTCGGTCAATTTTAGTGAGGAACCGCAGACTACGGAAAGGGAAGCTTTAAAATTATTGCCAAACGGAAAGGGCATCTATTGAAGGCGGAAAATAATACTGAATTTTCCGTTACGGCTATTAAATGATAGGACGTGGTATTCAAAAGCTTCCCAAATTTGAATGGATCCATGGAACGTTTTGAGGGTTCGTAATTATCCAACTGGTTTCAAGGTCTTTATTTTATAACACATCATGTACAAGTGCATTAATTTGCTCAAAATTTCTTAAAATTAATAAAACCGTTATCATTCTCAAAATAAACTCCAATTGAAAGGATTACCGACCCCAAGTTTAATACTTAAGAAACAGCAGAAATTGAGCAAAAAGACCTCAGCTTTTTTCAATTCCAAGCCGTAACAATATATTCTTTTACTTGAATATTAAAAAATGTTTTTTTTATCTAAGTCCTCTTTCTTTGTTCCCGTAACATCCGGCAAAAAATTCAACAACTAGCCCTCTTGCATAAGCAAAAGAACAATCGTCCCTATAAACTTCGCGTCATTCCCACCTCTTCCTCCTTAAATATTAATTACAGGCCCGCTCTCATTTTTTTTTCTTTTGTTTTCCTTCCCGCGTCTTCTTTCACGTGCTATCTCGTGCCATGGTCCCGTCAATCTGTTCAAACTTTGTGTGGATGATTGATACAGCTTGTCATTTCGAGTGGGCCGTTTCAAAATTTTGTAGGGACGGGAGTGAGATTGGTTGGGTTAGAGAGCGGTAGAGAAGACTTCGGGGAGTTCCAAAATGGCCACGATGGGGATGACTTATACGTAATTTGGCGGTGGAGAGGGGAAAAAGTTGTAATGAGAAATTGATCGGTCCCTTTCGTGCGGAACGATGATGGATTTGAGTTGAGGAATTTTCGCAAAAAAAAAATAAGAAAGGAGGAATTTGGATAAAGGAATATTGGCATTCAGCAGGAAAGGCCTCTGTCAATCTGGGGCATAATTGATTATTAATATTTGTTTGTCAAAGATGTTTTGAATTAACTTACATGTAGTTAACGTAATATGTTATTATAATTATAAATTGCAATCTATGCATAATGATAATGAATTTGGAGTCCAAACTATTTGGATCCAACACTATCGATTTATTTGAGGAACAAAGAGGAGATCTTAAGAAGCGAAAGTGAGAATAAAACTAAAGGCAGGAAAAGAGAGAACCTATCAACCCAAATGTGGACAGTTGCGCCCTCAAATGGTTTAAACAAGCACGAAATTCCAATGAGTGGGCCTATTATGTGAACAAAGGTTGAGCCATTCGCCTCTGCATTAGGCAATCAAACTTTCAAAAACACCACCGACTAGTTGGATTGTTTCAAAAATAGAAACAATATTTCTTTTAAAACAGTGCGTAATCAGAGCAGTGCCGTGGATGTTCGTTTAGCGAATGTTTGGAAAAGACTTTCGATACAAATGGTTGAAAACAGAAAACCAAGACTCCTTTACAAGTGTACCCCAAACAAAACTGTTTCTTTTAAAGGAGAAGCATGCTCTGGCGGATAACTCAGTAAAGATTTATTAATATCGGCAAATCGGCCAATTTATGGTGTTTCAACAACGTGAAATCTACGCCAATGGAGCACGAATCAAACAAAAACGCATGAATGATCGGCAGCATTTTTGAAAAGATTCTCCTTTTAATTGACAATTGTTCGGCTCACAACAACATCCTTCAAATGGAAAATTTTCGAGGGACTAACGCATAATTAGAAGTCTTGAACATCTCTACACGCGTTCGTTGGTTGAAAACGTCCTCATGGGAGACCTCGACATCCTTAATTGCCTCGTCGAAACCCGGCATCAATCTAGATCCAAAACGGGCTCCTTCTTCACCAGCAGAGACTCCAGATCCAACAAATAGAATTCCTTTGCGCTGTAATTTTTGTATCTTCTTTGAGTGTCTGTAAATTCTGAATTGCCTACATCGATTATGATATGGCCTTTTTCTAAGTGAAATAAAAGTTGTTCAATGAAACTATCTACCGCTACTCCTGCTTTTACCAACAAAACTATGCGGCAAGGACGCTTCAATTTGTTTACTAGGTCCCTAACGGAATCGGCACCTATTACGCTTTTTGCTTCTGCTTCATTAGCGAAGAAAGAAAGTACTTTATCGATGGATCTGTTGTATGCCACCACAGTAAATCCATGATAGCAGGCATGATACAAGGAGAACTATTAAGAATTGTTCTCATGAAGTGGGATTTATAAATACAGAAACTGAACGAGTAAACTCATCTTGAGGCAACTTCTGATCCGTCAATCTCCTACGAGAACTATGTCAATATAGATCAAGATGTAGCTGCGGGTGGCAAAATGACTGTTGCAAATATCCTTGCTCGAGTGATGGAGAAGAACCAAGCTGAGGAAAGAATATCTGCGGATGTTGAAGTCAAGGAAATACAGGAAAAGCCTCTACTAAGGTAGCAAAAGTTATCATACAAATAGGTGGACTTCGATGGTTTTTTAAATCAGTCTAATGTAAAATGTTTGAATATTACACTTTTGATCGTGGAGTTATTTCGTTTCTCTTTGAATAAACATACGTAATTTGACCTTTTGAATAATTCGAAATTTTCTCTGATCCCTTCGACTTCGAATTATCCAAGTTTGCCTGTATCCGGCAATGTCTAGCCCTTCACATTTTACCCATCATGAAGACCCTGCACAAAATCAATGACGACGTTCTCAATAGAATGAAACTATATCTACGATGTCCTTAAATTCATTTTGTTATTGCTGAAAGCAAAGCCAGATTGATTCCATAAAATAGAATTGTCTTCCACATCGACAACGAGGATTTTCCATCTTTAAATAAAGTCGCCTTTAAGCTTTCTTCAACGAGTCGCCCGAACTGGTACACTATTATCGCCAGCGCCGCTACCTCGGCCGCTCGAGGAACTACGTACTATCTCTAGACTTTACGAAACCGGCGTAAACATGTCGGTAAATCTTCCACCGTTGGATAGGGAAATGTGTTTGTTATGTTTGGAGATGGTCGTTGAAAGTGTAAGGCCCTGCAACGTTTAACTGAGTCTTGCTCCGGCGTTCAATGGAAAGGCACCGCTGGGTGTTGGATCGAAACAAGCTATTGAGATACGTATCTGGGTTAGCTGTGCGTCTCTTTGGACAAGTTCGATAGTTGTTCTTGCAAAGGATAGCTAAACGACGAGTAAATTTAGTCGTGAAAATGTTATGCAGTTGTTTTGAATCCGCATTTGGTGTGCAGACGATTTCATAAGATCTATTGTTAACATTTTGATACAGATAAGTTTCTTACTGCGGAATATACAGAGTGTTCACTTAAATGTATGATGAGCATATTTGCAATAATATGGAAAAAGTTTTATAGAGGAGGTGTTTACTGTTTAAATCTACTTCAAATCGTATATACCTTTCCAGCTATACAGAGGGTTTCAGAGGTAGTAACGTCAAACAGGACGAAAAATGCACTCAAAAAACACCTCTACTACAATATCGATTCGATGAACCTAACGGTACCAATTCCAAACAGCAACTGCGAGATATACAGGGCGATACACTCAAGCGCAATTTTATAACTACAGCTAGAATTGAAAGATAAAAAACACAAAATATTTTGGCCACCAAACACCCCAAACTACAATTTTATTTCATGTCAGGCCCAAACCGAAATGTAAAAACTTAAATTAGAATTTTGGAACGATAAATAATACCATGAAGTTGGTTATCATTCACGTATAACAGAATGAGCGCAACATATAAGCGCACACCGTTACAACCGGGTTCGCCCGAACAATCACATCTACCACGGATTTCAATACAATTCGAATGGGAACAACCTGAAGGTCAAATGCGAGTTCATTCTTCCCGATTCCGCATTCTAATTTGCTCCACTTAACCAATCCGAGGCCGCTTGCAAATGTATTTTGTTCGAAATTGTCAGTTAGACGTCGAGAAAAAAATAAGGAGATGCTTTTTAAAATTGTTTTGGAAGAGCAATGAATTAACTTGTACTTCTCTACCTGATAATCTACTTCCTGGCTTCGTCAGCTAGCAAAGCTCAGTTAGAGCATGGCAATAGGAAAACTCTTATTTAAAAAAATATATAACAACAAATATAAATAATTATTACATATATTGCAGCAAATTAGGCACTTGATTTATTGATGAGAATGAAAATCGGCGAAGAAGTGAATTAAAGCAATAAAGAATCGTCACACCGAGAGCAACTTGTTATTTTCAGATCAACGTGCTGGATACTGAAAGACTTGGTTTGGAAAAGTAATGTCAGTAGGCTGATTCTCCACATAACTGCAAATAGATTTGTATATTTGAGCGACATCAATTGATTATGCATCAAAGATTACACCTTGATAACATTATTTCATAATTGTAGTTTCAGATTATAATTAGAACCACCGGACATGTGGCTCGAAGGCGTGTGCATTAATCGTTTTTTAACGCATCTGGGAAAACAAGGCCCTTAAACTTAAATTACTTACAAGTTATGCACCAAAATATTAGGTGCTTGAACAATAAAATTGATCGCTTAGATGTAATTTTACAATCTCGAAAAATTTAACATTGGCAAAGTGAAGTGCAGCTCAAAGAAATGTCATTAACTAATTTTACATTGTCAGCATGTTTTTGTCGCTCCTATAATAAGCATGGTGGCGTGGCTATCTATTGCAACAGAAATATTAAATCTAGAACAAGAAATGATATTGATCAATATTCAGTTTGTTATAACATAGAAGTTTGTGCAGTCGAATTAATTTTGGAAATTAATGCCGCCGAATTCAGATTTTGAGTTGCTTTATGACTCAGCTTTCATTAATATTAGAAAATATTACTAAAGAAGATAAGTTCATAATACTGGGGGGGGGGGGGGGGTGATTTCAATATAGACTTTTCAGTACCTTCCAAAATGCTTAGCACCTTCCTTGATCTCTGTAATAGCTTTTGTATGATCTGCACAATTGAAACTTCAACTCGCATCAGCGGCACCTCAGCTACTTGTTTGGATAATTTTATAGTTAATCTACCTAATGATATGTATGATTCTTGTTGTATTGATAACGACTTATCTGATCATTTGTCTCAATTATTCAATCTCTACATCAAAAACAAAAACAATAGTAACTATGTATTTAACCGCAGATACTGTATAAATACTCTAAATTTGTTTAGAAGGTATCTACAGGAAGAGTCTTGGTTTTCAGTTTACGAGAGTCCATATCCTAGCAAAGCTTTCCAAAATTTTATAACTGTTTTTAAGTACTACTTAGACAAATGCTTTCCGCTAATTAGATGTGAGAAAGGCAACCGTAATAAACCTTGGGTTACGTCTAATATTGTACAAATAAAAAATAACATGCAGTTGTTAAGGGATCTTGGCAAAAAATATCCGAATTTAAAACCTAAATATCTCGAATATGAAAAATTTTACAAAGAAATGATCATTGCAACAAAGAAACAAAATAATGGCAATTTTATTTTATCATCTCAAAACAAAACTAAAGCAATTTGGTCAGTTATCCGTAATAATAGACAGAACTATGTAAGTGACAAGAAGTTGCCAGATAATTTTTCCAGCGTGTCTGAATTATGTAATGCTTTTAATAATCATTTTTTAAATCTTGCTGGTAGCATTGTTTCGTTCAGCAACTGTTCTCCTGTTAATTTTAGTTTTATTAATACTAATTTCAAACATATTAACCATTCCTTTTTTAATCATCCTGTAGTTGAAAGTGATATCTCCGAAGCAATCTTGAAATCACGTTCATCGCATAGTGCTGGAAATGATGAAGTCAATTCTTTCATTGTGAAAAGCTCAGCCGAGTACGTTGTGTCTCCGTTAACCTACTTGGTTAATTTCTCTTTCAGAACAGGAATTTTTCCGTCTTGTTTAAAAACTGCGAATATACAACCGATTGTCAAGAAAGGAGATAACTTAAATAACTATCGACCAATAAGTATCATATTTACTTTTTCAAAAATAATTGAAACAATCATGAACAGAAATATTATATCTTATTTACATAAGTTTAACCTACTATCAAAAAACCAACACGGCTTTATACCTAATCGATCAACTAATACTGCTCTATTTAATTTAATTAGTAGCATTCATGAGTCGCTTGATTCGGGGACGCCTTGCGTGGCGATACTTATCGATCTGTCGAAAGCTTTCGACTGTATTAATCATTCCATTTTGTCGTATAAGTTAGAAAGGTATAATATCAACGGAATATACCAAAGGTCGTTTAAATCATATTTAACTGATCGCCAGCAGAGTCGTTTGTGACGGTGTTCGTTCGAATGGATGTAGTGTTGCCAGGGGGGTGCCACAAGGATCTATCCTCGGGCCAACTATATTTGCGATCTATACGAATGATTTACCAATTTCATTAGGCCTGGATTTAAATTTAACTCTGCATGCAGACGATATTAGCATCGTTGTTACTTCAACTAATCTCAAAGAGCTGTTGCAACAAGTGAATAGCATTTTTATTGCTGTTCAGGATTGGATGTATAAAAATCAATTGAAACTAAATTCGGATAAAACAAAAATTCTTCTATTTAAGAGAAGGAGATATAACATATTCGGTTTTTCCCTAAATAACCAACTTAACCAGTTCACTCGGTCGACAAGATTACTCGGCGTATTGGTCGATGAATGTGTTAGTTGGGCAAACCATTTAGACACTCTACGTAGCGAGTTGTCACGAGCCTGTTATGCATTATATAATTTGCGGAGGAGTTGTGGTTTTGATGTCTTAAAAAGTTTCTACTATTCCAACTTTTATTCTCGAATGACTTATGCAGTTATTCATTGGGGAATGAGCACTAATGCCTCTAGAGTCTTTATTTAAAAAAAGAGAGCCATTACATTGCTAGCAGAACTCAGCTGGAGAAGTTCCTGTAGAGGCGCCTTTAAAGAATACAGTATCCTGACCTTTTATGATTTGTGACATCTACATCTATGAAGTGCTATGTTTTGCTTATAATTGCCGCGATGAGTTTACCACTAACTCATCACATTTACACAACACAAGAAATATGTCGATTTCTTGTATTTGTGACGTGTTTCGCCAGCATCTATTATGTTACTATTCGAAATAAATGTGTATTATTATTATTATTATTATTATTATTATTATTATTATTATTATTATTATTATTATTATTATTATTATTATAGAATCAAAGCGGAAAATCGTCTTTCTATATCCAACGGCTGAATTAGATTTCTAGTTTTTTTTGGTATTGTAAGTGCTTGAACCATCTTTTTCAGTGTGGGCTTTTACTATTGAAGATTCTGGGCAGTGTCCTGTCCACGACTCTAAAACTAAAATGCTTTTTGGCCTGGTATTGTAAATAGATATTAACGAACTATTCATTAAATAACTTTTTTTTGTCTGAACTCTGCTATTCGTAAAGTTCACAGTTTAAATATCAGCTTTCGTTGATAAAGAAAAATATCTCTAGGGCGGTCCGCTCTCTGTTAGTATGGCTGCGACGTGCGGAAGATGTGCTGTTGTTTCATCCGTTAAAAATGCTAAATGCCTTTATAGCAACTGTGTTGTCTCGTTGGACAAGCACATAAACCTTTTACAACAATTTAATGAGTTTAAAACGCAAATTTTCCATTAGTTAAATGATGGAATCTCTCGATATTGGTAGTGATGAGATAAAAAGTTATGCTGAAGGATGTAGTAATTATAAAAGCGAAAACAAAACAAGATAGTAAAACAACCAACCAGATTCTTTAGAAGTCGGTATGGTCCTTAAAGCAATTAAGGATGGCGGAGTAATAATTGCAAAAAAATGCAAGAATAGGGAAGACTCGGAAAGAATAAGAGATGCAGCAAAGAAGAGATATAATGTGCAAATGACCGAGCTTAAGAATCCATGTATTAAGATTGTGGATATGGATAAAGGAATGCCGGCAAATGAACTAAAATCTTTTATTGTTAAACAAAATGCAATTTCATATAATGAGAGGCTAAATATAAAAGTGGCTGTTGTAGAAACTGATATTGAAACGCATGAAAAAATCCTAAACGAGAGCAATTTGAGTATTGGAATGTCTATCTGTAGGGAGTTCGACTATGTCCATGTATGTAGGTGCTTTAAATGTGGAAGACTTGGGCGTAGTTGTTGCGAATGTTACTCTGCGTTAAGTACAGTTCCGTGGACCATAATTCGGACTCTTGTAATAGTGATACTTTTAATTGTTTAAACATCTTCCCATGCCCGTCATACAAGTGTTGCGTTTAAGTGCAACACTCTGTATATTCCGTAGTACCGTGCTATGAAGGAACTTCCGATATCAAGTAACTCTTTGATTTCAACATCACTTCTAACTCACACCGTTCGGAAGGGCGTTTCACCCCTTCAAAATGAATTTCCACTGGTACCTTACATATCTACACATACTCTACATCCCTACCAAGAAGTTGCATCCGTTCCTGAATCTGACACCTGCAGAGGTTTCCCATATACTAACTATAGATAAATTGATAAATTTAACATGTTACATTGAAATCAAAGCTTACGTAGAACCTACTTCACAATCAACATCCCAACACGCTACTTTAAAATAGCATCCTCTAAACAAGATTCACCATCATCCTAAGCTGAAGTTCATTCCTGAAAATTGCCACCTTACAACGTGACGCCCAAGGTAGGAAAAGACGCACTTTTACACTTCTTACCGTATACAACTTGTACCTATTTGCCGTACGTTTTCCACCTTACTATCCCTCTAAAACCCGAAGCGCAAGTTTTACTATTATTACCGCCAGATGGCCTACTTCTTAGCATCCTGAGGGCGTTGCGAAACCGTATGCTAATGCGGAGGTCTTGCATAAAGTTCTAAAACGGAGGCGCTGTAGGGGGTCGAAAAGGCAAGAGAGGACGGTTCGGAGGGTGGTGGCGGTCTTGTTTCAGCTTTTGGGTCTGGCGTCGTCCAATTTAAATCCTAGCTTCGGGTAATGGAGGACGTAAAGTAACCTATCCTTTATATATATATATATATATATATATATATATATATATATATATATACAACCTTATACCCCTCCTATATACACATCTATGTGAGGATGTGCAGATTCCTCGGTCTCGCATTTTAACCTCTTCTCCAAGGCCTTTCCTTTCCAATATACTTTTCATTACATCTTGATCCTGGTACTGCCGCTATTACACCACCACTACGTTATAGCCGCAGGGTACGTTATCTGGGGGAATTTATTGTTTTCCTTTTGGATTGTGGAAGCCGGGGTGTATGGGGATCTGAGCAGGGTGGATTTTAATCAAATTAGATTTAGCAATCCTTTTTAATGTGACAAGGTACCTTTAAAAGAACAAAAAGGGACTCTTTTTATTTCGACAAAATACATCGAAAGGAATAGATTTAGGAGGAGCATATGTCTCTGAGGTATACAACGTGTTTAGTGAGGAGAGCTTTGTGATATTGGCACATATTTTATGATTAAAAAATGTTAAATTAATTGTTAACTAACCCTTTTTGTTGAATATCCTAGATTCTATTCAATGCTACCAACCGATCTGCTCTACTTTTCGAGAAAATAATAATTATTGTAAATTAACACGAAGATGTAAAAGAGACAAACGAAAGCATACCTCAAAGTCAAATCTTTACTCGGAACGTCCTACTTTAAGTGCTCAAAACTTAAAAGACAAGCATGGAAACAAAATTAAAAGGGAAATTAAATTAAATTAAGTGCTCGAGAGTTCCTGCATCATATTCCACACATTTTTGATAACTCCTAAGTAATGCTGCACTGATTACGTTTTGTGGAATTTCTGGCGCTATGCTGCCACATAATGAAACTTTCTGGTTCTGGGGGCAGTTGAAACATACACTACCCGACAAAAACATAGACGCGGTATCATTTCTATTTACGAAACAAAGTTTATAGGCATTATATAAAATGTAAATGAGGGTTATTAATACTTGTTATGTAAATAGTCCATTTATAGATATTTCTGGGTATTTATTGCTTTATGAGGGGTAATTGAGATTTTCCTAGATCAAAATAGGAATTTTAAATGCGACAAAAATTTAGACGCTGTGCATTTATCACATTAATATAAGCAAAAATGTTTTAATTTGGGACTTGTCTTTATATGCAGCGGTTGCGCTGGTAAAGTGTACACATTTCACCACGAGAAGTTATATTTTATAAAGTGTTTGCAATATGGGTAGAAAAAAGCAATTATCCTTGATAGGAAGGGGTAAAGTTCTAGCCTGGCACCAGGATGGTGCTAGTAAGAAGGAAATTGCTCGTCGGTTACGAAGAAGCGATCATTGCGTTAGAAATTTCCTAAAAGATCCGGAAAATTACGGCAAATCAAAAGGACAGGGGCGACCGAAAGCTGTATGTGAGTGGGATAAACGCATGATATTGCGGTGTGCATCCAATTCTTCTGCATCTACGAGAGTTATTGCAGAACAGGCGGGGATACAAACGCACGTGCGTAATGTCCAAAGGATTTTGAAGGCGTCACCGGTAATATCACGGAAGAAAATGTTGAGAAAACCGCCACTTTCGGCGAAACACAAAGAAGCGAGGTTGAGATTTGCTGAAGAACACATATCCTGGAAGAAACAATGGGAAAAAGTTATATTTTCCGATGAGGAACATTTTAATTTGGACGAACCAGATGGGTACTCGCATTATTATCATGATCTGAGAAAGGAACCAAAAGTGAGAATGACCAGACAATTAGGGGGTGGATCTGTGATGATATGGGCAGCGATTGGATTTCGCGATAAAAGTGGGATAGTGTTTCGCACAAACAAAATGACATCTGTGACGTATAAAGACTTATTGCGTGACAATCTTCTACGTTTTGGAAACGAATGGGCCGGGCGCAATTTTGTATTTCAGCAAGATAACGCGCCAATTCATAAAGCAAAAACCATTACTGAATGGTTTAAAGGGAAAAAGATTAAAACTTTACAGTGGCCGGTACAGTCACCAGACTTAAACATTATTGAAAACATGTGTGGTGAATTGGCTCGTCGCGTTTATGGCGGAGGCCGTCAATATTTCACGGTACAGGAACTGAAAACTTCAATAGTGACTGAATGGCAGAATATCCCTCAAAATTATGTGTTAAATTTATATAAATCTATTAATAACAGACTATCGGAAGTGATTAAGAACAATGGAGGATCTACGCATTGCTGATCACTCATTTGTTGATTTTTGTTTTACATTTGCAACAGAGCGTCTAAATTTTTGTCGCAGAAATTGTTTAAACATTGGAGTAATCATTTATTATTTAGTTCTTGTATTACTGGAGGAGATATTTTTAAGTTGATTTTACTTTCAGGAATAAAAACTTAATTAGATATCTTGCTAGTTTCGCAAAGAACTGTTGTAACCCTTAAAACCCGTAAAACATCTTACCGCGTCTAAGTTTTTGCCGGGGACTGTATGTGGTTCCCTACTTTATGTGGTGCTTATTTGCTATTATAGCATTGTTTAGATTAAATATAAAATTCTGTGAATTAACACAATATTAATAACCATCTACATGAAATATTACAAATCTAATCCGCGATTACTAAACCCAAACATCGCGTACCTAATACGAGTTCTATAACAACCCCGTCCAAATAATATATGAAACTCAACGATACTACCTACGCCAACTTTATTAATTGAAGGCGACAGTTCGTTCTGCAGCTTGAGCTAATTCGCAATATCCCAAAACTTTCGACTTTACGCCTGCAAGACTAGATTGTTGCCAGTATCCTGTCTAGATTCCTTCCCAGAAAGATGCCAACTTCCATTCGCGTTGACGTACACGAGGATATATGATTTAAGCGGTGGCGTTGTGTTCAGAGCGCTAGCTAGCTAACTACCCAACTACCTTCGTCGGTGTTTCTGCGAGACAGATATGCCAGGATAAACGTTCATTAGTAAACATAGTCGGGACGCCTGCATTTTGGGGTAATATGCGCGTGATGACGTGAAGGTGTGATACGAAATAGTTCTAAAATTGTGTGATTTGCCTTTCTTTTTTGGCGGTAATGCAATTTGGAATAGGATAGTAACATGTAACAATATCTTTCCATCTATTTGTGGTAAAATGTGATCAAGAAACATTTTTTAGTTTTGGAAGTGTTTGCCATCGAACGCCCCCTGGTAGACCCAAGCTCTCCTAAAATCAAGGAAGCCCCTTCGTAGGCTTTGTCGGCAAACAGGTCTCCTTTCTTATTGCTCTCGTATACATTTTTTTCTAGATGTTTGTAATTGATTTACATCTTCGTCATGCAATTTGTACCATGCAGCACATATTTGCGTAGCTTGAGACGGAATAGATTCGTTTTTGTTCTGTATTTGAACTATTCTGAACAAGCTATACTACTTACAAAAACAACTAATTTGAACGATTCTACATCGGTTCATCTATGGAAGAAACACAAAGCCAATGTCTAAAAGTAAACAAAGTACAAAGAGGAAGGAAACACATCCCCATCCAGTAAAAAAAGTTCTTAGCAAACAACTATCATTAAGGCAAGCCGCCTCTGAATTGATGGTGATAGCTCATTTGTCTACCTCAGTTTCGTACTTGAATCAGGAGGTAGAGAAAATTAGCATATAGTCATGTCAACGTCACCAATATAAAGCATCCAGATTATTGAAAAATAAATAGAATAATGGCAATCGATTAATTAGGATGCTTTGAGGACAGAAATCCCGATATTAGCCAGCGAAAGTCACAAGCAACAAGTATTGCGAGATAAATTTATTGAATGGGCTCAATAAATTTAAATTTTCAGCACAAAAGAAGACGGAGGAAAAAGAGAACAAGAACAAATGGTAGAGGAAATAAACGTCACAATAGAAGAAATCACGACGCAAGAATTAGAAGAAGCGTTAATAAAATCCAGAAATGATCAAATTCCCGAGAAATAGGTAGGAAGGAATACAGTTACTCTACCAACATTAACATATGCAAGTGATTCCCAGCCATTCCAAAAGAGACATGAAAGGAAGATAATAGCAGCAGAAATGAGACAGAGTACACCAACAGCAAAGCAGAAAGAAGTAGTAACCATCAAGATTGAAAAAGAAAACAAGTAAATCGGTACGGTCATGCCCTAAGGAGAACAATGGTTAAGGATGTCCTTAAAGTAAGAAGCGTTGTAGAAGGAAGGGAAGGCCTAAGAAGAATTGGAATGAAAGAATAGAAGAAATAGGACGAAAGAAGAGGAAGAGGTTACTGGAATTGAAAGAACTACTCTAAAAACCAGGAAGCACGAAAGGAATAGATAATAGGCAATAGGATTCGAGAGGAAGAAGAAGGAGCATAGAATATTTTCACTGTGAACGACCGAAAACCGGAATTACGTCGCCCTCGAATACTATCTACTAAAGTCACACCACAAATTTACAATGACTGAACAGTTACTATTGGGAATACAATACCTCCCGTATTCATCTTGCCTCCCATTAATTCCAAAAATCACACGCGAAAAGATGCTTCCGTTAGCGAATCCTAGATAACCATAGCAGCCACAAAATGCAGAAATCAGTACAAAAAAATACACAAAATGAAAAGACACGTAATGAGCAATAATTCTGAAGAATAGAACGAACCAAATGCGAAATCGGATGATACTTCACAAACTGGTCGCTGTAGGAGAATTAGACGAAGGCAGAAAGTATTATGTGGCCAAAGTCACAAAAAAAGGAAAATTTTGAAAATCAAACCCTTCAAGAGAGTAAAAGAAAATAAATTCAGGTACACTGCCGTTCAGAGAAGTTCGGTCGGTTATTAAAAAACGTGAAAAGGTTACAGAAACAAACGAAACTAAGAACAAAATGCAATTTTATTGTATGTACAGGTAAAAAAGACAAAAATAAATAAATAAAAAGTTATTCCGGCCTAATATAACATACTGATCGTTATATTTTGTTTTCATCGAAAAAATCTTTGCTGTTAATCACCGCTCGAACTATTCTAGGCATTCTTTCGATAAGTTTTGTTAAAACGGATTGTGGAATATTAATCCATTCATGTTGCAGAATATTCCGTAAATGTTCTTGTGAAGTTGGGCGTATTTTTCGGATCCTCCTGTACAGTTCATCCCACAACAACTCTATAGGTGTGCTGTTCTTCTTGCTCCTTTAGATAGTTGTTACACACAAACGCAGTGTGTTTTGGATCGTTGTCATGCATGAATGTAAAGTTACGGCCTATTATACGCAATCCTGATGGCACTGCATGATTCTGGAGTATTGCAAAATAATTTTCCTTCCTCATTACACTCTCCACTCTGCATAAATCTCCCGTCCCAGCAAAGAAGAAACATCCCCACACTAACACAGAACTACGCCCTTGCTTCAGTGTTGGCACAATGCAGTTCGGGATCACTTTTCGGTTTTAGATCTTCGGACATAAACTCGTCGATTTTGCCCAAAAACCTCAAACTTTGACTCGTCACTCCAAAGCACGTATTTCCAATCATCTAATGACCAATCTAGATGAGAACGTAGCAACACTGCAACACTGTAGCCGTTTTGCTCTGTTGCCCCGACGTAATAAGGGTTTTCGAGTGGCAATGCGTCCATGAAGGTCCGCTTGTTGAAGTCGACGTTTTACCGTACTCGCCGAAACTTGTTCTTCACGGCCGCGATTTGTGGCGCTGTTAATTTTCAATTGCGTTTGGTTAATAATACAATTCTCAAATCTTCAGCTTTTGTTGTTTTCCTAGGTGCTCCAGGACGAACACGATTTTCTATAGTTCCAGTTGTCCGATATCGCTTTATGATGTCATTTACTGTTGAACTTCTCATATTTATTTTTTCAGCAATTTGTCGCCCCGAATATCCTTCTTCAAACAGCGTAATAATGCGTGAACGTTTTTCTACACTGGTAGGTTTGCCACGTGCCATTTTGAAGTACATTTTCTTAAAACTTTCGCGCAAAAACGACAGATGCACACCGACACACGTTTAACAGTAAAATGAAGCAAATTTATATCTTTACGCCTGTGATAAATAAACAAGAATGATGCTGCGGTATATTTCCAAAATATATTTGTTCGTTAATAATCCCCAAACGACCCGTTTCAAAAGATCAGTACTTCGGAGAAATTCTTGAAATGATAATAAAAGGGACTTTATTGTGGTTATCGCAATATTTCTACTTTACATAATAATTTACGGCTTTAATCCCTTAGAAAAGAGTGTACGCTTAATATTTTTCTAATTTTATGTATTAATAATTGTATACAGTGTGATATAATAGATTTTTATTGTATGACCGAACTTCACTGAACGGCAGTGTACATCGATAATGATATTTTCAGATGTTGAAATCAAAAAACAGAACCAACCCGTTCAAACTTTGTAATTAGACTCTTAATTACTGTATCGCTAGGCGAGGGTGAACCGCTACATAATGAAACTTACAGCTTTCTAGATAACGTATGTCGAACATAAAGCTTCAAAGTGACAGCGTTTGCCAATAATGTAAAATTAAAATCCTCAAGTTCATGCTGGGGCACCTTTTAGTTACGAGTACATCTGACAGCTAATCTTGTTATCGTATCAAGATTGAAATTTCAAATTACGTTTGATATATTTAACAGTAATTGTTCAAGTAAGTTTCTGCTGATTATAAATATTAACACTTCACTTCTACGCACACGCAATCCTGAAAGAAAAATGGCATCTACCTTACATCCCCGCTAATTCGCCAAAATCCACCCTTTCGAAACACCTTCCCGTGGTATACGCTTAAACGTCGATTCCCGATGCGTGTTTCATTCTAAACGCGTGTAATCGCATAATCCCTGGTGTAACACGCCTTGTATCCGTGTTCAGCTGTTCATGTTCAGCCATAATACACCTACATACATACGCAACAGCGTGGCGCATACACACGTACACCTATATACACATATATTTCCATCGTAAGCAAGCGATGATTAAATTGTCTGCAATATGTAGTACATAATGCGTACTAAATTAGCGGCACACAACGCCTACCCCCTTGACGCAGGCTTAGGCCTGTTGTTCGCCGGCTCTACCGCAACAGCGGTATAGGTGTGTGCGGCCGCCTGCCTATACTTTCCGTGATGTGTGTAGCTTCCTTTTCCCTCGAAGGAAAAGCCGATTTTCGTGGCGCTTATCGCCTTCGGAAACTTCCTTTTCGGGGTGGTTACAGCGATCGCGTGGTATATCGTAAGTGTGCGCGTTTTATCGAGATTGACAGCTTAATTAAAGAGGAAAGCAAGGGTTACTGTGTAGGTATATTGAGGTAGGTGAAAAGGACCGTTTTCCGAACACCGCTATCAATTTTATTTTATGACGTATCAATTAAAAAGGCGATCGAATTTCCAGAATTGGGAGAAATGGATTATTTATAGCTCCGTATAGCTTGTTACACTTTTTCGACATCTCAAATTCTTTTTATGCTTTCCATTTCTTTTCGATTCTATTCCCCCATACGTTGAATATATTTGATGTTTATATTTTCCCGTTAGTTTGCTGTACGAAACAAGTTTCAGCAACTTATCAGGGATGTAAGACACATGAGAAGTGCCTACATTGAAGAATGAAATGTTATTTTGCAGACAACTTATACAACAAATATTAGACTAAGTGTACACTCAAACACAATATAAGCGCAATGTATGTCAAACGTATATCTGCGGTTGTTGCTTTCTTTTAAATAATCTAGACTTCCGGGTTGAAACCTCATAAGCGTGTCTGATGCTTCGCTCTTAGTTGCATAGAGCTTCGTCTGGGCTGTTGCATCTTGTACTACCGCTGTATGATCGTCGTCACTCGGGGTCGGGTTTTTTATAAGGTCGGATGGACGCGCAGATCCATTTTGTGTATACGCGATTTTATTAAGTTTCACTCCCTAACACCCTCGGCAAGTTAGCAAGACCTAGAAATATAGCTGCCAAGCGTGTTCTTTTAGTCTGAAACAGTTTAAAACAATCTAAAATGCAACGATAAATTATGGAAAAAGGGCGGAAAGAATGGTCCCGGAGCAGGTCGGTCCATCTATTCCCGACATACACCACTTTCAAGTTCAAAGAATACCATTAAAAATTAAAAATAACTAAGGTCATACGCATCTGTTGTACACTGCCGTTCAGTGAAGTTCGGTCATACAATAAAAATCTATTATATCCGACAGTATACAATCATTAATACATAAAATTAGAAAAATATTAAGCATACACTCTTTTCTAAGGGATTAAAGCCATAAATTATTATGTAAAGTAGAAATATTGCGACAACCACAATAAAGTCCCTTTTATTATCATTCTGAGAATTTCTCAGAAGTACCGATCTTTTGAAACGGGTCGTTTGGGGATTATTAACGAACAATACATTTAGGAAATATACCGCAGGATCAGTCTTGTTTATTTATCACGGGCGTAAAGATCTAAATTTGCTTCATTTTACTGTTAAACGTGTGTCGGTGTGCATCTGTCGTTTTTGCGCCAAAGTTTTAAGAAAATTTACTTCAAAATGGCACGTGGCAAGCCTACCAGTATAGAAAAACGTGCACGCATTATTACGCTGTTTGAAGAAGGATATTTGGGGCGACATATTGCTGAAAAAATAAATATGAGAAGTTCAACAGTAAATGGCATCATAAAGTGATATCGGACAACTGGAACTATAGAAAATCGTGTTCATCCTGGAGCATCTAGGAAAACAACAAAAGCTGAGGATTTGAGAATTATATTATTAAGCAAACGCAATAGAAAATTAACAGCGCCACAAATAGCAGCCGAAGTCAATCGCGGCCGTGAAGAACAAGTTTCGGCGAGTACGGTAAAACGTCGACTTCAACAAGCGGACCTTCATGGACGCATTGCCATTCGAAAACCCTTATTACGTCGGAGCAACAGAGCAAAACGGCCACAGTGAGCCCGTTCTCATCTGGATTGGTCGTTAGATGATTGGAAACACGTGCTTTGGAGTGACGAGTCAAAGTTTGAGGTTTTTGGGCAAAATCGACGAGTTTATCTCCGAAGATCTAAAACCGAAAAGTGATCCCGAACTGCATTGTGCCAACAGTGAAGCAAGGGCGTAGTTCTGTGTCAGTGTGGGGATGTTTCTCCTTTGCTGGGACGGGAGATTGATGCAGAGTGCAGGGTGTAATGAGGGGGGAAAATTATTTTGCAATGCTCCAGAATCATGCAGTGCCATCAGGATTACTTATAATAGGCCGTAACTTTACATTCATGCATGACAACGACCCAAAACACACTGCGTTAGTGTGTAAGAACTATCTAAAGGAGCAAGGAGAACAGCACACCTGAAAGTAATGACATGGCCCCCACAAAGCCCAGATTTGAACCCTCTAGAGTTGTTGTGGGATGAACTAGACAGGAGGATCCGAAAAATATGCCCAACTTCACAAGAACATTTACGGAATATTCTGCAACATGAATGGATTAATATTCCACAATCCGTTTTAACCAAACTTATCGAAAGAATGCCTAGAATAGTTCGAGCGGTGATTAACAGCAAAGGAGGTTTTTTCGATGAAAAAAAAAAAATAATGTTCAGTATGTTATATTAGGCCGGAATAACTTTTTATTTATTTATTTTTGTCTTTTTTACCTGTACATACAATAAAATTGCATTTTGTTTTTAGTTTCGTTTGTTTTTGTAACCTTTTCATGTTTTTTACCAACCGACCGAACTTCTCTGAACGGCAGTGTATATTAAACATCCCTTCAAACAATATTTTAATTAAATACTTGTCTTTATAATGTTGAATAACACTGTCTACCAACTGCCGAAAAAAACGTCTATAGTTCAAAAACCCTAATTAGTAAACGATAACTTCAAGCTAAAAATATATAAAATTAATATTACAATAACGCAGATTGATCGAATTATAGAGGTTGCATTTCATCATGATTGTTTAACTTAATCTCAGCAGTCGATTTCGTCCTTACTAAAGAGTAGATGGAAGAGAAAGTAACGTAAACTGGAAAGAGCATCAGTAATACAAGGAGAGCTCGTCCGTAATCACGAACGTCACAATTATAATAATTGGTTTAAATAAGTAAAATAAAGATTTCGAGTTTAAGAAAGATGGCAAATTCACGCAATTAACTATGGTGTAATGTTGCTACCAAATTATGTTCACAAAGAAAGAAGTAAAAAAAAAATTAAAAAAAAACGACTTAAGCAAACTACAATTAGTTTTACCTTGGTTTTGCCGGCTTACTTACATTTAATTCTTATCTTAATTCCTGCTGAGACCGACCTTTCACGATTCTCCGATAGAAATCGCTAGATTCAAGTTGCAACTAATCACAAGCTGACTGCGCGAACAAAACTGTTGTTTAACCGTTATTACATAAGTAATAAGTAATTTAAATGGTAGCTATTTGTATCACCATTTGCCCCATTGCTATAAATTAAATTAAAAGGGATCCAAGGAACAAGTACAAAACAACAAAAAAAAAGAGCGTCCACGAACAATTTTTAATTAAGGAAAATCTTTAAGTATTACCCGAACTCGCTGTCTTCTCCCATCGTCTCTTCCCATTTCCGGTATGTCAGGTAATTACCCATTCTAACCCTTTTCGGTTTTCCCAACACCTCTCCAGAGATTTCCTTTGTGCCTCTTTCGCTCCCCTACAAAACACCTCCTCTCGCACGCAGTCCGCTTACCGTCTTCCGAAAAGCACGTAAATTCTTTTCCATCGCCCAAATCGGGAAAGTCCGCCAAGTTTACCGGTCGCAGATGGGGACAGAGAAAAGTAGAGAGAGAGCGGCGGAAGGGTCGAAATTGCGGCTAATCCGCCAATTAAAATACTTAATTGGTACGCGAAACCGGGAGAAAAAAAAATCTAAATCTTAATACAAATTTATATTTTGGATGGAGGTGGATGTGGTCTTCTTTATTTAAGCGTAACCGCTTAATCTCTGGAAGGATAATACTTCTAAATGAATTTGAATCGTTTTTGGGACCGCTAGGGGGAGATTAAAGGGACGCGGTGGGGTTTGGAAATATGGTAAATGAGGAAATTGAGTATGGATTAACTGGAATTTAATTATAAGTTACGTGAAATTTTTGTTACTTACACCGTTTATTTTTCTTATTTTTCTGATGTAGGAGCAAGTGAGCAACCAGCAAAATAAAAGGTATTACAGTACTTTTTGGACAAATAACGTACACTGAGAAGATATGTAGTGTGCTTTTCAACAATACTCTTTCCAAGCCGTTAGTTCAACATCTTCCTCTTTTTTTCAACAGAAACCTTAGAAATGGTACTCAAAACTTTCCCAAATGTAGTGGAAAAATAAAATTAGAGCACATCAATCATTTCTTCTCTTAGCCTCTTGTTGGAAGAAAAGGTTATCTAAGTCCATATCTTCCAAAAAACTTAGTCAACATGTGACAATATGGTTCACCAGGACAGTTGCAGTTTCTCCATTCCCACTTTCAAACAAGTAAGGTTCAAGTACACTTTGCGACGAAAATCCACACCAAATGGTTACACGGCGAGAATACAGTGCTTTCTCCACAATCTCTAGAGGAATCCAAAATTTATCAACGTAACCAACGATGTGAAAATGGGCTCCCTCTCTGAATATGATTCGTTCGCAAAATTCGTTACAAACTGCAGTCTGCCCCAAGATTCAACAGACAAACACGTGACAATTTTCATCGTCCATAGGCTTCAGTTCTTGGGTCAATTTAGCATGTAGACGAAGATCTTTTGTTTTAATTCGTTTCAGGGACGATTTTGAAATGCCCAAGTATTGTGGCCAGTGACGAATTGAGGTGTTTCAGGACTTTCGGTCGCCCTTCCATTCACCCTAGCGATATCTTCAGCTGGATGAGCGGATGGAGAGATAACGATCTCTTTATATGAAGAATAGAATAGGCCCGCCCAAGTTTTGCAAATGCGATGGAATTTTGCATTCTTTGAGGGTAAAACGTTGCACTATGAAGCTTACAGCTTTCTGCCAAATATAAACCTTCAGGGTCACAGCGTTTGCAAATAATGGAAAATTAAAATCGCCAAGTTCGTTCTGGGACTCCCTTTAGCATTAAAAATAATTCTTTAGGACTTTAAATAAACAGTTTTCAATATTGTAATATAAACTATAATAGTATCAACGCATTCTTTTTCAAAAGAGAAATAGAACCACAAAACAGGAGAAACGCAGTGCATAGAGAATACACATCATTTTATTATTCAACGAAGCAAACATTTTCTCACCCTATGGCCTTCAAACAGGGGAGGTAACTCGCTATCAGCTTAAACCAGCTCCTCCTTACTTGCTTTCTATGCGGGTGTTTAGAATATTGCGCCGTAGCACATTAAGTTCCTTGCTGCATGGTGTAGGTGCATTAAGCTAAGTGCACAAAGATGATATTCCTTCCGGAAACGAAATACCTTCTTGTACGTATGTACGTATCTTAGAACTGCTTGCTTATTCCATTTAAGCAATTAGCGATAACGGTTATCAAGCCACGTTTCTTGTCGTTGAGTTCTTTTATCGTGTTGTTCTTACTATATCTATTTCAGTTGCTAAATAGCTATCCAACGTCAAGAACATGGATGAGCTGTATAAATGAAGTGTTATGTCCTTTGCGAAATAAACGCACACGTAAGAATAGAACGGTGGTAATACAAGCGGATATACAGTACGTTTCTCCTTTATTATAAAGTGGGCTGGAATTAAATCTTTTGCTGGAATTAAAGCCATGAGATTTCTCATATATAAACTTCCTGGAAGGATGCAATCAACAACTGTAGAATGGGAACCGCTATAAGTAGTCGCATTTTTTTTATAAGCTTCTAATTAATCTATTAATTAAGAAACTAACCGCAGCCCTTTTGTACTTAAAACAAAGCAATGCGATTTATAAACGCAGCAAGCAATTGCAATATTAATTTAATTCCTTTTCTTTCGAACAAAATTAAAACATAGTAGAACAGCCATTTTTGACCTTTTTGGTAAAGAAAACACGAAGCTTCTTTTACTTGAATTTATTTTATTTTGCGACGTTTCATCGTACCATTTTCGTCGACATTCTCAAGACTATCTATCAACCTCGTTTTGCTTTCATATTGTATTAATTGTTATTACTTCTTTTATTTTCTTTCGTTTTACTTTTGAAATACGATAATTGTATTATTTTCTCTTTTTAATTGCTCTTGCAATTAAACTTTTTAATTAACTTTTATTTGATAAGTTGAATCGAATACTAATGTGTGGCGCTTCAATTTTTGGTTTTAATATTGTATTTTGATGGGTGTACACTGCCGTTCAGGGAAGTTCGGTCGGTTAGTAAAAAACATGAAAAGGTTACAGACACAAACGAAACTAAAAACAAAATGCAATTTTATTGTATGTACAGGTAAAAAAGACAAAAATAAATAAATAAAAAGTTATTCTGGCCTAATATAACATACTGAACATTATATTTTTTTTTCATCGAAAAAACCTCCTTTGCTGTTAATCACCGCTCGAATTATTCTAGGCATTCTTTCGACAAGTTTTGTTAAAACGGATCGTGGAATATTAATCCATTCATGTTGCAGAATATTCCGTTCTTGATTCATGTTGCAGAATGTTCTTGTGAAGTTGGGCATATTTTTCGGATCCTCCTGTCCAGTTCATCCCACAACAACTCTATAGGGTTCAAATCCGGGCTTTGTGGGGGCCATGTCATTACTTTCAGGGTGTGCTGTTCTTCTTGCTCCTTTAGATAGTTCTTACACACTAACGCAGTGTGTTTTGGGTCGTTGTCATGCATGAATGTAAAGTTACAGCCTATTATACGCAATCCTGATGGCACTGCATGATTCTGGAGTATTGCAAAATAATTTTCCTTCCTCATTACACCCTGCACTCTGCATAAATCTCCCGTCCCAGCAAAGGAGAAGCATCCCCAAACTAACACAGAACTACGCGCTTGCTTCACTGTAGGCACAGTACAGTTCGGGATCACTTTTCGGTTTTAGATCTTCGGACATAAACTCGTCGATTTTGCCGAAAAACCTCAAACTTTAACTCGTCACTCCAAAGCACGTGTTTCCAATCATCTAACGACCAATCTAGATGAGAACGGGCCCACTGTAGCCGTTTTGCTCTGTTGCCCCGACGTAATAAGGGATTTCGAATAGCAGTGCGTCCATGAAGGTCCGCTTGTTGAAGTCGACGTTTTACCGTACTCGCCGAAACTTGTTCTTCACGGCTGCGACTGACTTCGGTTGCTATTTGTGGCGCTGTTAATTTTCTATTGCGTTTGCTTAGTAATACAATTCTCAAATCTTCAGCTTTTGTTGTTTTCCTAGGTGCCCCAGGACGAACACGATTTTCTATTTTTCCAGTTGTCCGATATCGTTTTATGATGTCATTTACTGTTGAACTTCTCATATTTATTTTTTCAGCAATTTGTCGTCCCGAATATCCTTCTTCAAACAGCGTAATAGTGCGTGAACGTTTTTCTACACTGGTAGGCTTGCCACGTGCCATTTTGAAGTAAATTTTGATGCACACCAACACACGTTTAACAGTAAAATGAAGCAAGTTTATATCTTTACGCCTGTGATAAATAAACAAGAATGATCCTGCGGTATATTTCCTAAATGTATTGTTCGTTAATAATCCCCAAACGATCCGTTTCAAAAGAGCGGTACTTCCGAGAAATTCTCGGAATGATAATAAAAGGGACTTTATTGTGGTTGTCGCAATATTTCTACTTTACATAATAATGTATGGCTTTAATCCCTTAGAAAAGAGTGTATGCTTAATATTTTTCTAATTTTATGTATTAATAATTGTATACAGTGTGATATAATAGATTTTAATTGTATGACCGAACTTCACTGAACGGCAGTGTACATCAAGAGCATCCATTAAAAATTTAGCAATACACTAAAGCCCACATGTACTACTGAATTAAAATATTTTTAATAGTCGTGTTCAGAAGGACAAGCTATGGCCATAAAGAAAATTTCAGGAAGATCTACCTAGTTCGATTAAACCATCATATAAGGCCAGTTCTATGACGCTACTGCTAAAGTAACATTTAAAGTGTGAAGTTTTCACAATTTCGATGCTTTAGGGATAGCAATGTGGCGGATTGGCTTTGAACTCTTAATGCCATAAGAAAAGTAATTGTTTCTCACAAGAATCATTCTTAGAAACAAATTGCTGGAACGCCAATACCATCGCCTGCTAGATATTGATATCATTACGTGCTTTTCATTCTCAGATTCACATTCAGAAACGTTAGCAGGATAACAGACGTGTATTTCAATAACAACAACCAGTTTTAATTAGTTCTGTTCCGCGTTCATTGTTTGATGTCGTGCGCTGCTGCAATTTAACCTGTTCTTGAACACTTTGACGCTTTGTTATGTGCATATATTCGTATGATAGCTATTTAATTAGCGAAAATTACGCCTCGGGTTCGGCTGAATACACCGTTTGAAGTCGCAAGTTCGTTCGATGCATCGTTCTGGTGCGTCGAATGGAAAAACTAAGACGGTTCAAAGCTGATGTCTAATGCAGTCTCTCGGTTAATCTTCTTAAAACTAAAGCAGCGACTGTATGCGTGGTAGGTTTAAATTCAACAAAGCTGCTAAATTTTGTGCTTGCTATGAATCCGAAGAGAAAATGGATCCGTAACAAATGACGTTCGGGATTTTTTAAGATACGAAGAATCCTCCAGAAAGGAAAACTGAAAATACATCCTCTTTCAGGCCACTTTCGATCTTCTATCTAATGGTGTAGTCACATTTTTTTTGCTCCTTTTGACCATTATTTTTTTTTATTTTGTTTCTTATCGACGGCAAATTTTGTCACCGTCAGAACGAGTCTTTTTTTTTTTAACTATGTACAACATGTTAACAAAATTTAGAGATGCTTACGGATCACATTGCGGATCATTACGTGCAAAAGATATCAGTTCTTGTTGATAAGAACCAATCTAGCAGGAATAAAACTATTAAAAGTTATAGACGACATAAATATTGCATTTGATAATTCTTTTTTTAGGTTTTTTCTTAACCGTAAACCTTACAAAATGTGAAAACACAATTTTAACAACAAAATTAAGTATTTTGAAGAAGAGATTCTACGGAGAGAGAATACGATATGCTCCAAACACATCAATGGAGGTCTGGAACGTGGTTAATGAAATGTTAGATAGGAAAATCAATGCACGAGAACCCATTACATTGAGCATAGACGGCCCAGATGTGTGAGCCGCCATACAAAAAATGGAACAGCATTTTGTGCAACGTGTGTTCAAGGAATGTGCCAATAAAAACTGGTTGCTCCATAAATATTTCAAAAAGGACGAGGTGGTGCAGTACATTCGCAAACTGAAGCGTTCTCAGTCATCAGAGACAGACGCAGTTTCATCCAAAGTACTTGGAAATGTGACCGAAGTTGTTGCTCTGCCAATTACCCATTTGTTTAACTTATCTATGCAGAAGGGATCGTTCATCGTTAAAGTTAGCTAGAATTGTACCCGTTCATAAAAAAGGAGATAGAACTAATCATCAAAACTATCGACCAATATTAATTTTGAGTGCTTTCAGTAAACTGTTTGAGAGGATAATGTGTGATAGACTTATGACTTTCCTGAAGAAGTTCGACGTTTTTGGTGCGGAACAGCAAGGGTATAGATCACAGAGGTCAACTACTACAGCAACTACGGATCTTGTACAGAACATTTATGAACATCTTGAGTTGCGCATTTGATACCCTCGATATTGATGTTATTCTGCAAAAGCTTGGAGTGGGGTGGTATCCGGGGTCCAGCCTTGAACTGAATATGCTCATACTTAAGAGTGACTATAGATAATGAATGCGCCAAAGGTCGTGTAATACATAGTGGGGTAGCCCAGGGCTCGGTGATGGGTCCCCTGATTTTCATTTTATACGTAAATAACTTACCTAAGTATATACCAACAGCAACCGTAACCATGTATGCTGATGACACTAGCATGGTTGTAACTGACCGTCTTACTGCAGCTGTAGACAGTGTCATAGCTAGTTTCAAAGAGTAGTGTATGAAAAACATGCTGATTTTGAAATTAGGTAAAACAGAATGTATCTACACTACCCGATAAAAACATAGACGCGGCATCGTTTTTATTTACGAATCAAAGTTTATAGACATTATATAAAATGTAAATGAGGGTTATTAATACTTGTTATGTAAATAGTCCATTTATAGATATTTCTGGGTATTTATTGCTTTATGAGGGGTAATTGAGATTTTCCCAGATCAAAATAGGAATTTTAAATGCGACAAAAATTTAGACCCTGTGCATTTATTACATTAATATAAGCGAAAATGTTTTAATTTGATATTTCTCTTTATATGCAGCGGTTGTGCTGGTAAAGTGTACACGTTTCACCACGAGAACTTATATTTTATAAAGTGTTTGCAATATGGGTAGAAGAAAGCAATTATCCTTGATAGAAAGGGGTAAAGTTCTAGCCTGGCACCAGGATGGTGTTAGTAAGAAGGAAATTGCTCGTCGGTTACGAAGAAGCGATCATTGCGTTAGAAATTTCCTAAAAGATCGGGAAAATTTAGGCAAATCAAAAGGCCAAGGGCGACCGAAAGCTATACGTGAGCGGGATAAACGCCCGATATTGCGGTGTGCATCCAATCCTTCTGCGTCGGCGAGAGTTATTGCAGAACAGGCGGGGGTACAAACGCACGTGTGTAATATTCAAAGGATTTTAAAGGCGTCACTGGTAATATCACAGAAGAAACTGTTGAGAAAACCGCCACTTTCGGCGAAACACAAATAAGCGAGGTTGAGATTTGCTGAAGAACACATATCCTGGAAGAAACAATGGGAAAAAGTTATATTTTCCGATGAGAAACGTTTTAATTTGGACGGACCGGATGGCTGCTCGCATTATTATCATGATCTGAGAAAGGAACCAAAAGTGAAAATGAACAGACAATTAGGGGGTGGATCTGTGATGATATGGGCAGCAATTAGATTTCGCGATAAAAGTGAGATAGTGTTTTGCACAAACAAAATGACATCTGTGACGTATGAAGACTTATTGCCTGGCAATCTTCTACGTTTTGGAAACGATGGGTGGGGCGCAATTTTGTTTTTCAGCAAGATAACGCGCCAATTCATAAAGCAAAAACCATTACTGAATGGTTTAAAGGGAAAAAGATTAAACTTTACAGTGGCCGGCACGGTCACCAGACTTAAACATTATTAAAGACACGTGGGGTGAATTGGCACGTCGCGTTTATGGCGGAGGCCGTCAATATTTCACGGTACAGGAACTGAAAACTTCAATAGTGACTGAATGACAGAATATCCCCTCAAAATTATGTATTAAATTTATATAAACCTATTAATAACAGACTATTGGAAGTGATTAAGAACAATGGAGGGTCTACGCATTACTGATCACTCATTTGTTGATTTTTGTTTCACATTTGCAACAGAGTCATTTATTACCGATTGTAGCTTTTATAACGTTTAAATACTGCTTACCAAATGTTATACATTGTGGACGTCCATACCTGTTTTTATACAGCAATACGTGGTAATAAATTATTATTATTAAATATGAATATATTAAGCCCAAATATATTCTATATTTAAATATGGGACAAGAACAAACAGTTTTAATTCTGTTTTAATTAACACTTGATATTGAGAATTACATCAAATAAAACAATAAGCTTTATTTATTTTAAATGCACCTTATGTGTTAATTTAACGAGATCTTGTATTTATTTGAAATACACCTTATGCATCAATTTAACAATAGTTTTCATTTCCTTTAGCTACCCCCTATGATAATTTAATAGACATAACGTAGGCTTTCAAGGCTGAACGCTTGTTACTACTTGCTTCTCCCAAGTTTCGCCGTGTCCAAATTTTTGTTTTATATTTTGTAAGTCATTCAGGCACTAATTTCACGATAACTGAGCTATTATACATTACTTTTTGTTCTCGTATTTAAATAGTAGAAGATCGATATTACATTTTGTACTAACTTTCATCAGGATTTTTCCTTTAGGTTTTACTTATTGTTTATGTTTGTTCCTCGACGCGTTAAAACGCGCGAAATACATTAATTTTGATTCAATTCTCCCTTCACAATCGGAAAAAATTAAAAAAAAAGTTAAATTTCCTAAAAATTTCAAGATCCTGCATCTTAAAAACAAAATTATTTTATGAACTTCTATCGCGTGGTGCTGCGCATTGTAGCTTTTTTAATATCCCCCGGTATGTGTGTAAAACTCCCATTTAACCCGGGATATGTTCGTACTATACGCGTATGGGTTTCAATAACACGAAAAATAAAGTTCGCACAATGCCCGCCTCCCTTTCCTATTATTAAAGGAAACGGAAACCGTAGAATGCGAGTTCATAAACGATATTTTACTTGCCATGGGGTATTTCGCTAGCGAACAACCAACGTTAATAGTTGTGTATTGTTATTTTATTACTTCGTATATAGCATCGGCGCTGCACTAATGACGCGCTCGTATTTTCAATGTTTACATGCCGGTATTGTCGATATGATGCATGTTACATATTACAGGAGTTAACTTATATGGAAGTATGCACGGCAAAGGCTGGTTGGAATACGGTTATTCAAGGAAGTTCTGCTCTCATTAGTAGCACGGTGTAACGGAGTCGAACTCTAAAAAAGCATTTATCCGCATTATCTAAATGTTTTCACTTAAAACATTACCGTGTCTTAGCGGACAAGTTAAACTCAACTTATATAAACTATAAATTATATTGATATTATGCTATTAATAATGATAGCAAAGACGTTGCAAACACGATTTACAGGGATTAAGCGAGAAAAAGTGATGTGTTGAATAGTCCACCAATCTTGCAAGATAAATCAGAAGCAGCGGCAAGTTGGGAAAAACGACAAGAAATATAAATCTGTGTGTCATCCGCAAAGCAATGATACTTTGAATGGATTAGAGATGAATGAAGGTTGGCTTAAATCGCTAATAATAAAGGGGCGAATATAGATCCCTGCGGAACTCTGAAAGTAGAATCTTTATTTTTTAACTTCACCGCCTGATATCGATCGGTGGATTACTTTAGTTAGCGGAGTCTAAGAGTCCAGCAAAACGCAGTATGGAAAGTAATACGTCATGGATTATGGTATCAAATGCTCTGCAGAAGTCAATACTAAGATCGTTACCATTTCTTGATCAAAATTGTCAGTGACTTTAAACACAGCAGTAGAACAACTGTGATCCGTTCAGAACCCCGACTGTTCAGATGGAAGAACATCATCCTCTAAACAAATCGCTTTTAATTGACGTTCCATGCCCCTTTGGACGAAACTTTGGAAGAAGTAGGAAGGAAATGTCTTAAAGTAGTAGGGTATCCAACCTTGGGTAATAAAACTACAGGCGGAGGGAAAAAATTGAGTTTGTCAGGCAAAAATTAATAATATGGGTCAAGATTGGTAAAATGTGAGGAATATACAGCTTCAGAGCGTCAATGTTAATACCATATTCACCCTCGGACCTTGAGTGGACATAGCGTCCAGCCAGAGACTTCGTGTATCATTGATAGCAAGAGTAGAATGTATACATGCCTTCTTTTTCCTTCAGAAAGCTGAAGTAATGAAGTTACAAACCATATAAACTTTTGTTGCGCTTGTACTGTGCTGTACTTAGATGAAACTGTACAATAGCTTTCTACCCACTATGTGCAGGCTAATTCAGCCGTAAACCTTACAAGAATACACTCACGCTACAATGGTGGCGCCAAAAGTGAATTAGTTCGAGCTGGTAGAATCCGGAGAGATTATAAATGGCGCGCAGATATTTTGGAAAGAAGGTACGCACAGTGGATCTGATTGTTTGAAAACTTCTGAAGATCTATGGAGTTATCTTAGAGAGGCTTGCCGTCCATCTTGAAAGAAAGAAATTAGCAGATTCAGAAAGCATCTCAAGCGACTAACCATACAACATCTTCAGAACTTGTCGATACGTAAAGTATTTGGAAGATAGTTCTCGACAGGCAAAAAAAAACCTTTGAGCAGCCAAAGAAACCTGTTGAGGGAAGGCAATATTTCTTTCTTCCAATTCCTATTTTTTGTACTATTCGTTTAAGTCGTACCGGTTTTTTTCTGTAATCGTATTTATATTGTACTTATACCTCTGTAATGGGAAGACCCTTACATAACGAAGGACATCGCACACAGCGAAAAAATAAAAATTTCGAAAACAGCAATTAGGGATTTACGAAACACGTACACTGCCGTTCAGTGAAGTTCGGTCATACAATAAAAATCTATTATATCACACTGTATACAATTATTAATACATCAAATTAGAAACATATTAAACATACACTATTTTCTAAGGGATTAAAGCCATCAATTATTATGTAAAGTAGAAATATTGCGACGACCACAATAAAGTCCCTTTTATTATCATTCCAAGAATTTCTCGGAAGTACCGATCTTTTGAAACGGGTCGTTTGGGGATTATTAACGAACGATACATTTAGAAAATATACCGCAGTATCATTCTTGTTTATTTATCACAGGCGTAAAGATATAAACTTGCTTCATTTTACTGTTAACCGTGTGTTGGTGTACATCTGTCGTTTCTGCGCGAAAGTTTTAAGAAAATTTACTTCAAAATGGCACGTGGCAAGCCCACCAGTGTAGAAAAACGTTCACGCATTATTACGCTGTTTGAAGAAGGATATTCGGGGCGACAAATTGCTGAAAAAATAAATATGAGAAGTTCAACAGTAAATGACATCATAAAGCGATATCGTACAACTGGAATTTAGAAAATCGTGTTCGTCCTGGAGCATCTAGGAAAACTACAAAAGCTGAAGATTTATTTAAACACAAATAGCAGCCGAAGTCAATCGCGGCCGTGAAGAACAAGTTTCGGCGGGTACGGTAAAACGTCGACTTCAACAAGCGGACCTTCATGGACGAATTGCCATTCGAAAACCCTTATTACGTCAGGGCAACAGAGCAAAACGGCTACAGTGGGCCCGTTCTCATCTAGATTGGTCGTTAGATGATTGGAAACACGTGCTTTGGAGTGACGAGTCAAAGTTTAAGGTTTTTGGGCAAAATCGACGAGTTTATGTCCGAAGATCTAACACCGAAAAGTGATCCCGAACTGCATTGTGCCTACAGTGAAGCAAGGGCGTAGTTGTGTGTTAGTGTGGGGATGTTTCTCCTTTGCTGAGATGGGAGATTTATGCAGAGTGCAGGGTGTAATGAGGAAGGAATATTATTTTGCAATACTCCAGAATCATGCAGTGCCATCAGGATTGCGTATAATAGGCCGTAACTTTACATTCATGCATGACAACGACCCAAAACACACTGCGTTAGTGTGTAAGAACTATCTAGAGGAGCAAGAACAACAGCACACCCTGAAAGTAATGACATGGCCCCCACAAAGCCCAGATTTGAACCCTATAGAGTTGTTGTGGGACGAACTGGACAGGAGGATCCGAAAAATATGCCCAACTTCACAAGAACATTTACGGAATATTCTGCAACATAAAATATAACGTTCAGTATGTTATATTAGGCCGGAATAACTTTTTATTTATTTATTTTTGTCTTTTTTACCTGTACATACAGTAAAATTGCATTTTGTTCTTAGTTTCGTTTGTTTCTGTAACCTTTTCATGTTTTTTAATAACCGACTGAACTTCTCTGAACGGCAGTGTACACAGTTCCCAAAATTAAGAATACTCACAAAAAATATTTGAAGATACAATCATTGAGAAATCGTCGAGAATCTTCAAAACAACTAGCGATTGATCCTCGATACTGCGACGGACCTAACAGTAACTGCTTCGTGCGTAAGATTGTATTTGATTAAGCAAGGAGTCAAGGGATGTATTACCATTCATAAAGAGCAGTAAGATATGCGAGCGAACACCAAGATGTGCTGCCTACTATCGCAGAGCCATGAACCGAAGTTCGAAGTTTTCGCGCCGGTATATTCGTTGGAGAGAGGAAGAAGCGTACAACCCCGAATGTTTACAGCCGACCATAAAACACGGTGGTAGGTCTATGTTATTGTGGGGTTATATTTCCGCAAATGAAACGGGAGATTTAATAATAATTAAGGGAAAATTAACTGGAGAACGTTATCGTGATATTCTCAAAGAGCATGCGATTAATTCGACATGATTTTACGTTTCAACACGAACGGCCTAAAATATTCGTCACGAGTTGTTGAAAACTATCTTGAAGAACTTACCAAAGAAGGAACCTTGGAAGTTATGATATGGCCGCCATAAAGTCCCGAGTTAAACTGTAGGAGTGCCTTGATCGAAAGAAGATTGAAAGACAGCCAAAAAGAATGTATCCAAGTATCGCAAGGAGAATGAAGAAATATCTTGAATTTATCACAAAATTATATCAATCAATTCCGAAAAGAATTGTTGCTTTACGTAGAACTAAAGATGCTAAAAGATCACCCGGGAAAAAAGAAATAGCAACGGTCCCAGATTTGATCCCTGTGGAACACCTGATATAACAATATATTGGTAGGAAGACGTAACAACAATGCCTCAAATCACTCCAACTTTTATTAATGAAGGAAAGACTGTCGTGGACGTGCTTCTATCAGTGATGAATTTCGTGAAGGTCGACCAAAATGGACCGAAAAACACCGCTGCTGTGCGCAACATGCTTGAGAGACATCTTTAAGAGTGTCGAAGACAGCACTCCATTCGATTTTCCATTAACATTTAGGTGTGAAAAAGATCTATTCCCGAAGATGTACTCCGCATAATTTAACCGAAGCACAAAAAAGGCTTATTTCAATTGGCGTAAGGAGATACTCATGAAATTCGACAAGACCTTACGAGTCAGAGACTAAGCAACAATTAACTGTTTGAGCATTCCAGATGTATCGAATCCCACAAAGATTGTTCGGTCCTGAAGGACCTCCACGAAATTTTCTTTCGTTACACCGGACAGTTGCAAGCATTGCTTTGGAGGATCGAAGAACAATTAATGCTGAATGGTATGGTATAGTACAATTTGTTTGCCAGGAATCGTCGATTAAATAAATGAAATCATCATGAAAATGCCCGTATTCCGCCTAATGACTTCTTTCTGAATATGAAACCAAAGATGCGTAAACAGCGATTTTTATCATCTCAAGAAGCTGTCGAAGCCTCCATAGATTGGAAAAAAATATTTCGGGAATTGGTTCGAACGCATGCAGAAACATAGAACTCTTAATGGCGCATATTTAAAAAAACAAATTGTTTTTACCTTCATTGTTTTTTTGCAGAAGCTCCAATGCAATTCTGTTACCATTTTTTTATACTTTTAATATGAAAAAACTCCTCACAACCCAAGCTTTAAACGGAGGAGCACTCCGCCACTCCAATTACGAAAACGTACCACCCTTCTCCGTGCACACAATACAATGTACAATATTTAGCTGTGGCCTGGAGAGGCTGAGGCGCGGAACCTGTCTGGAAAGTGCACAGGTGCGTCATTTTGAGACGTCCAACAATTTGGCGTCTAATTTAATACCGGCGGTCTTACATATTTTAGATTTATTGCGGTTGTTACGCTACGGCCGTAAGAAAGGCGAATAGAGCGGGACGGAGACGGTGGAGGCAAGTGAGATGGACGGGATAAATTGGAGAAAACTCAATTTGTGTATTGGGAGTGAGTACTAGCGCCAATACTGGCAATGCAATGAATTGGTGCCATCGTGGACGAAGTAAAGTTGACAATCATTCTATCTGCGTTTAATTTTACGATTATTCGTATTTTGCTTTTACTTTTAGAAAAGACGTTAACTGGACTTCCGCTGGTATTTTATTGTCTATATTGTTGTTGCTCTATTATTGTTCGATGGGTGACCGGTATTCTCGCGCTGACTGAGCGTTTGGATAAGATTATATTCTCTCGGTCAATTCGAGAACGTCGGACTTTGATGCTCCCGCTCAAACGCCGGAGGGACAGTTAATAGTAGGTTATTAATATAATCCGTAAAGTGAAGTTGGGAGTTTCATTGTTTTGGAGTGGGTACCTAAACCTTGTTAGGAATGCCGCTTTATTACCTCCCAGCTGCCCCCCACCACGGTAGTCCGTGACGTGTGATGGAGGGGCCGAGATTCTAGCAATTCTTTTAAATTTCGCAGAGAAATCTATTGAAAATAATTTAAAAAAATTTTATATAACAGCAAAAAATATTATTGGCAATTTTCTTTTTTTTTTTTAAATTCTAGATTATGATAAGATTCTGGATAACCTTTGTAAAATTAGCTGATTTCGTTTAATTTTTTCCTGTGAACAATAGAGTTCGAACCTCGGCTTCGCCACTCTCAGGTTAAGGTTTTCCGCAGTTTCCCTTACTCAAAATTTGGCAAATGCTGAAGGTAAACACCTTAAAAAGCTCTACGGGCGTAAGCGTAATAATAACTAATTAATGGGAATCTTCGAGATTTGTTTAATAAAATAAAATATTTTAAGACACAAGTAAGAAAAATAGAGCAATTAGGACTTCAAATAATATTCTAAATATTCTGGTAATGCAAATGCGCAAGCGTTAAAAGATGGCGGAAGATACTTTTGAAAATTCCACCCATGTTGGACGCTCAGTTGTTGTTTAACAGTCATTTGTACTAGTCGATGTTGGTGTTTTTGTAAAAAAAGAAAAAATCATCTATCGACTCATTACATTCTTGACATTTGAAAGTCAAAAAGTCCAAATTTTGAGCAAAATACCCGATCATGAGCCAAATTTTTATCGCCTTATTAATTAACATTACAATTTATTTAATGTGAGCCATATTACAATATCCACGATCGTACCTAACCGCATGCAGAGCACGCCAAACTGACAGCGAGGCGGACGACGACTAGCGGCCGTCGTATGATTTACGCGTGAATATAATTACGGAAGGTTATCGATACTATGTATATAAGGGTCGGCTAGCTCGGCTTCCACAGCAACCAGCTATGTACGTTCCGAGTTCAGTTTTTGAGAGAAATAGGGAAGGTAGCACGTTACCGGGGAGCGATTCTGACGCGAGTTTTTGGAGAGATTTAAGGTTCGGGTAATAAATTACGGAAGTCGGTACGCAATTTGTGTCTCGCGAGGTCGGCGGGCTTCGACCATGCTTTTGGAAAGGAGAAAAACGCGAAAATTTATTAATTTCGCGGGAGTTAACCGAATGCGGCTCGTTGGAGGTTTTCGACGACGCGGTTTTATGGATATTCTTTTTTTTTATACAAATTAAAACATACGTCAACGGAAATGTCACTTTTCGGAGTGGTATATTTCCGTTAACAATCTCTAGAGGGCATTTTTTCTCGTCTACGGTAAGCGCAGCTTGTTAAGGTGGAAGATAGGTAATCTTGAAAAAAATTCAAGATAAACCTTTTTATTTTATAACGAGAGTCATGAGAATATGTTATTTCATGGCGAGACCCATGAAATAACAATTGAAAAATGGAAATTCTGCTTTTGTCTAACTGTTTTTTTTTCCTTAGTGAAAGAGGATCGATTCATTTTATTTTTATTGAAGTTCTTCCTACTGTTCCGTTCCAAACGGCTTGACTCCCAGGTAGACCTGTCCTGATCTAAGAAATCTATTCAAATCTTCCATGGTCAGAAATTGCGTTTACGTGATATCCTAGTGTGCAAGTTTTTCTCCGTCATTTACAGCCAGCATTGGATCTGGCTCCATTTACCACAATAATAATAATAATGAAAGTATTTAGTAGTTTCCCAAAGGACTGTCAACCGAGCTCCTCTGTCCGCAATTCAAATACAGTATAAGTAGCGCCTACAACACTTTTTTAAAGCGTGGTGACGGCCCAGCGGAGTGCATAAGCTTTTCAAAGCTTCTCATAAATTCAGGAGCTTTTAGTGTATAAGTTGTGTGGGAAGGCGTCCCATGGCTTTGTTTGGCAATTTACCTCAATGTTCGGAGAATTTGTAAAATGGAATGACAGATGTTTCCGTAAGATGTGTGGATTTAATATTCCTGGTCTGGATACGGAGAGATTTATGGGATTACATTATCCTTAAAGATGCCGTTTATTCTTCTTCAACTAAGATCCCCTGGCTGAAGATGTATTCCCTCGTTTTTAAAAGCCATACTTCTGAAATGCTTTGAACTGCGAATTATACTCTTCTTCCCTTGATTCAAGCGGCTTTTAAAATCGAGTTTAAACCATGTTTGGCGCTTATTTGTTGCAAATATTGTATTACCATGACAAGTCAAAGCCTGCATCATCTGCATATTGGAAAATATACGATAACTGGACGTGAGTCGTTTGTTTCGTAACAAAAAATAAAGAAGTTGGATCAATGGTGATCCTCGAGGAATGCCGTGAAAAGATTGAGAGAAAGGTTCTTCCAGAAATTCTCTGATGAGGTGAATTGGGTATTTGGGACAATTCAAAACGTAAACTTTGTAAAAGATTCTTTACTAATGTCCAGAAACGGTGGTGCGGATCTATTTCGTTGGATATAGCTGTTGAATATTTGAAGTCAATATGCAGGGAAGACGATGAGTATTATGTTTCTCTCTAAACACAAACTGATGAGAAGATATCTTGTATCCTATTTCTTCACACACACATTATTACATTTGTTGATTTTATCAAATCGAGGATTGTATGTTTCCTTTTCCATCGTAATAATTTAATTTAATATTAACCACGCATGGAACAGCAGACGTTGAAGGAAGGTGTGCTGTTAATGTAATAACTGGCACGTTTCACCCAGAAAATCTTCCCATCCACAAAAATTAAATCGCATGTTACTACAAACGAGATCAGCATTATTATTAACAATGTGGAAGATGGTGACGATTGCTTAGAAGCTCTATTAGTTCTTTCGGATTCTGCGAGAGTACTGTTAAAAACAGGGGACACAAGCTTAAGAAAAGTTCTTCTAATATATTACAATTAACATGCGTTGTCCATAGAGTAATACGTAAGATAGAATTCAATTCCATGAAAAGTTTTATTTTAAAAGTTAGTTACCGACTTCGACTAAAATATCATCTTCAGGTTTAATAATCATTAAAGTCGTTGTAAAACGATAAGAAGAAAATTTGAAAAGTAAATCCGTCACCACTTTATTTAAGCGTGAAGTTTTAATGCCTTTTTAGTCATCAATTAAAGTTAGGAGTACGAAAACCACCTCCTTCCATGCACCCTGCGTCCTAGCACTAATTCACCTCCAACTCTCCCTCTTATACCATATATATCCCCCATACTTCCTACTACTTGCCTACTGGCACTGGTAAGTCAGACGCAATCCCCCGAATATAACAAACGAAGAAGAAGACATTATTTAAGAAATACAAGACAATCTGGACAGCGGCGTTGGATTCACGTCCTTTAATTGTTTTTTTTTTTTACTCCTTGGAGACCGAAGTTCTTATATGTGGTTTTTCTGTTCTCTTTTAACGCGGATATTTTCCCTCTTCCCGTTTCTGCTGAGGCTCAAGTAGCGTAGCCTAAGGAAGTATATAAAACAAATAAATCAAGAGAAGATGATGTTTTATTTAGTGGTAGCGTTTTCGTGGTGGTTAATTTATTCTCGCCAGAGTAGGCTTAAATTGTTGGATATTGTTTTGGAAAATATCTCATTTCTTTTGCGTGGGTCTTATGTATTATTACGGGATTAGCGTAATGTGAGAAACGAATTAATCTTAAACGAAAAGATCTGGAGCTTAAATAAGACGTTTTTAATTAAAAAATTGTGCCATTGCAAAAATAACTCAATCAGGATCCCAACAATTTGAAACTAATTCTCTCTATTCTCCTTGATCACAGCCGCTTGCGAATTTCCAAGAGAATGGTCTGGAGGTTGGTTCCAATCCGGTGTTCCGAATCTCCTCAACATCAATGCTACATTTATCGAGACGAAGGGGGAATGTTATCAGGAGCAAGGCGAGAAAGTGGTGGTACATGATAAGTAAGTACTATTACCCACTTGATTACCTTGAGTTTTCCATTTAAGAACATGCTTCTCATCATCAATTTAAATTTATTATTTTCACGTATTCTCGTTTCAGGACAGATAATTGCTACAGATGCATGGCGATCCACGTCAAACACCAAAGCGTTCTTCAATACAAAGAAAGTAAGTCGACAATCTCTATTTTTCCACCTTCCCCAATTAATATTTCCCAGCATGAAACATCGAGCTTAAGCAATGTTTTGTATGATTTCATTGCAGCTGATTGCGTTAGGGTGAGTCCCCAAGAAATATGCGCTGGAATATCTGGGGATGCACCGCTCTACAGCATGTTCAGGAAATACCCAGAGGCGAAACCTATCGCGTGTCCCTTCAAAAGTGCACCGTTCACCTTTAGCTATAATAGGGGCTCAGGAGACTGCTCAGGTCCTGTTAGTAAGGCTGAAAGTTGCACGGATGACTCTAGATTGGTGCTGAAGTATCAAGCATGTCCTGATGTGCCATCAACAGAAAGCAATGGTGAGAAAAATTCTTTTGAAGGACCATGTATTTAATTTTTTTTTCTTTCTTCTGAAATCACCATCAACGCCTTTTTCAAGATTTCTAAAACTATATCTCTAAAAATTGTCTTTTTTAAGAATATTAAAGAGATGTTTTCCATAAGATAATAACCAAAAGAATTTGGAGATCAGGTAGCAATACACTGAAATTTGAAACATTTATTGTTATCTATGTTTCCATTTTACGAAAATGCAACCAGAAAAATAATAAAGATTCCGTTAAGGAAACTTGCCTGCAGTCCTTAAAAACCTGCGAAATTATCAAAATTTACCAAGATTAAACCCAAATTCATCAAAAAAAGCAAGAATAAGAAATCTAAACAACAAGATTAATTCTCCACTTATGCTAGAAGTAATTTTTTCAATATTTCTAGTGGAAGAACTAATTTGTTTAGCCACATGGAAGGAAGGATCAACCAGATACCTTGTAGGCAGGATAACACAAGGAAATAGAAGACCTTCCGCCTCAGACGAAGACCAGTATAGATGTTTCATCTACCAGAGAGATATAGAAGCTAACAAAGTGGTCTATAACATAGCCCAATCAGCTGATGCCACCTGCAATGGCATTCAAAGCGCTTTTGAGGGCAGCAAAACTATGAAATTTAAAACAGGTGAGGTTCTTTTGGGGGATTTTATATACATTAAGTTACTAGAATTAAACATTCTTTCCTCTAATAGTTGATAACCATCACAACCGTTGCAAATTCCCAACGTGGATCACTGATCACCACACCTGGTTGAGTCTGGACCACAAGAAGACGTTCAAATTTTCGCAGAGGAATGCTACGTTAAAAATAGTCGATGAAGATCCGAAACCAGTGATCAAAGCACATGAAAACTACGTGTCAGACTTTGTTTGGAACAGGGAGTTCGGTATGGAATCCCAAGAGCAAAGGAAGCAGAATTCCGAGATGAGGGTGATATGCCATGGCATCCTACAACAATCCACTGAACATAAGAAGGTACAGATGGTACAGATCGTCGCTCACATGACGCATGGATGGTAAGGTCTTAGGAGGAGAATTTTGGCTTAATACGGTTTGTTTTTGTTCTTCGTTTCTAGTAATAGTGGATATGTCTGCATGGTCTTCTATAAGAGAGACAATAAGGTGATTGAAATCCAGCAATCGGGTAAGTTTTGGCGATGGTTTTTAAGCAAGAGGATGTAATTTATTCTTTCCAGAACAATATGAAGAGAATCCAGACGATGCGTGCAGATATTTTGACCCGGCAACTGTACCATTTACCACGTTGATTAGTAAGTAAAGAATTGATCACCGAGCAACCCATGAAATGATATGATTTTTCTTTATTCTAGCGACGACATTGAAGCCGAAAAAATGTCCACATCTTGGTCGTTACACCTTGGCCAGTAATAACATTCCCAGTGAGAAGAGGAGGAAGCGTCAACAACCAGGTAAAACAGATTCTTCCTCTAAAAAAAGCATTCTATTACCAATTCATATTTCAGTGATTGACCAAATTCCAGCAGTAACACCCCCAGAATGTGAATCCCACGACTACGAATCTTTATTAGTAGGTTGCAGTCCCACGCAAGAGCAAATGGAATTCAAAACACCATGCGTAGATCATCCAACAGTTGGTAAGTTACCCCAATAATAACTAAAATCCTCCCCAATTAACTCCGAACATTCTTCTTCTCTTTCCAAAATACAGGTTACAGTTGCCATGGTAGCTGGTACGAAAACAACACCTACTACGTCATAACCACTCCAATCGCAAGAAAATCGACGGATAACATCCGATATTGCATGATCTACACCCTAAGTCTTTTAAATCCGGCTCCCCCCAACGAAGGGGGTGCCTCTCTTCGAAACGGAGGTCCGCACCTGTTGAGGCTTTCCGGAGTTTTGGGGAATTGTAACAGGGACATAATTCCTGGCGTTAAAGGGAATTGGGCCTTCAATTTTACAAGTGACGGTGAGCTTTACTTACAAATTAATGATTTCTGATTGATTAGGGGATTCCCAAATTTCAGGATCATGTGATGAAACAAGTGCTATGAGTAGCGCCAGCAACTACTTGATCACTTCAGCATCAGCGTTCACCTTAACCCTCACAGCCTTCCTAGTTATTTTAAGATGATGAAGACGACCAGTTCTGCACACGTTGTCTGAATATTAGGTGGTTTTACGAAGAAGAAAATTATTTATTATAACTATAAACAAACCCGAAAAGAAACAAATCGATTTAAAACAAAAAAAAAAAAAACTGAAATAGAGACAAATGATAAAACAAAAAAAAACAAATGAACGTTTTTATTAGTGAATTTATTATGTATAAATTAATATACGATATATATATTATATATAAAACAAGAAATCTACAAACCACGACACGACTTATAACGTCTTGCCTCTAAAACAAAAGAGATAAGAGAGGAAGCGGTTGTTTCCGGCCAGTTCGTCCGACTTTGAAGAGGAAGCATCGATCCAGGTATTACAAGGGGAGGAAGCAGAATGCCATCTATTGTCGAAGATCGTAATTAAAATTGACATATCAATGAGAAGATGCGTCTTATGGTACTTGTGGTCCTTGTGGGATGTGAAAGTCACGGAACGAAATGATGGGATTTCATTTGTTAAGCTGATATTTTTTATTGTTATCGTTATAGTGAAACGGTGGGGACTTGAGCTGGTTTGAAACTCTTGAAAAAGATTCTTAAATATGTGTTTTCCGAATGCTATCGTATTACGTAAGATAGGTATCTTTCTTGATTTTTTTTTAATTTTCGGGATTATTGTGAGTACCTTCGTAACTTAGTACGTACTATTATATTAATTTAATAGGATTATTGTGTTGTTTTTTTTTTTGAGTTAACGTTTCATCTTTGATTTTCTTTTAATGCTACTATTTATAGTAGAAAAATTATAATTCTATGTAATATATATAAATAACAAACGCATTCTTCACGTCAATAATAACAAACAAATGAAATAAATTGTTGTATCGATGATATGGTGTGTGCCACGTTGGTATTTGCATAGGTATATTTAAATATTTAAGAAAAAAAAATAATTTGACAAAAGGAAGAATATTTTGAGTTATGTTGGGGATATCTTTCATGATTTATTTTAAATAATTACGGGTGTAAATTCCACTTCCGGTTACGCCGGAGCTCATTGATAAGTTGATTTTACATCTAATTTTAAAGCCACTTTCGTTAAATATCTCCATAGCTATCTATCATCGTTTTAGAGTTATTTTCATTTCCGCTAAAAACAATGGTACTCTGGTTATTTGCTTTTTTTTTGTTTAGAAGAGAAAAAGAGGAAAAAAGATGTTTTCTGATTCCCTTTCTTCGTTGCGACGTTTCCTTGATCTTTATGTCAATTTTATCAAGTCTTGTCTTGTTATTTTTTTCAGTATTTTTTTAGTATGAATACTTTTCTTTAGCTAAGTTAATATAATCAGGTCCTCTGAAACATTCCACATAGATTGTTATTAAAAGCATTTTTAAATAATTAAGCCCAAAATGTACGTAACAAACAGATAACCAGATAAACAGAAACAACGCGAAAAATACCAGATGGTATCGAAGTCAAGAGAAAAAGGAACAAAGTTGTTTTTATTTGAAAGGAAATGCTAAAAGATATAAAGCAAATGTTCAAAATGCCCACTGTTAGCAACACACCCTTTTATTGAATTCATGAATCAATTTCCACGAGGCCGCTACGATTAATGAATTTAGTGCGGCTCCAGACTATACAACAGGAGAGGTCATCGTTAAAGAAATCCAGAAGAAGTGCACCAATAAAGAATACAATTTGGACTAGAATAGGCTGCATTACAGGACAGGTGAGAAAGGAAAAGAGTGACTAGGCGCATTTCAGGAAAATAATCTAATAGTACCTATCCATAAAAAACGAGAGAGAACGATCTGCGGAAATTACACTAGCACACATGAACCACGTTTGAAATGTACACGAGGACAAAGGCTAGCTGAGGAACAAGCTACGTTTAGGCCGAATCGCCAATATTCGCATGATGGACAAAGACTAACATGGCTATAACTTGCAAAGAAATACGGTTAGGTTGCATTGCTTCGGAAGATGCAGAAATAGCAAACAGAGGAAATAAATCAACAAGACTATATTATTCATTAAATAAGACCATATCAGAGCATAACCACATAAAAGTAGGTGTGAAAAAGTGGACCATACAGAAAAAGCACGAAAACAAGATGGTATAAAGTTAGAAATAAAGACATAGGAGGTAAAAAAAAAACAAAAAACAAATATCAATGGTGAGTAAAATAGGAAAACCACAATTACACTGGAATTACTATATAATAAGAATAAACCCAGGCAGAATCGCTAGAGACAAGAAAAAGAAGCAAAGGCAGACCAAAGAAGCAGTGGGTAGACCATATAGAGGAAATGGGAAAACATTGGAAGAGATGAAAATGATGACAAGAGTTAGGAAGATGGGAAAGAGAAAACAAAGACGCACAATCCGACGCTTGAAAAGGCAAGGGAATAGAGAAAAGAAAAAGAAAAAGAACAAGAAGGCAACATTCTCAGTTGAAGTGTATAAGAGCTTCAATGAGCTTCTTTCCTAGCACCAGGCTGGGTGCCTAGTCCTTCAGACATTGAAATACCTTCGTCAAACCTCGCGTATTGTTCTTCCCAGTGAGAGGTAGAAGAAGGTTTCCTTAAGCTTTCATTTTTAGCTCACGAAAGCACGTCACGCTATGCAATTCACGAGTCAGAAACCGCTGATTTTTACATGTGAAATTCCATCAACTTAGATCGTTGATGGACCAGTACATCTATCACGGAAGTCCTTCAGGATCTAGTTTGTATTCTTATATATCTTCATTCTCCACTTCACATCCACAATAGGTTCTTGTGCGTTTTGCAGCTCCGCAACCTCAGTGAACCAGCCGTCGTTGAACCGCTACTTCTTCTTCACGTTCGTTATTAGAAGTTTTCTTTTTCGTGGTTCCGTTTCCCAACACGTATGAAGCTTTGTTGAGCCTTGCCAAACAATTCAGTGTTAATCGCAGACAAATTACGATACCTTTCGCTGAACGCTTAACATGTCCCACTCATAATTTTATTGCATTGAATAAAAGCTAATTATTGAAAATACCTTCATTTGTATAATCCTAATTTCTTTTCATTTGCTCATCATTTTCTTTTCCTACCAATAGATTGAACGCAGAATTGTTTAACAAATGCAGATCTAATGCAACTTTTTCAGAAAGAGGATTTGAAAGACTTTTTTCTTCGCAAAATACATACCAAATCAGCTTTCAATTTTAAACACCCTGTACGCTCCCGTTGTGTAAATACACAACGGGAGCGTAAAATATACAGATTGTTCCGAAAACAATTTTTTTTTTTACGTAAATGAGAGTAATTCTAAGACGACTATAGATAGCTTAAAGTTAAAAACGGATTTTAAATTGGAAGAAAACGTCCAATTTTAATTTCAAATAACCAAGATACCGGCGATTTCCGGTATAACTGGAGGTGTAATATTACTGAAAATATTTTATTTTTATTTATTATATATACCTACAAGCTCCCAATGGACCAGATTTCTTAAAGAGTATTATATAGGACGTTTGAACATTGGATGTGCAAATTTAAGGGGGGCGACAGAACTCATTAATTACAACGTATTTAACCTTATATGGTGTAATAGGTATGTCACAATTTTTGAGATATTAGCTAAAGGGATATCTTTGGATGTATCTCAAAACATTTCATCATTTTGAATATTCTAATTAAAAATGATTTAAATGAGACCAAATAAACAGAAACAAAAGGCCCCGTCCTTGAATTGCATTTATTTTATTTTTTTTTGTTTCTGTGTAACATGGGATAAATTTAAAAAAAATTATTTATTACTATTATTTATATAATTAATTTTGGAAACTTGACAATTTTTCTACCTTGCCGTTTTTCTTGATGAAGGACATCCCGAAAACCATTAGTAAGTATATAAATATATATTTAAAAAAACGTGTGATTTTAATGATAAACGGGTGTTGCTTTTTGGAATATTAAAGAGAACGTTTTAACAAAATATAGCTGGTTCTGCATGTGGACTTAGAGTATACATCGCTAATTATACAAGAAGAAAAAGAACAATTTTATATGTATAAATATATAAATGGACCACAACTTGTTTAAATGCACGTCAAATTTCCCAATTAAATTAAATTAAAAAGTAGAGCTTACAAATATAAACTATACAACGAAAAAAATCATATAATTTATTTTAAATGTTATAAAGTAAAATGGTTGAAGAGGTACCTTGATATTCCAAGACGGAAATTGCCTGTATTTAAAACATGAATATGAAGACAATTTTTTTTTTGACCCGTTATATTCTAAGTCCATAAGGATGTGTTGCTTTCAAAGGCGTTTTTTTATATTTATAGACATTTAGATAATTTCTGGCAGCTAGTACTGGGTAGTACGAGCTTTGAAAATCACGAAAAAAAAACTGTTTTTATAATCCCTTTAACCAAAATATTTTTAAAACTCGTACCCCACAATTAACTATTATTAAATTATAATATTTATGTAAATTAAAAACAAATAATTAAATGTGAATTTTGCGAAAACAAAAGAAAAAAACTGTGATTCGTAGTACGATTGAATGATATTGAAAAAGATTGAAAAAAAAAATCGGAAAATAACGATTACAAGATGACGGCTAATCTAACATTTTTTTGTTTCTGTGTAGCTTCTTTAGAAATATATAAATTGTACAGGGATATTCGTATTATTCAAATTTTAATTTTGGAAGAATTTTCAAATTCCTTTTCACTATATTCGCGAAATTTTTGGAAACGAGGGATACCAGGGAGCGGGGGAAATCGATTTTAAACATCCCCTCCCTTATCCATCTTTCTTCCAATTTAATTTGTTTTATATCCAATATAAGAATAGGGTTTGAAAAAAAATTTGTAATATAATAATATATATATTATATAAATATATATATATACAAGAAAAAAATATATTATATAAATATGGAATTTGCCAGATTTTTTCACAATATTGTATACATAATAATAAATAAAGTAATTATTATTAGATGTGTTGCCTAAATAACATTTATATATAAATTATATTTAAGTGACCGATGATATATTTCAGATTTAAGAAGTAATAATTCTAAAAACAAAAGAAGAACGGAATGAAAGAGAATATGACGTAATGCATGTTAAAATCGTCGTAAAAATGAAGTAATTAGAGGAGAAAAAGCGACTAGACCAGAATAAATTAATAGTGTTAGGATTTCTTGTCAATATACAATGACTGCCAGAATATTGGTAAATGTAGGAAAGGCCATTATTTCGACTTAAATTAAAGATTTTAATTTGGTGGAAGATTAAACATTTCTTAAGCTATTTTTTTAACTTTTATATGGAATAAAAACCATAGCTATTTGTTACTGATTTTTTGGCGGTCTCTGTATATCTTACGATCTTTATAGAAACACTATGGATCCAGAAACAAATGTGAATTGAAATTAAAAAAAAAAACTATATCTCTCGACTATGACACAGTATTTTGTAAATAGAGATAATATATTCTGTTATATATAGTTTTTTTGTCTATCTAACATAGTAAATACAAACATATAGAAATATCCTATTCAGTATAATTTCTCGGGATCACGAAGAAGAATCTATTTAATAACATTTCTATTCTACACAGATTCTATTTAACGCAAATTCTATTCCCTGCGAATTATATTCAATGCAAGATATAATGCAGCATATACAGCGTGGTCCTTTCGAATTTCTTCTAAGTAGAAAATGAAATTATTTTACGAACGTGTGCACTAAAGCTGTTTCCTTTTACAACTGAAAAAAAATATTGTGGTACAAATCGACTGGGATAGGTGAAAAGTATACAAAAAAAAAACAGAGGTAGTTGAGAAAAGAGGCTATAGATTTATATATTTTAACAATATTAAGATGAAGTGTGGGTGTTTATCTTCTGTAAATAGCTAGATTGAAGAAAAGGTCGCAAAAAAAAAAATTTTTTAATTTGAAATTTTCGAAATGCAAATCATTTTAGATGTGGATTTCTATATACAGAGTGTGTAAATATTTATCTAGAAAAAAAAGTTAAACGAAAACATACAATATTTATACAGCGGTATAAATAAAAATAAAACTATTACACAATTACCTTTTATTAATTTTAAACACTCTGTATATATAAAAATACACACTGCATCCAAATTTCGTGCTAGGTTGAGTTACAAAAAAGACATATAAAACAATTTGTTAATAGTACTGAAAGGCATTTTAAAAGATCGAAATAGGGATTTTGAAGGAATATAAAACAAAAAAGTGGACCTATACTTAATAAGTATAATACTTGTGAATATGTTACATTTTTTTTCGATACGCGTGTATATTAATGTAAATAAATGTGTTATAATGATATTTATGAAATATATTAACGATTTTTTTATAATTTCCTTTGTAATATAAATGTTAAAAAAAAAAAACAAACGATGTATTATTATAATTGATAATTTTTCTTGTTTTTTTTTAATTAAATTAATTTTTACGACATCGAGTAAACAGTAATTGAAAAATTGATCGGAAAAAAAGGAATAATATTTGTAAAGACTGCTATGGGAAATTGTGAATAATATTATTATTTCCTTTTTAATTTAATACGATGCGGGGGAAATCTTTTTAACAGATTATACGGGGGGGGGGGGGGGGGGGTTTTTATTTTTATTTTTTACTCTGTGATGAAAAAGAAAATTAAATATAGTAGATTAAAACACGGGAAAAAAGTGGAAAATAGACAAAAGTAAAACGGGAAATCGACATTTCTTAGAAAAAAAAAGAAACGTGGTAAAAGTACAGATTTTGCAGCTTCTATATACATATACATAATATATATATAGAAATAAGATTGTAGTATAATTTTTTTATTACTTAAAACTTGAAAGAAAACGACTTGACAAAACAAGATATATTTGTGTATATTGTATTTAAAACGGATACAATGGTATGTCCCGCTTATAACGACTCGATCGTTGTAAACGGATGATACGCCGCCGCTGGGTATGCGTTCTGTGTCCTATATTCATATAAGTGTTTAGCTTTTTCGAGAAGAAATTCGTTGTTTTTTCCTTTTCCTCGTATTCAATAAGCCGAAATGATGGAAATACACTTAAGAACCTTATCCATTACTGTATTACCTTATTAACACTAACTGTAAAAAGTTTTCACTTTAAGACAAAATCTCAAGTTCGCCTTGATTCACGTCTTTAACGTTATTGTTTTTTTAGCTTTTTTTGTTTTTTTTTTAATTTTTTTGGTTTTTTTTCTGTCAAATGGAGATGTAAAAAAAAAGAAAAACATGGCATGCTTGAGTTTTATTCTTTTTCCTTTTATTGGAGTAATATTGTTTTTATTTTATAATTTATTGCCACACATTTTGCCTTTGTAATCTATATGTAATGATGAATGTATAACGATATTTGTAATTATATGATATTCCCTTTTATAATATTTATAATTTCTTCTGTTCTCGAAAGGATTGGCCATATTGGATGTTTTTTATCGACGATATATGATTGGAAAATTACAGTTATTCTTATTATCATTATTATTATTATAACATACATAGTGTGTCCAACAATTTTATGCTTATCATACCATACATTGTAAGGGTTACGATTATTATATTTTTGACTATAAAAAAATAAAAAATGAAAATATACGCAGTTGACAGTATTTTATTTTAGTTTAATGTTTGCACCCCTTTTTATGTATAACATCGATTTTGCAGATAAGCATGACCTTGCCACCACCACTAATTTAATTTAATAACATTTTTTCTATAAAAAAATTTTATTAAATCAAATTAACAAAAATTCCCTTCATTCCATTCATACACTTGATCGCTAAAAAAAAACACGAAGAACAAGTTTACACACGTTTAGGTAAATTAATTAATTGACAATCTAGTATTAAAAAGAAGCAATTCAAAGCAACTCACATAATATACAACAGGGGGGCATTGAAGTGAAATGCGTGCAATTAGAATAATAAAAATTAATGAATGGGGTGTATTCATTAATTTTTTATTATTTTTATTTCAATATCTATTAATCTAAATTTAATTTAATATTTGTAAAATTATTTTTAGTTACTATTAGAATTCTGGCATTTTGATGATAATTTATATTATTTATTCATTAAAAAAAAAAACAAGCATTTTACTTTATGGGGGAAAATCAATGTCAGAAATTTACATCTTGAGAATTTTTTTTTTTTCTAGAAAAAATTATATGAAATCCAGTAGTCAAAACTCACAATGTCACCTATTATAACTTTGGACATGATCATCGTTAGGCCGACCATGTATCAGATCGTCGGAGTGACATTCCTGTGATAAATAAAATATTTTCAACAACAGACGCTTTTCGGCAACAAATTCAATTTCAAGCAAGTATTGAAAGTATTATGTTTATTTAGAAACTGTTAAAAGTAATCAGAAGATTCTTCAAAGAAAATATGAAAGAAAAATAAGCTCAAGAAGTTAAAAAAAGCGACTGGAGGGAATTTACAAAAAAAGGACTATTAGGAGGAGTATTAGCTAAAAAAAAAGAAGACTTTACAAAAGACTACACACAAAGCAATTTTTTAAAAATAAGACTTGTGATTATCTTTTAAATTCATATTTCATTTAAAAAACATCTATCTCAAATTTGGCGGATATTTTGATGAAATCGGAATTAAATCAAAAATTAATTTCGAGTATATTTATATTGATATTCAGCCCTCAAACTAAACATGTTCCAGGTTTGAACTGCGTCATGTCGTTTTTTGTTAAACGAAAACGACGTTTCGCCCACAAATTCGCAGTTTTCGCCTCCGACATGGTTCACATGCTGAGCTACCGTGATCAACTGCTTCCCGCTCAGTTAGTTTCGCCTCTGACGTGGTTCACACATCGAGTTTCCGTGCTAATTGTTGCCTACCACATTTCCCTCTTCTGAAGAAGCTCTATATGATTGTGAGCCAAACGTCGAGTCTTCGTTTAACAAAAAAAAATGACATGACATGACACCGTCCAAACTGGGAACACGTTTTAACTAACTCCGGCCGTGGAAACCTTCGTTTTTATTCCATAAACTTATAATAACTTATCCATAAACAGCTAATATCAAAATTATTTATATTATTATACTTTTTTTAATTGGCGATGCAAGAACATGATTTTCCGTTGTTGAAACCTCACCTCCACGGCTAATGGCCTAGATGCCAAGGTGATTAAGAAAGAAAAAAGAAAAAGCCTCACTTGAAACCTTCGAGGTTTTCGAGTTACAACTATCAGAATTATGGCCAGAAACAGGCCCAAAATAAAGTAACGAAGTAATTTATTCTTGATGTTGAAAGGATAAATAAATTCTGAATCGTACAACATTTGACGCCAAAACTTACAGAACATGAACCAATTAATTTTGAAATTACTGAATACGTAATTTTTGCGAAGCTTTAATATACGATATACACTACCCGACAAAAACATAGACGCGGTATCGTTTCTATTTACGAAACAAAGTTTATAGACACTATATAAAATGTAAATGAGGGTTATTAATACTTGTTATGTAAATAGTCCATTTATAGATATTTCTGGGTATTTATTGCTTTATGAGGGGTAATTGTGATTTTCCCAGATTAAAATAGGAATTTTAAATGCGACAAAAATGTAGACCCTGTGCATTTATTACATTAATATAAGCGAAAATGTTTTAATTTGATACTTCTCTTTATATGCAGCGGTTGTGCTGGTAAAGTGTACACATTTCACCGCGAGAAATTATATTTTATAAAGTATTTGCAATATGGGTAGAAAAAAACAATTGTCCTTGATAGAAAGGGCTAAAGTTCTAGCCGGGCACCAGGATGGTGTTAGTAAGAAGGAAATCGCTCGTTGGTTACGAAGAAGCGACTGCGTTAGAAATTTCTTAAAAGATCCGGAAAATTACGGCAAGCCAAAAGGCCAGGGGCGACCGAATGCTGTAAGTGAGCGGGATAAATGCATGATATTGCGGTGTACATCTAATTCTTCTCCGTCGGCGAGAGTTATTGCAGAAAAGGCGGGGTTTCAAACGCACGTGCGTAATGTTAAATGGATTTTAAAGGCGTCACCGGTAATATCACGGAAGAAAATGTTGAGAAAACCGGCACTTTCGGCGAAACACAAAGAAGCGAGGTTGAGATTTGCTGAAGAACACATATCCTGGAAGAAACAATGGGAAAAAGTTAAATTTTCCGATGAGAAACGTTGTAATTTGGACGAACCAGATGGGTACTCGCATTATTATCATGATCTGAGAAAGGAACCAAAAGTGAGAATGACCGGACAATTAGGGGGTGGATCTGTGATGATATGGACAGCGATTGGATTTCGCGATAAAAGTGGGATAGTGTTATGCACAAACAAAATGACATCTGTGACGTATAAAGACTTATTGCGTGACAATCTTCTACGTTTTGGAAACCAATGGCCCGGGCGCAATTTTGTTTTTCAGCAAGATAACGCGCCAATTCATAAAACAAACACCATTACTGAATGGTTTAAAGAGAAAAAGATGAAAACTTTACAGTGGCCGGCACGGTCACCAGACAAACATTATTGAAAACATGTGGGATGAATTGGCACGTCGCCTTTATGGCGGAGGCCGTCAATGTTTCACGGTACAGGAACTGAAAACTTCAATAGTGACTGAATGGCAGAATATCCCTCAAAATTATGTGATAAATTTATGTACATCTATTAATAACAGACTATTGGAAGTGATTAAGAACAATGGAGGATCTACGCATCACTGATCACTCATTTGTTGATTTTTGTTTCACATTTGCAACAGAGCGTCTAAATTTTTGTCGCAGAAATTGTTTAAACATTGGAGTAATAATTTATTATTTAGTTCATATATTACTGGAGGAGATATTTTTAAGTTTATTTTACTTTTATGAATAAAAACTGAATTAGATATCTTGCTAGTTTCGCAAAGAACTGTTGTAACCCTTAAAACCCGTAAAACATCTTACCGCGTCTAAGTTTTTGTCGGGGAGTGTATGATATAATATGATAATAATAATACTTTATTGATTATAAGTATCCAAAAGGATAATAAATCAATAGTCACGTACAAAATAAATGAAAATTCAAACAAATAAGTAATAAGAGGAAGAGAATAAAATATAAAAGTATAAGAAAAGATGAATTAATTAAACAAAGGGAAAGAAATAAATCTTAATACTAAACATAGAGGGAAAACGTAAGGACAGGGTGGCTTAAATCATTTCGAATTGCAAGAAATTTAAAAACTAAGAACTGAAGTTGACATAAAGCTAAACCAATATCATAAAACGATTTTCAGCGACTACAGCTTTTGCTTTAGCTTAAAATTATACAACAGCCATAACAGTAAATATTAAACTACAAGGGTGTTTCTTGAATAAAAACTAAAAATCACTCTTATTAATTTCAAAGCAATCAGAGATTGTAGAACTTTTCAATTAAAAAAAATATACCAGCTGTTCCGTTTAGAAAATATAATAAATTTTATCTATTAACTGCACACTAACTAACGACAAAAACATAGAACGTAGAACCAAAAGATTTGGCAATCTTGACAATTTTAATTTAGACCAGGCTGTATAACGCAGTTATCTATTTTATTTGAAATAATTAACATTCTCCTTGCAATAGACTACTTGATCAATATCCCATTCAATCGAGCTGTTGGCCACCTGACTATAAAAAGACCATTAACGAGAAAAGAAATCATCCACCAGATCACGCATTTTTGTTTGCTGCCAGTTTTGGATCAATAACATCGCTGCTTAACGATATTTCCCACTACAGACAATGAAAATATCGCGACCAACATCACATCAAATGTCAAATAATAGAAATTAAGATCCAAACAAACAACGCTATAAAAGAAGAATAAAAATAGATAAGTTAACAATACCCATCGCTCTCACGGCAAGTGCTAATAGGAAGACTTCCGTGAATATATCCCGCTTAGGAACCGACAACTTTCTAACTATCCGCTTTGCGAAAGTTGTGAGTGGTTCAGTATAATCTCGTCTTTGGAAGCGTTAATATCGTGTGAAGACGTCTATAATTTAACGAGAAGAAATGACTAAGAAAATTGCTATGGTGACCGGTGCGAGTGCCGGAATTGGGGCTGCTACTGTGAAGGTGTTGGTCAAAAATGGATATAAGGTAAGTTCATTCAAAATATTGATGTTAAAAAAGCAAGTACATCTAATACGTAGGTTCTTGAGTATAACGCATCAAACTTCTTCAAGTCACATATTTACGCCTCACGGTTTTGATTAAAGAGAAAAATTCTTGAAGTGCTGTCGTCGCTGTTAAGTTTGCTTCCCTGAAGACTTAGTTTTAGTTTTGGAAATAAAAGTCACTAGAAGCTGGATCAAGTGAGCATGATGGATGCTCCATCAGCTCGAATTACGTTAAAGTTAACGAGGTTTTGATACACTAGAGCATCGTCCTAATAAAAAAGAATACCACGCGACGACCTTCCTCTTCATTTTTCTTTAATACAATTACGTGGTGTAATATTAAACCTGTGATTATCTGGCCGTAAATAGTCCAATCAAATTCCCTGAGCATCCCCCAAAATGGTGACAATAATCTTCCTCGCTGAAGATTGGACGAGATGATGAAGATCCTCTTTGTCACCATTACTTAGTTTACTTGGAATCAACATGGTGAACCCGGCTTTCATGAACTGTAAGAAACAACAAACACCAAGTTTTTTTTTGGATCCCTGTTAAACAATGTCAATTTCGCTTCTGAATCTCGCTTAGGCCTCAACATTTGGGGTATCCCCCTTGGAGACACCTTATGAAGCCCCAAATAATCATTGACTATTTTCCCAATTATAGCATTTTATCTCTGCTAAACGTCTAATTTAATCAAGTCACAAACGCGATCAATGCACACAGTTTACGATCAATCAGCACCTTTTGTATTTTCGCAAGTTGTTCTACCTCATCGAAATCCCCGAAACTTATTCTTCATTACGTAATATGAAGGAGCATCATTCCCAAACACATCCCCACGAATTTGTTGGGGCGTTAAGCCTTTCTTCTGCAGATATTTAATGATGGCGTGGAGCTGGTTTTCCCAATTTTGTTGTTAAATCTTTGAGTAGCATCTATTTTAATTTAACAAGTTCAAGTATAAGAACCAATGTTGGCCATTTGTTTAACCGATAAATAACCTGTTCTACAACCTGTTAAAATAAACACAAAATCTTCTGTATTATCAAAATATTTAATTTTTAATTTAATTTAACGTTATTTTAAAAACATGGATTTCTAAACAATGTTGCAGGTAGTAGGCTTAGCGAGAAGGGTCGAAAAACTCGAAGCGCTCTGCAAGGAGCTAAAATCAGAACCCGGGAAACTGTACCCATTAAAAACGGACATCACCAAAGAAGCAGATATAAAATACGCATTCGTTTGGACGGACACCAACATCGGTCCAATATCCCTGCTGGTCAATAACGCGGGCGTAGCGAAACCAACGAATATCATCAATGGAACAACCTCAGACTTCAAAATGGTGTTCGATACCAACGTAATGGGCTTGACCATCGCTTGCAGAGAAGCAATCAACATGATGTTGAATAACAAAGTAGATAATGGACTTATAATCAACATCAACAGCATTGCCGGGCATTTTGTGCCGCCTTTGCCTTTGAAGAACGTCTATCCGGCGTCTAAGCATGCAGTTACAGCGTTGACGGAAACTTTAAGGCAGGAATTGATCAATTTGGGGTCGAATATTAGGGTGACCGTAAGTAATTTTTCGTAATAAATTTAAGATGGCGAAACTCCCAATCACCAATAGAATTCATAGACGTATTCTATATTTTTACGTTGAAACTAAAATAGAATCAGATTCAATAATAAATAAATCACGATCATAAACAAAATAGTTTATAATGAGTCATAAATTTTCTATTCTATTTATATCGCCTGTTAAATAAGGAGAGGCAATTAAACATCCCAAATTTGGACAAGCAACGTCAGGAAGAAAACAAAGAAATCCATGCTTTAACGTCTGTATCAAATTAGTTGTTAATAAGCCTATCACGTGAAATATACGTTCATATCTTTTCGTATTTTTAGGGTGTTATGCCCTCAGAATACATTGGACCCTTCATAACTTCGTTTTTAGTGACTTTTTTTTTTCTTTAAAAAAGCTATGGTAGAACACGTCAATTTTATTTTCATAAGAGGCATTATTTGATACAATTTCCTTTTCGTTTTCAACAGTTCGAAAATTTACGAATCTACGAAAACCAAAAGATTTACTTTAACAACGCACACGTTTTGCTGAAACCCAAGGTTGTCCTCGAATTTTTAATAGGCAAGTTGAATTTTTGTTTTTTAATTTTAATTTTGTTTTATGTTTGCATTCCCGGACTAATTGTGAAAAGAAAAAAATCATAGAACAACCCTGCGCCAGTTTTCCTCGCCTTTTCACTTTAGCAGAATCCCCGTTAAGCTTGAATAATACTCTCTTGTAACCGTACCATCGTTATTTATACAGGGGTACTCAAAGTTGAGTCATTTATTTTAACAGATTGTACAACTCGTAAAGAAAAGTCAGTTTACCAAAAATCATTTATATAAAAGAAGCAGAATAAGAGAGATTAAGTAATCGTAGTTGCTAGTTTTTGTCCATAATTGTTACCATTTATTCGGTTAGTGCAAAGTCTTGCTCGGCGTGTATATGACTTACAATACACCTCAAAAATAAAGTTGCGGGAATAACCTAACGAGCGTTTTCGATGCGCGTATGTTAATATTCTCAACCACTGCGTTGTAGAAAATACAGCTGCAGCATGTCGTTTGTACGCGAAAGGTTTCCTTTAAGAAATCATCCGGCTGCGCGGATGTTTGTAAATTTAGTTGTAAGACTTTGCGCCGGAGGCAACTTAAAGATACAACGCGGAGGTCGCGCTGGACGATTTTCACCTGAAATGGTGAATATTGAGGAAGGAATCTTAGAAATTGCCGAAAACAACCCAACAACGAGCACTAGGTCTATAGCAGTTACGGGTACAAGCGTTACAACCCGAATATTTTCCTGAAAGAGTTGAATTTTGTCGGTGGCATCAATTCAACAGAAATGAAAATTTTACCAAAATTATTCTAGTTACCGGCGAGGCCACGTTTATAAGAAATGGAGCTCATAATTCTCACAACAACCATGTCTGGACAGTAGAGAATCCGCATGCTGTAACAAGAATCCATTACCCCCCGTAGTAAATGGCGTGCTTATTGGGCCTTACCTTCTTCCACCTCGACTGACACGTGAAACTGATTTAAACTTCCTTCAACACGCTAGGCCACAATTATTAGAAGATGTTCCTTTAAATGTTAGACAGAATATGTGGTATCTATCATGATGGAGCTCCGCTATATCTTAGACGAGGAGTTCACGAACATTTAAATAATGAGTTTCCTAATAAATGGATAGGCCGCAATGGACCCATTGCTTGACCTGCACGGTCCTCGGATCTAACGCCCTGCGATTTTTTTCTGTGGGGTTATTTAAAACGATGGGGAAGTAAATATTATGGACGAACTACGCAATAACAACGCATCGAAAACACTTGCGTTGTTATTCGTGGACACCCGAGGCGTGTAGTGAGTCATGGATACGCCGAACAAAACTTTGCTCTAACCGAACAAATGATGACAATTATGAACAATATTTGTAATAACCGGATGCATTTTACATTTTTTTTCATTTTTATTGTAACTAACAACTACAATTACTTAAACTCTGTTATTCTGCATCTTTTACATAAATGATTTTTGGTAAACTGATTTCTCTTTACGAGTTGTACAACCTGTTAAAATAAATGACTCAACTTTGAGAACAGCCTGTATAATCAATCATTAAAATTCCTTGACAATTGCAAGAAATAATTGCCATTATTCTTCCTACAGAAGGAATGACGTTAAATGTCTGTCTTCACTGCATTGATTATTGTTTTAACTCTGGATCAAAATTATGGATTCAGGTTTCATCTTTGGTGGAAGTTAAAACGCCAAAGATTGTTCACACGTCTCTATCCGGGCGTGGAACCGATCTTGCACTAATTTTCCCCATTCGAACCGTGGTTTCTGAAGCTCCTAATAAAGCTGCTAATTGTCGCTTGTTTAACCATGCATCCTCCGCACGTCAAACACTTGCTTTTTTTCAAGAACATCAGAAGTAATCACGACCTGGACGGCGATCATCATCCAGTGATTCTCGACCATGTTTAAACAATTTTGACCAATTGTAAATAGTCGACTTTAAAGGACGATCATCCCCGTATACCGCCAAATTTTCCTTGTTTTGTTAAGAATTATAAATACTCAATATTCGAGCTTGTTCGTTTTGTTGCGTGCTGACACAAACGAATAGTGCTGCAATTGTTTTATAAATTCCCAAAACAAGTTGTATTAAAATTGAAAACTGCCTATTCCAGAAATATAAAAACGACCTCTCGAATTGAAGAAAAATTTGGAATTTCTACGTGACGATTTGGTCCCACTCTTGATAAATCTTTTCGCCAAAATAACAAGAACGCCAATAGTACTTACCTGCAAAGTTGGTGCCCGCAGGGTGCATTTCTTAACTGAATGGTCAGCTCCTTCGCCTGATCTAAGTCCTCTAAATTTCTTTTTGCGAGATTATTTAAAAATTAAGATCAAATAAAATGATCTTTAAATTTAAATTATCTCGGACAATGGAATTTCGAAAACTATCACCAAGGAATGATTGTCCGTTCAATTGAACGGACAATCAATTGATGAGAGGGAGTTAACGTGGGACATTTACATTTAATGTTTCAGCACAAAAAAAACGTGCTGTATTTTGCAAAAGCTGGGAAAATGACCCAGAGCCATATCATAAAATTCTAAATTACGGGGTTATTGAAAAGAAGTACGCACTGTGAAATATTTATGAAAAAAAAAATAAAGCAAGCTGAAGCCAAAATGAAAAATATATTAATCTAGTTATGAATTGCTCCGGCTTATCTTGACAACATTCAAAATCATGATATTCTAAGAGACAACTACATTTTCCCAAACCCTGTATTTGATCTAAATCAAAAATACCAGATTACACTACGTTACAAATGAAATCTTTCTATTTTACACATTTCTCGAACATCCTAGAGCATCAGCCCAGGATACGTGGAGACCGAGATAGTGAAAGTTAACGGATTCCTGGAGCACGAAGACATAGCTGCGATTGAAAAAATTGCTCCGAGGCTCCAAGCTGATGACGTAGCAAACGCAATCTTCTACGTTCTTTCGACGCCATCTCACGTTCAAGTAAGTTTTTTCTTTTTTTTTTTGAATTCAAAATGGAGTCCGAACTTTTAGATGTACACTGCCGTTCAGAGAAGTACGGTCGGTAAAAAACATGAAAAGGTTACAGAAACAAACGAAACTAAAAACAAAATGCAATTTTATTGTATGTACAGGTAAAAAAGACAAAAATAAATAAATAAAAAGTTATTCTGGCCTAATATAACATACTGAACATTATTTTTTTTTTTCATCGAAAAAACCTCCTTTGCTGTTAATCACCGCTCGAACTATTCTAGGCATTCTTTCGATAAGTTTTGTTAAAACGGATTGCGGAATATTAATCCATTCATGTTGCAGAATATTCCGTAAATGTTCTTGTGAAGTTAGGCATATTTTTCGGATCCTCCTGTCCAGTTCATCCCACAACAACTCTATCGGGTTCAAATCTGGGCTTTGTGGGGGCCATGTCATTACTTTCAGGGTGTGCTGTTCTTCTTGCTCCTTTAGATAGTTCTTACACACCAACGCAGTATGTTTTGGGTCATGCATGTTGTCATGCATGAATGTAAAGTTACGGCCTATAATACGCAATCCTGATGGCACTGCATGATTCTGGAGTATTGCAAAATAATTTTCCTTCCTCATTACACACTGCACTCTGCATAAATCTCCCGTCCCAGCAAAGGAGAAACATCCCCACACTAACACAGAACTACGCCCTTGCTTCACTGTAGGCACAATGCAGTTCGAGATCACTTTTCGGTTTTAGATATTCGGACATAAACTCGATTTTGCCCAAAAACCTCAAACTTTGACTCGTCACTCTAAAGCACGTGTTTCCAATCATCTAACGACCAATCTAGATGAGAACGGGCCCACTGTAGCCGTTTTGCTCTGTTGCCCCGACGTAATAAGGGTTTTCGAATGGCAATGCGTCCATGAAGGTCCGCTTGTTGAAGTCGACGTTTTACCGTACTCGCCGAAACTTGTTCTTCACGGCCGCGATTGACTTCGGCTGCTATTTGTGGCGCTGTTAATTTTCTATTGCGTTTG